>JAGPOW010002514.1:483745-531550 GCA_030014935.1 Caiman crocodilus | reverse complement strand
GCTAGAAGCCCCAGGGATCCTGGAGAAGTTCACATGGCAGACCTGCCCAAAGACTGATGCCCCAGAGGCTTTGAAGCCCAAGTAGCCAAGGAGGCAAGCCAGAAGGAAACATAGTGGTTTTGCATGGATTTCTGCCTATCAGAGAAGACAGCTTCCACCTAAAACCTACATGTTTCAGTAAACAGTCATCAAAACTAGATATTTCTGCAAAACATCTCAGTTTTAACAAGTGGATATTTTCCATCTAAACTCTGTTTTAGCACAAAAATCCCCAAAAAGCTGTTCTATTTGTTAGGGAAACCTACTCTCAGAAGTGGCAATAGGTAAGAAAAAAGTCTTTCAATTACTGAATGCACCACATTACCACTACAGCAGTCCTGTGCTGGACACGTTCATTAGTTTCACCTAGTGAAAAGCACCAGCTTCCCACAGCTTGTTCAACTACAATTACATACCATTTAAGCAAGAATCTTCTTGAACTATCCCAGGAACATCTGTCTTTGGGGCTGCAACTCTAGTTTTTCATAAAGAATGAACTGACATAATTTAGTTTTTTCTGTAACTAACTGAAACTCACTCTTGCTCTCTTGCAAAGAGATAAATTATAAAACTTATTAAAAGAAATCAAAACTATTTTAGAAATCATCTGAGTCCACAGCTTTACTAGTAAGGCTAAGTATAAAAGGCAAATTTTTCACTTAATTATTTATCTGACTTGCTGGGAGAAAGAGGGAGGAAAAAGAACGGAAGGGACTTGTTTTTTTCCAAACAGATATCTTCACAGACAAGTTAGATGAACAGAATACAATTTAAAGTGTATTAGAGGCTGATTTCTTCATCCTTTAAGAGCCACATTCTTCATGGAGCTCTGAAAACACCTGTATACAGTACCATAATTGATACATAAAAATAGGTACTTATGCAAACCATGAAATGTGTGTGAAGGCACATTTATGCAAATTTCCCTCTATTTTCACAATAATATTTTAATAGCTATTTTTAAGTCTTTTCTTAAAAACAAAACAAACAAATTCCCAACACCGTAACCTAGTAAAAGTACTTGAAGAGACACTACTGTTCAAGTACAATTAAAAGTACCCTCTCCTCTAGTTTGGGGCCCTGGAAAAAAACTCTCCATAACAATTCGCTTGGTAAAATCCCCTAAAATGCCCTAAGGGAAGGGATTTCATTTGCCACAGGAAAACCCACAAGACCCATTTCAAAATCTGACAAAACTAATAGGGAGTCATGATAGATCATGAATAATTTCTGGAAGGCTAGACTTAATTTAGGGTCTTATAAATGTCAGTCTCCCAGACAGTTGCTCCTAAAACAAACCTTGTAGATAAGCCAATATGATCTGGTTTTTACTTGGAAGTTAAGAGGTGGGGGAGATGATGTGCATTTTGTGCCCCCCCTCCTTGCCTACAGTAGAAGATAGAACTACACATGGAAGATCCATTTTGTACACAGGTCAAGGAACAGAAAAGAACAGAACTAATAACTGTGCTTAAAAAAAGAAAAAAAAGGAAAAAGAAAATACAGAAAAAGAAAGGCCTTCAACTTCTCATACAACATATCTAACTCTTCAATACCTCTTTTCTGGAATTTTAAAGTCATCTGAAACAAAGCACAATCGTCTTAGATTGCAGAAATGCAATAATTATTTGGAAAAGTATATATAAAATCATGGTAAATCAGGGTTGGAAGATACCTCAGGAGGTCATCTAGTCCAATTCCGTGTTCAAAGCAGGACCATCCCAGCCAAGCCTTTGTCTAGCCAGGTCTTAAAAACCGCCAAGGACAGAGATTCCACCACCTCCCTGGGTGACCTGTTCTCCCTCTCCCACCCCTCACATCCCAATAGACTTACCTGGAGGGAGCTGCAGGAGCTGTTCTCCACCGCTGCCAGGCTGCCATGTGCATGTACACATGCATATACATGTGGTGTCCCCTGTGTCGTGCTCTCCCCAGCCTCAAGCAGCCCCTTGCAGGCTGGAACTGTGCCTGCCTGGATGGGGAAACCTGCAGTTTCCTGCATTTTTCTCTTTTAAAGGAGAAATCTGTGGTCTTCTCCTTTAATGAAGAAATCCATGTTCTCTCTATTGAAGGAGAAAAATCTGCATTTTTTCCACACCAAATGGAAAACCCAGATCCCTGCTCATAAGATTTCTTTTGGTCCAATCCTCCAAATTTGTTCAAGTCTCTCTAAATCCTCCATTATGTCTACTACTCCGCCCAGTTTGGTGTCATCTGAAAACTTGCTGAAGGTGCACCCTATCTTCCAGATTGTTGATGATGATATTGAACAAAACTGGCCATTGATTGCTACCCCTTCAGCCTGATGAACCAGACACTTTTCTATTCACTTTACAGACCATTCATCCAACCCAGACTTCCTTAGCTTGCTTGCAAGAATGTTGTGGGAGACCACATCAAAAGCCTTGCTAAAATCAAAGTATATCCCTTCCACAGGTCTCCACGCATACACAAGAGCCAGCCATCTCATCATAGAAAGCGATCAGGTTGGTCAGCCATGACTTGCCCTTGGTGAATCCATGCCGATTACTGCTGATCACCCTCTCCTCCTAGTGCTTAGAAATGCATTTCTTAAGGACCTGTTCCATGATTTTTTCCAGGGACAGAGGTGAGACTGTACTTCCCCAGATCCTCCATCTTCCCTTTCTTAAAGATGGACACTATATTTGCTCATTTCCAATCATCTGGGACTTCTCCCAATCCCCAAGAGTTTTCAAAGATAATGGCCAGGAGTGCTGCAATCACATCAGGCAATTCCCTCAGCACTGTCTGGTGCATCATGTCTGGCCCCATGGACTTGTACACCTCCAGCTTTTCTAAACAGTCCCTAACCTGTTTTTTTGCTACTGTTGGATGCTCACCTCCTTCCCAGGTTCAGTAGTCTGAGAGCTGACTTTGCCTGTGAACACTAAGGTGAAAAGGGCATTGAGTACTTCAGCCTTTGCAAACCATCCAGCACTATGTTGCCTCCCCCATTTAGTAAGGGACCTGCACTTTCTCTGGTTTTCCTCTTGCTGCTGGCACACTCGTAGAAACTTTTATGTCCCTTCATGTCCCTTGCCAGCTGCAACTCCAATTGCACTTTGGCCTTCCCAATTTCATTCCTGCATTCCTGAGCAATGCTCTTATACTCTTTCCTAGTAGTTTGTCCAAGTTTCCACTTCTTGTAAGCTTCCTTTTTGTGTTTTAGCTCACTGAAGAGTTAGTTCCTTGCTAAGCCAAGCTAGTCTTCCTACACATCAGGCTGGTTCATTCTTGCAGCCTCAGTAAGGTTTCTTTAAAGTACAACCAACTCTCCTGGACTCCTTTGCCCTCTCAGATTGGCCTCCCAAGGGATCATGTCCATCAGTTTCCTGAATGAGTTGACGTCCGCTTTCCTGAAGTCCTGAAGCTCTTTTTCCTTCCTTTCCGCAGGATCCTCAACTCGGTCATCTCGTGGTCACTGCTGCCCAAGTTGCCATCCACTATTATTACCTTCCCTGTTCGTGAGCAGTGGTCAAGAAGAGAACAGTCCCTAGTTGGCCTCTCCAACACTGGCTCTAGGAAGTTGCCCCCACCACTCTCCAAAAACGCCCTGGATTGCCTGTGCGCTCTTGTATTGCCCTCCCAGCAGATGTCAGGGAGACTGAAGTCCCACATGAGAACCAGGGCCTCTGATGAGGAAACGTGAAGAAAGCCTCATCCAGCTTATCCTCCTGGTCTGGTGGCCTATAGCAGACACCAACCATGACATTACCCTTGTTGCTTTCCCCTCTAACTGTAACCCAGAGACTTTCAATTAGGGCTGCACTGATAGAGATTTTGGGGGCCGGTACCAATAGCCAATATTTAAGGAGGCATATTGGCCGATACTGATTCGATATCCAATACAGCTGCCATCAGCTGATAAGTCTGGTGTGGAGGAAGGGGAGAGGGGAGGGAAAGGGTGTGCGGGGCAACACCCCCCGCAGTGAGGGAGGGAGCAGGCACTGGCCAGCTAGAGCAGTGGGGGAGGTGCAGGACAGAGGCACGGCTTGTGGAGTGGGGGCAGCTTCCGCTGCTGCTTGTACCCTGGGAGGTCTGGGGCAGGGGGTGTGCCTCCGGATCTGCACGGTGCAGGGCAGGCAGCATCTGAGGGGTGGAGCCGGAGCCAGCACTGCACTGACTTTTTCTTGCTGAGGGCTGGGCTTGGAGCGGGCTGTCTTTCCTGAACAATTTATACCCATTCATGACAACTCCAGACATATGAGCTATCCCATGAGGTCTCTGTTATTCCAATCACATCACAGGTCTGTGACTGTACGAAGACTTCCAATTCTTTCTGCTTGTTCCTCAGTCTGCATTCATGTAGATATCTGAGGTAACTAGCTGAATGCCCTACTTGCTCAGGAAAAAATGAAAAGGCCTCCCATTTAACCCCCTCCTGCTTCTGCTTCCCCCAGGTTACCTACAGGACATTCTGCATCCCATAAGTAATATTCTAAACCAAGGATTAGCAACCTGTGACCCAGCTGCCACTTTTGGCCACTGATACTACCATAGCCCACTCTGCACCATCTCACGCACTTCCCAGCTGCAGCTTTCACTTACCCTCACCACCGCTTTCCACCAGGGACGTAGAGCAAAAGAATTTGGCAGCAAGGGTAGATGCAACAGACGCGAGGCACAGAGCAGAGGGGGACCACAGCTTGTGACAGAAGAATGCACAGGATAACCCTGCCACTGTATACCACCAATCCTCTCCCTCAATATACACCATTGATGTCCAGATTCAATCTCTTTATGGACTAGATCCAGCCTGTGGGCCACAGGTTGCTATCCTCAGCTCTACATATACAACAACAGCCCTGTGGTGGGTACATACTGCAACAGTTCTCACTCTCAAAGGATTTAAAGAGCCAAAGAAACCACAAAAATACTAACCAGTATCAAATAAATGATCTGAGAACATGCTGTCTGGCAAGGTAATATGATAAAAATGTTTGGAGGCAAAAAAGTCAAGGATCCCAATTAGAGGAATAAAGTAATTTGTCAGTGAGAAAACGAAGAATTCTCACATCTGGCAACAATTTTCTGTCACCAGAGTTCATTAAAATGAGTCTTCTCCATTTATCATCTTGTCTTTTTTATGCATATTAAGTCTTCCCCTGTCTACCATCAGCTAGATGCAAAATTCTAATATTTTCGTGCTTCTATAGTATACTTTTTCCAAATTGTCACAAAACTTCATTTCTGCACAATGAACAATCCTCAAGACTACTAAATCTGTCATTCCTGAATTCAGATGCACTGACATCTGAAATAAAATTTTCAGTTGCAATAAATCTGTATTTCTTGCAAAATTGCATTGCAAAATGCCAAAATTAGGGAAATATACATTTTCAAAGCATTAAACTAATTGAAGCTTTAAAAAAAATCTGCAACAATTTCAAGAGGATCACGCCTCATTTCTGCTCCCTAAGACCATCTTCAGTTCTCCTCTTTTAGGCACTTCTTTTTCTGATGTTAGCTGGTCTTGAAGTCTAACCCAAAATCAAGAGTCTTTAATAAATGTGAAAAAGAAACTTTATCTGAAACCTCAGAAACAAAAATACACTGAATACCACCAGGATAAAATCTGAAAGAAAAATGTTGAGTTGAGTCAAAAATAAATTCATGGTGTAACCACTCCAAGTCAGAATCAGGTAATCCATATACACTCTATGCATTAAAAAAAAATAAGAATGCCACAGCTAATTACACCATTGGCCTCTGAAACTAGCATACTGCATCCAACAGTGTCAAATACTTGAGAGTGCTTCACAGTGAAAGAAAAAAGTGTCCTACAATGCAGCTAGTCTGTCATGCATATGAACTTTTCCCTCCAAATCTCTGACGATGATCCATTTACAGCTGGCAGCATACAGATTCATGACAGACAGGTAGGCAGAGAAACAGAAAAAGAAACTAACTTAAAACTTATTAAATTACTCTAAACTAACCATATGCAAAGCCCCTTGGCTTTAATACACTGCAACAGGTTTGCACATGTCTAAAAAAGAGATAAAGAAGAAAGCAAAATAAGCCTCTAGGAAACTTTTATAACATAAGCCATTCTCTTGGAAGATCAAAGGACTAATAAGGATAGTCCATCCTAGCTAATGAAGAGCAAAGCTTTTATCTAACTGCCAACTATCAATTTTTATTCTCTGAACATCATCTAAAAGCTGGCAAAATTGTAGCTTAGCTGCAGAAAATTATAACTGCTTCATGACATCACAAAACATTGCCTCTTCATGTGGGGCTTAAGAGGTCAAAGCAAGATTATTATATATTTTTTTTAATTTTTGTAGGGTTTTACTTGCTGTAATAGTAACAACAGTATGTCCTGCAGGGATGTTTTCTACCACATCCACAATAAGGGCTCAGCCTGAGATTAGCAGGCCAAACCTATTTTATCTGTATTTCTTAATTAATCTAGACTGATGTAACAATACCACCACAAATGAAAGAATTTAATTGAGAATGTTCTTCCAAAGTGCTATCAGGAATTGTCTTAAACACGCTTACAGACTAGAATGAGATAATAGTATAAACAAAACTATTAAGTATGTATGAATATTAGAACTCTATATAGATTTTAAATGTGGGATTTTAGAATACTAAATATATATTTAATGCATAAAAGATAGTATAAAGTCCAAAGTATGCACTATCATATACATACTATTCTATAACATGGCAGATTATAGATATTATATTATGATGTATAAGTATGTAAAATATAAGTATAGATCATTTGACATAAAAATACTTAAAAAGGTATTTTTGCACAAATGAGAAGTGCTTTTACTTTTTACAAGCTTTCCAATCACCATAATCCTTTTCTCAGCTAAAGGGAAACAATGCTCCAAAATGAGCTCAGCTTTGACCCAATAATTTCTATAACCCCTCAGGAATTAATGATACTACCTTTTGGACATCACACCTAGAGATGAGCATGAACTATAAAACTGACATCTCAAACTCAGCATTAACATACACTTGGGTACTTTTGTACAGTTTTGCTAAATTAAGGGTAGTCAACTCATGTAAAAACTGGTATCAGTTCTAAGCTTTTCCAAATGTTGGGGTCTTCAGAACAAATGTTCTGGTCTAGGCCTACCTTTAAGCAAAAAAAAATTACATCAGACAGAAGAGTATGACTTCACAGCAGGATCATACAGAAAGAAGAGAAAAGATGTTGGAGAAAAAATAGATCTTGATCAGCAACTTTTGCAATTCTGATGTTTATGACTGACATGATCATTAAAAGGCAAAGATAAGTTGCACATGCTAAAAGCAGAAGTATTCAAATCTTCAGTGAGTAAGCTGTTCTTTTAGCGGCTCACAAAGGAAATTCTTACCCTATAAACAGCGCACCCTATACAGAAGTATAGTGTGAAGTTGGGTGTTTACTTTCTGCTAAAGCAGTGGTCCAACCTTCTGGCCCCATGAGCAGGATGAGTGATCCAGGGCTAATCTGCGGGCCAGATCAGATCTTTAGATCCAAGCTGGTGCCTGTGGCCCTACACACCATATCATATCTGTAGCCCTGGCCCCACATGCAGGGCTGTCATCTAGCCCACAGGGATTATGAAGTTGGCTACCACCCCGCTGTCACCAGATTTCCTGAACCATGGGAAGCCCCATGGGCTGGGTGACATGGCTCTGTAGGTTGGATCTGGCCTGCAGACCAGAGGTTGAGAGCACCACTGCTCTGCTTTACTAGCAGCCAACTTTTATCAAATACCTGTTAAAAGATGTTCTGTAGCATTTGTTTTAAAATGTGTTACACCATGTAAAAACAGGAAAGACAAGTTAACAAATCACAAACAGTGAGAAATGAGTACAAAGTGCACCAATTTTCCCAATAGTTCTCTTTTTTTGCCACAAATCAAGCAAGTCATTCCTTCCTCTGCTGCAAAAAGGCTAGAATGACTCAAGTTAGCAATACAGTACAAACTAGTGTTTCTCTTGGCCAACATGAATATTTTCTTACACACATAAACCTACAGGCAGTGCATGACTCCTGCCAGTCTGAGGTTTTCAAATTACTTAGATCATAAATATAATCTATAATAAGAAACAACAATAACTGATGCATATAGCAATTTTCACACTCAAAATCCCAAATTTTACAAGCTAAAGCATATCTTGGGGTGAAAGACTCCAAGCTATTTTGCTGTGCATTTCTATAACATGTGCTACTTAGGACAGAAAATAAAACAAATCCATTAAAACTACAGGGAAAATGTGAGATAGACATAATTTTAATCAACAATTTGGAATCTGGCCAAGATACCCATGAGTTCAAAATGTCACGTTCTGACTAACAAACCTGAATGGACAGGACCTCGGTTTAATATTTCATTTAAAGTCTGTATTAAAAAACTGAATCCCTTCCCCCATGCCAAATTAATTAACTCCATTAAGAAGTTGTTGTATATAATAAGAGATGGATGGTATATTTATCTTGATATACTACAGAGGTTAAATAAAGTTCAAATATTCACTCCAAACCTTATAGCTGGACTACAAAGCACAAATATTTACATACAGTTGTAGAAAAATCATTATTTTTTCTTATATTACAAACATCCCACCCATGAAACTAAACAGCCATAAAGAACCTTCCTGGCACTCTCTTTATACATCTTAGATTTGCATTTGAACTAAACAAAATCATTTTGTGGGGTTGCCATTTGCAGTACTGTAATGATCCAAAGTACAAATCTGTCACATTTCCAACATTTGCAAGGGAGAACAGGAAGGAAGGAAGATGTCATTTGGCCTAAGTAAATTAACATTTCCCTCCTGTAAAAGAAAAATAGTAAGAACATTTAAAAAGCAGCACTTTTCCTACACCTAGGTTGAAATCTGTTTTTACTATTCCCATCACATAACAAATATGTAGAGCATCTAGACACTCTAGTTACATGTACCACAGGAGCCGTAGTGGCTGGTTGTAGACAACCTGGCATAGGGGAGATTGTTGAACTTTTACCCCAACTCACCACTTTCCTAGAAGATTTTCTATGGCTGGAGGCCTGCCAGCTTCTGCACATTAGAACCCTATAATGAATCGCATCTGAGTAACTAGCTCCTGGCTTCCCAGTGGCATAACGGATGCTACATTACTATTTACTTGACAGCATGCTGAACAGGAGACATGTTAAGAGATGAAGTAACTCCACAAACAGACACATTTGGAAGAACATTAAAAATATTCTTGTTGTAATTCCATCTCACAGTAAAAAATGCAGATCACAAATCCAATCTGGGAACTTCAACAAACCCCAGCTCACATATTACACTAGACATCAGAAGACTATAAAAGCATGTCAATTCATATGGATTGGCAGTCACACGTGAACCAACAAGGACATCCAGTAGTAAATATCACCACAAACTGACACGGCAGCAGCTGCATTCACTAACTTAACCAAGTTTTGACCTTCAAAAAGCCTCTAATTTAAAAGATCAAATTAAAAACCTATATTTGAAATCTTTAACTGAACAAGAACCTGAATATATGAATGTGAAAGCTGGAAATCCACCTGAAACAGAAACATAGGAGTCTAAATGCATTTACAAGCAAATATCACGGAAGTACTAGATATTAAAATAAAAGCATTTATGACAAATGTCAGAGTTCAACTCTCTGTGTATTCACAGTTATTCAGACAAGGAGATGAAAATAACATGGGTCGTGTCCAAAATGAAACCAGAGCACTTGCCATCATAAGCATCACATTAGGCAGTTTGAGAAACATGAGAACAGGACTTACTGAATCAACCCTTTCCACTAAAAATTATTTGCAGAGGGGACACTTATGTGACCAGAAGAGGACAAGTAGCAAGTGTCCCAAAACAGATGAGGATAAGGGAGCACCTAAGCAATATGTGAAAGCATAAAAATAATTAGGTTTGGTCACAGTATTAATGGATCCAAATATCTAAAGGAAATGCCAATCATGTTTCTTTTCAAATAGAGTAAAAGTCCAGATAGTATAAACCAAAAGATTATTTTCTGCTAAATCTCTTAGAACAGTGGGTTAAAAGACATATCATTATAGTATCACCTACCAGAAACAAGAGGCAAAGAGCTCTGAAACCCTGCTATGGATTACCTAATCTCAGCTAGCATCCCTCCAGTCAAAGGAAGTTCTATACCTGTAGAGAAGAAAAATGGTGGAAAACAAGAGAAGCAATATACTTGCCCTCCCCCAAAACAGACACACACAGGAAAGGAAGCAGGCATGCAAGGTGAGAAGGGGGAAGACTAGAACAAAAAAGGATTCCTAAGGACATGGGGATTCAGTATGAAGGGCTCCCAAAATCAGAGAGCAATGTAGGAGGCCTATAGTTCAAAGTGCCCAACAGTCAACCTGCATTTCTCTATAGGTCAGAAACCCAGGCTGACAGAGACTGCACAGATGCCTTAATCCAACACCAGAGATTCATGTTGGCATTGATACAAAAGCAAGATGGATAGGGAAACCTTTCAGTCCAAAGGAAAAAAAGAGACAGGAACAGACAACCACGGATTCTCAAAGGAAGACAGGGAATCTTATATGATAACAGCACAATTAGCAAGGAATATGTACTAAATATCCAGAGACAAGTTGCTAGAATGTGGAACTTACTGAGTTTAAAAAGAATATATGCCAAGGCATGTACAAGAGTATTCTACTCCTGGTTAATAGATGCCAGGAAATAAGAGATACCAAAATGAGGACTACAAGACAGCAGAGTATATAAGTCTTTTATTGATGAAAGATGGCAACCAAGCTCAGCAAGATCTCCTAAACATCTGGGACAAAGGGTGGGGCATTACATCGGGAGAAGCTAACCTAAATGTAAAGTGCAAAAAACACAGGGCACTAGGAGCCTCTGAACATGCTAGAGTGTACCTTAAAAAAACAACAACCCCACTGAGCAGTGACTAACTTGGGATGAAAGACAGTTTATTAGTAATGGATCAGTTTTTTCTTAATGTCTGACTCAGAAGAAAGGAAACAGGTTTCTGAATAGCAGCAGTTGTCAAGTCAGTCAGACCAGCTTCTTTCTGAGGGAAAAACATTAGTGAAAAAAATCTGAGTATCTTCTTAGTTCAACTTGTTTTATTTGTATGCAGATTAGTCCTAGAACACAGGTGGTCTTGAATAGCACACTAGCAATTTCTGTTGCTAGTCAGAAAAAAGATAACAGGTATCTAAGTCAGACTAAAGAAAAAGCTGATTTATTACTAATAAATACAAGTTCATCTACTTCAGTATGCAATATAAATTAAGGATGATACACTCACAAGAGCTGTTCTAGTCAAATCATGGGAAAATATGAAAAAGCTGCTCTACTTTGGGGCACATTTGAGCTATAACTCTGTAGCTTTTAATTAAATACAGAATAAATAAAATTAATCACTGCATCAGTTTCTTGAAAACAATTTATTTACAGCAAGATCAGATGTGGGAATAATGAAGAACAAAAGCAATGATTTTTCAACCCCAAATGGCTTGCTTCTCATGTTTACCCATAAGCTTAATTTAAAGCTGAAATTCTGCTATTCCTTTGATTTATTCTCAAGCTTGATGTGTAATGCAAATAAATCATAATATCCAACTCTCAGGGGTTTTCTCTTTTGGAAGGAGAAGAGGAGAGTTGGCCATGAATTAATTTAAATTATGAACTGTTGTTAAACCACAGTTCAGGAGAGGTTATGGTCTGTTTTATTCCTGACTGAGCATCTGGTCTGTGGAGTCAGATAAGTAGATACTGAGCTCCCAGACTAACAGTAAAGACACTCAGTCATAGAGCTGAATTAAGATTTCAGTTAAAAAAACATTGTTTCCTGTTCTTGTCCATTCTTTAAAATTATAATGTACCAAGGAGCTACATTTTAGAAATATATTACTTATATAATATCTGGTTTTTGTAAAATACCAGATATCTCAGACGATATTTATTTACTGTAGCATTTACCAATCATACAAAATCTTTCCAAACCATTTTCTTTAAATTACAAGATAGCTGTTAAGAAACTACTTTTATTGTTAACATGCTGCCTTAACAGACTATACCAAGAATCTTTAGATGTATAAACTACTGTTAAGCTTTATTACAAGGCCATGCTTGTTAAGAGATCCATTTCTATCAGTCAAGTAAGGTAAGTTTTTCTGTAACTCTTTCGGCCTCTATAACAATAATCAGTGCCAACAGATATCTGAGTAACACCTCAAATTCTGCCAAAACTTCTTATCAAGGATCCATTCTGTGTCAGATTAGGAGACAGGAGGTGTGTCTACACAAGATGTTTATTGCGCAGTAGACTAATTACCTGTGCAGTAAACGTCTCACGTCCACACATGCACCCCTATTAGGCTAGAGGAAACTAAACTTACTCTGCAGCAAGACACAGCTTGTAAATACAAGTACTATCCTGCTGCGGAGTAAAGAAAAACCCTGCAACACTACAGGTAGACATTACCCCAGCTGGATGGAACACGAGGGTGCTTCAGTGTGGCCAACCCCACACTGAAGCATCCTTATGCACCAGCCGGCCCCTATGTAGTACATTAAGCCAGGGGGAGCAGCTCTAGGCTGACAGGCTGACCCCGGGGGTTCCTTGCCAGCTGGGGTTATTTTGCCCCGACTCAACATGATACAATCCCAGGTGCATGTGAAGACGCAATAAGCTCAAGAGCAATAAGCTCTGGAGTTTATTCATATGCACTAACGTGCACATGTAGATGTGCCCAGATACTACAGCTTCCAAGGTAGACTTTCAAAGTCTTTTTTAACCATGCTATAACAACATTTAAGTAATACCGTTTATTTAAAATTGAGGTGAAAAGAGGTCTTCAGAACAGGTGTTAAACTTCCCATTGAATTTAATGGTGTAGAACAGGATTCAAAACCGTATAGTGCCCTTGCCCTGCCCTGATCTTAGGAGGCAGCAGTGCTCCATCTCTGCCCACACGTATCCCCTAAGCAATGTTCCCTCTAAGGTGTAGTGATCCATGAGAGTACTTCTTTAGCACGTGAGTGCACCACTTTGGTCCCACCTCCCCCTTTTGCTAAGCCTGGATCCAGACTATGCCAAGCCTAATAGACAAGAATCCTCATGTAATGCATCCTCATGCAATGGATTTTGCAATAATCCTCCAAGCACAAGACTCGGGGCTGGGGAGTGGAACAGTTCCCTGGAGCCAGTAATGGGGACTCCCCTTTCATGATGCAGAAATCTTATGTCATGGTTAGACAAAGTGCTTTGAGTAAATGTGATATAATTTACCCAAAGCACCTTGTCTGCCTATATGCTTAGACTAACACAGCTGTAACAAGCACCCCCAAACTACATCATGGTTAGGAATGATTCTTTGCACCTGCTCCTTTTCCTCTGATGTAGACACAGGTTCTGCACCATCCTACTCTACCCCGCACACCTGAGATCTGGGGAAGCCAAGTTCTGCATGTGTCCCTGCTCTAGGAGTGAGGAGGTACATGGACTCCGGGCTGGGGGGCAGAGCAGTTCCCTGGAGCCGGCAGAGCCCAGCCCCCGCCTCTGCCTCACCTCCAGGAGTAAGGAGGCACATGGCCTCGGGGCTGGGGAGTGAAGCAGTTTCCCGGCAGCAGCCCCCAGCCCCCGAGAGTGAGGAGGCACTCCTGAAATGAGGAGAGACCACACCAGCCCCTATTCCCCCGCTTGCCTTGCAGTGCCACAGCCCAGCTCCTCCCAGGGCGGGTGTGCTATGTTAACAAGTTAGAGAACAGCACTGTATTAAATTGTGCACAACTGCACATGCGCACACCTTGGAGGGAACCTTGCCTCTAAGACCAATCTAAGTACCCCCAAGGTATGTGTACCCCAACACCAAACATCAAAAAAAAAAAATATTTAAAATGGAGCTGACAACACCTACTGGGCAAGGAGGTTGTAGAAATTCTTTTGTCAATAACTGTGATTACTGAAAGGCAAGATAGTCACGGATATTTCAAGCAGTAAGTTAGACATAACTATTCTTAATTATAGTTAACAAATCTCTTCCAGGTGCTTCATTCTGCTTTTTATGGGATGCAGAAATTATAGGATTATAAATATATCCTTTTAGTTTTAATTTAAATAGATACGCAAATAAATTGTTGAAAAAGTTTCCAAAAGGTAGTCTCAAAACAAAAGACCCCAGCTGCATATATTGGCTGAACTGTGTGCTCAATGTACTATTTCCAAACAAAATCAGTGTAAAAGCCCCATGAAAGAACCTGGATTCCTTTGCTGAAGATCAGCAGGATTCCTGCTGCTCAGTGGCAGCTAAATACATTTGGAATTTCTATAATATATGCATTATATATATATGCATATGCAATATATGCATTGCATATATTCTATATATATGCATTATGCAATATATGGGACAACTAATACAAACTTTCAAGAGATAGCAGCAGATGACACATCACATGGAAATAAATCTGGGGAAAATGCCTGCAAACAGTCTCTGAAGACACTGGTTATTAGAAACAGTGCACCTTCTTCAAAAAGATATCCAGCAACCATCAGGTTTATTTGTATTAATTAGCATATAGATGTCTCCTGTCTTAAGCAGTGTTTGCCAAGCAACAGAAAGTTGGTTCAAATAACACCAGCAACTAGGTCCTACCCAAGCACCACATGACTGCCTCTGAAGACCTGAAATGTATTAAAAACACACTGTAACTCATTAGCTAGGACTGCTAGCTTGTATTATTCTTCTGGACACCCTATGTTCCTGCTCTGTGAAGAGTTTTTATAGCAGTATGGTGTAACAGGGAACCCATACCCTGTTACTGGGAAAAGTCTAGGGGATAAAAGTAGTGTTTTTGTGACCTGAAAGATACAAACAATATAGGAGAGGAGGCAGGCAATAGGGTACTAGGGTGAAGACTTGGGAAGCAAGCAACCAAAGGGGAAGAGGAGACAGGGTTTCAGCAGTTAGCAATAGGCCTGCCACAGCTGTACTAAAACCAAGCAGGGCTGACCAGATCAGAGAGAGAACACTGGGCTCATGCCGCATGACAGGATGGACTGCCTGGAAGGGGAGGGACGTACCAGTATAAGAGTCTTGCCCTCAGGCCAGCAGGTTCACTCAAGCCCTGGTTGTGGAAGGATGAGGACCTCCCAAGCAGGCTGCTATGGAGTCTGAGGTGGCAGAAAAGGGAGCCCTGGCATTCAGGCAGAGAAGCCTCCTTTTTGTTCTAAGTTCATCCAGAGTGGGGATTATCTGAGTTCATCTTGTTCTTTGTTTTGTGCAAGGGTGGGCAAAATATGGCCTATGGGCCAGATCCAGCCCACCAACCAATTGGATTTGCCCTGCGGGTAGACAGAGGCTCTGGCAGCTGTGTGATGCCAGGCAGCTGGGGCTGCTTCCAATGTGCCTAGTGCACTCTGCCTCTGGGGCTACCACCAGTGCAGAAAGAGAAGCATGAACCCACTCGCAGATGTAGCATGTCCCTCCCATACCTCCTCCCCCTTGTGTCCCCTCCCGAATCTGGACCTGGCAGCTGCCAGCTGTGTCCACAGCTGCCCAAACACAGCTGGCAACTTCTGGGTCAGGGAACCAGTAGTTCTAACAGGGCATGTGAGCCACCAGCAGATAACAGCAGATAACATGGTTCTGGTAGTAGATAGAGGGTCCAGAGACTGACTGAGTTTGCTAGGCAAAAAGGAGAGCACTCCAGGACTCAGGGGCAGCCTCCCAACCAGCAGAGGATAAACATGGATTTGCCAAGTAAGACAGAAAGAGTGGGGTTATACAAAGGACCTGGAGTAGGGGCAAGACTAGCATGACCCATAGGAACATCTCACAGAAGTCCTCAAGGTCTGTCCTGCCACATCTGGTCACCATACTACTCCAGTGCATATGGAAATCAGAGCAAGATAAGCATACAGAAATCATGAAATTTTCAATAGGTCTAAGCATATAGCCAATATTAAACCAAATGGACAGACCTTGAGGACAGACCTTACATTTAGTCAGTGTAATATGGGAAATACCATGAGCAGAGAATTTAGAAATGTAGCCTGACATACAAATTACGAAGAATGAGAAGAAAAATATGAATTCAAGAGCCCACTTGGAAAAAAAATAAGCTATTTTTGTACAGAAGTGATCAGGCATTGAAGGGAGAAAGTTCTGGTAAGAGGAGAAAGGGGACTGACTGCATTCTTTGAATAAAGTACTGGCTACTGCTAGAAACTAGATAACAGACTAGCTGGACTGACCTAGCCCAGCAACAACCATACACTAAATTCTAGGGAAAATAGAGTTAGGTGTCAGCTAAGAAAAGTAAAAAGTTGCTTGGTGAGGAAGATAGCCTCAGTTTCTCCTTTATTTTCATATTTCAGTATAAGTATTTATTCAGGCTTAGTTCCAAAATTGTTGGCACTTTAACCATCCACTGAGGTATACTATACTTGCTGCAAAAGGCTGTGTGTGTCTGCCCGTGATTTTTAGATAACATTTTTCTATGTTTATTCTAATCTACAAAAGAGTTACATGACAAAAGGCACCTTAGACGTAGGATATTATCTGATGATATTATACTACAGAATATTTGCAAATTACTTTAGGTGAAAACCTGGCCCCAGTAAAGTCAATGGCACAACACTCCTTGATTTTAACAGAGCCCAGGATTTCTTCATTCATTATTTCTCAAGGGAGAAATATCTGGAATTGTACTTACCCAAACTGTTATCGCTGCTAGTCGGCCAGGATGCTATTCTATCTCTTAATTTTTTCTTTTTACAAGAGTCATCTGATTTCACTGAAAGCTCTACTTCCTCTTTCCTGATTTCTCGTACAAGTTGCATGCGACACTGAGTAAAATCCTGAAAGGAAATCTTCCCATTTTCATCTGCTCCCAGTTGGTGCATGATCTCAGCAACAGACTCTTCCATATTCAGCTGGCGGCACACCATCAGCAAGTCATTCCTGAGAATTATTTTTTTTTTAAACAAGGAGGAGAGAAGAAGAAAGGAAGAAAAAAAAAAAAGCAATTTAGTTCATAAAAGAATATAAACCGTGTCCATTAATTCACAAACACTGAAATCCAATAACTTTGAATGCTGTCGATCCAATAAGGGAACTGTGAGGTTGACAGATTTCAATCATAGGAACGAAGCCTAAACAAAGTTACAAATGCCTGTTGTTTCTTGGCAAAGCTGCACAAAACAAACCCTGACAAGCCTGTGTGTCCAGACTTTAATATATCACATTCGCCAGGAAGATTTAGGCTCCTATTCAGATCCACTGAAACAAAATGCACCACAGAAAGAGGAAAATATAATAAATGATTTTCATTAATGCATAAATCCCAAACTTCATACAGTTACTAACATTTTGATTAGCAGAAACGCATATAGCCTAAGAGAACTGAACCTTGCTATTTAACATTACAGTATTCTCTAAGGAATTTCTGAGGAAAAGCATCAGGAATAGATAATATTTAACTAAATAGCCTCTCAAAGACAGGAGAGAGCTATAATTTCTATTTCAGCTAGGAGAGGCAGAGAAAATATCCTATTCCCCTAAAGAGTAGTAAGTTCAAAACAAAAAACTAGGAAAGAGAAAGAAAGTAGGGTGGAGGGGGAGAAATACTACTTTGGATATTTGGCTTGAAGACTGTTCCCAGACTTCTAACTACAAAATCCTTTAAAAAAATCTTAGTTGCTCCAAACATTCAAAACAAGTTACAAAAAGAGAGTAATACTTTTCTTCAGTCCTGCACTCCACTCCAAGTCCCTTGAAACCAGAAAAGTGTTGTAACAAACCTGATTTGAAGGACAGCTACAACTGTACATACCATTTAGTAATATTTTTTACTATTTTGTAGGATTGATGAATATAAGTGACTCTAAACAAAATGCCAAAGAAAAACCATTCAAGATCCCTGGAAGGACAGTAATTGTTTGCTTTGTCTGAGGAAAGGAAGAGCCATTTGAATACCCCTGAGCTCAGACTGGGTGATGAGAAGAAAACCTTCTTCAGACACCTGCCTTCTACTTTTATCCCCTTCAGAAGGACTGCCTTTTGCCTCTGCTTCAGAATGACACAGGACACAATTTGCAAAAGAACACTAGTTAGCAAAGTTAGTAACTGCTGAAGAAAAAAGTGGGATAAGATATAACAAATTAAAAAAAGGTTAAAATACTAACTTCATAAAAATCAGTATTGCATGGATCAGAAATTGACTGATTAAGGAATTGGCAAAATGATGAACAGAGAGTCCTTTCAAAGAACCACAGTAAATAATGCAAGTTAATGCAGTAAATAATGCAAGTTATCACAAATATCTGACACTCCTATTAGTGAACTCACTCAGTGAAGTACTTAGAGATGTTTAAGTGATTTACTGAATCAGGGCCCTACAGCAGGCCAAAAAATTCGCTCGCTCCCGAGTGGGAAGTCCTTTCTAACAGGCAAAAAGATCTAAGCCAATTTCTACAAAGATTTTATGAAAAAAATTCAAGTCCCTGTAGTACAAATAGTTCTTGACAGATAAACCTGATTATCTTCCAGAGCTTCACAGATAGCATCTGTTCCTCTTCAGGTACTCATACCGTTCTCAAGCAGCATCAGTCAAAATGACAGAATCAGGCTTGTCTAGTTTGGCTTCTGCTTGAGAAAACTATGCACTGTAGAAGGCAAGAAGCCTGACAAAGCTAACAGCAATAAGAATAACAACCACAAGCATATCAGATGAAATGTGACTGGTAGAAAACAGAAAACAGAATTTACCCCATTATCAGCCAAGAGGACAGGGAAATGACAGAATAACAGAGACCTCTGTTCTCCTCACATGTTTAAGTAGTCAGTAGCATGGCACTGAGCAAGACAGAAAAATCTCTTCTTTCCAGATAGGGGGTCTAGAAGTCCACGATCTTTGGACACCAATGAATTAAAACAAAATGTAAGACACCTTAATACTAACCCAAAGACAATGGCTGGCCTTCAAATCAGAACCTCATTGGTGCTCTACTCTGCCTTACTTTGAAAATGGAGTTAACCCCCATTTTAGCCCTTTCCTGCATGTCTAATCTTTCCCTACATCCTCTTCTCCAATACTTTTTTTTGGGAACCAACTGGAACAGAATTTATGGGTATGAATTTTTAACAAGAGTAGTTTTTTATTTTAATTGCATTTCCTACTGATACCAAGTAGCACTGCAAGTGGGCTTGGGAAAGAGTGGGAGACATTTTATGAATAAAATAATTATTACATGAGTAAATACTTTTAGTAATAAATATTTTCAGTACTAGTTAGGAAGCTAATAATATCAGGATGCTATTTGGAAGATGTATATGCATAGCTTAAGTATGTGGAATTCCTGTATCCTATATGGACAGCCTGTATACAGCCATTTAGTACCAGTCAACATCCATCTGTTCTAGAGGGAAAAATATAGGTTGGCTAGAACTTAATAAGTCTATTCCATATACTAATTCCAGAACAGCTGCCTCACCAGGCCTCCTGGCATAGACTTTTATAGTGGAGCCAGAACACAAAAAATAATAATAATATCATTGATAACTGTACTTTGGCCAAAAAATTCCCCTAATAAATCCAGCATAAATTTATTTTAAAAGCTATAAATCATACCATGTGCTGAGTAAAAATGACTGATAATTCCTATTATAATATAGATTATTTTTGCTTCTCCTTCAAGAGAAAAAGAATTCAGTTATACTGATAAAAAGATAACATTTTAACATCGCTTTTCTTAGTGCCCATATACATTATTGTTTATATATACTATTGTGGGCCAATGGTTACAGCTACAACACTGGACAACTGACACCTAGTTTTAAGCTCCTGCATCACCAACAACTTCCTGTGCTCTGCTTAGTCTCATTATAGCTCACTTCCTCATCTGCAGAAATGAGGCCAACAGTACTGCTCTACCTACAAGGAAGATGTAGGGATAAAGTTTACAAAGCACTTGGGTACTGTAGAATGGAGGCCAAATGAGTGCATAAAACAAGACTAAATTTCAGCTTGCACATAACTTAAAATAAGAATTTTTACATCAGAGGAGAACTGAGGAATGAATGCTATACGACTCTGCTAAATTTAAAAAGCATGCTGTTGGGAGATGACTTTATTGGTAGATACCCAGCTTGGTATTTCTCTGCTCCATCAGTGCAATATTTAAACATGATTTTTTTTTCAACCTGGGAGCATTGTTTCTAATGTTATTTGAAAGCATGTGAAGAATGAGTGATGAAGAGCTACTATGGATTACATGAAATTGCTTTTATAATAAGATGAACAAAAATTAATCAATTAACAAACACCAGATACCAGATAAGTTATTGATCTATTTCATTCATATCTGAGACCACCATTCTGAAATGACACTAACATTATCGGTTTCTAGCCTCAAAATAGTATTTTTAAAAATGGGGAAAGGTCAACTTATTTTTAAGGAATCTATTTAAAATATACATAAGTTACCTAGACATAGTAAATTTATTTTTCTTTATTAAATACATCCGTATCAAGATAAACATCCAACTGGAACAAATATTCCCTTTCCATTAGCTTACTTAAGAATTTCCCTCAAAAATATTCTGAAGGAGAAAATTAAATATGTTAAAGAAGTTGGTATTTCAACTACTTCTAATGATGATATTGAAGTTTATGAGTGGAATTTAGTAGGTGTGGAATATACAATGGCACTGGATTAATTCTAACAGAAGAATTCTATTTCTATGGAAATATCTTTAGGGATAAAGTAAGAAAGAAGAGGTATTAAATAAAAATTAACCAACTAACTAAATTATTAAATCAGTATGCCTTTCAAGGTTTTCCATGAAGTTTCAGGGGTTTTCCAAGGCTAGAATCCAACAAACAATCAGACAAACAAATGATTAACTTAATCACTGGCATCATGTTATACCTCCACTAGATCTGCTCCCATTCCCATAGGTAAAGGTGTGCTAAAGCATATAGTTGGACCGGAGCCTAAGTGATGCAAACACTGGCCTGAGGAATCTTTTCTTAAAAGAAATAATCAGACTATTTAATCATTGGTATTCTTCCATTATTTCTTCTTTTTTTGGTGCTAATCCAAACCACAGTGAAATTAAATGAAGCTGTTTCAATTACCTTTTTGGAATTTGGATCAGACTCTTTGTAATGATGAAACACATTAGAAGTCGCTGACAACAGAATATGATCATTGCTTCCACACACATGTAGATGGATATTTGCAAAGAGGCCTAATGAGTTTTGAGGTACAACTCTCTGGCCAGATCCAGATGTGCACTCATGTGCAAATTGTGGCACCGCACTGAGGCACCCTGTAGCCCAGCCAGCCCCCGCCCCACTGCAGCACATGGAGCAATGGGACAATGTACCCTGCTGCAAACTGCACGAGCAGGGACATGCACTGCTGCACAAAGTAACGGCACAAATTTGTGCCACTAATATTTGTGCTGCTGAAAATGCACACCCCTTTTCATGTAGACACAGCCTCTGAGGTCTCTTTGTGACTTGATGATGTATGTATTTGCATATCATGTGCTATGGCTGACATGTTCAAACGTCACTGCAAGTATTTTGGCACATTATGACAATTCTCCTACAATACCTAAGTCAGTAGGTATTTGAATCACTGCTTACATACCAAAGGGATGAACACTAGAGAAAAAACTAAGGCTGTAAATAGACATCCCATCTGATGTGATCCAGATTGTTTGAGCTGGATCAAAAAAGCAGAACAGTTGTTTACACAGTCCTTTTAGGTTGCCTTGCTGCTCCTCCACCAATAGGTAGCTGGAGAGAGTACCCATCCTGGCCACCTTGTTATGCCACCTGGGGCATTTCCCTAACCTTACAGATAATACCATGTCATCCCAGGAAAAAGTGATAGCACGCTTTATCCCTCATACTTTGGTGGGGCTTGTATATCTGTAGAAGTCAGGGACAAAACACTTGCCCCTGGGACAAATACCAAGATAGAACAAAGTGAGTCTTAAAAAAAGAAACCACAAAACTTACATGGAGTGGATCTTCCCAAATATAAAAAAACCTCTCAACACTGCTAGGGCCCATTTCTCCTTTTGTAGTTGTACATCTATAACTGTACTGACTTAATCAATTTACTCCTAAAATACACCTGAGGAAGTCAGTCCCATCATCATCTTTTTAAAATATTCTTTTAAAAATATAATCTTTAGGACAAAATTCAAAGCACAACCAAAAGACAACAATAATAGTTTATGTATACAAAAAGATAAGTCAAATGAATACTTCACCTTTGAGATGAGAAGTCAGTGAGTAAGATTTGACCCTAAAGGAATTATAAGCCTAATGAGGTTGTGCCTACAAGGAGTAAAAGAGAAAATTTCTGCACCAAGGATTTCACAGAACAGTTGGGATAAAAAATAAAATAAATATGTCCTGTGTACATGATCTGCATGTCTAGATCAATTTGTAGGTAGCTGGTGATCTCTTTGTAATAGTAAAGTGACAAAAATGAAAATCCTCTTTGGCCTGAACCTTTCATCACACTTAAAAGAATTTGGAAGAAGTTATCAAAATAAAGTTCTCTATCTCTGATCACAGAAGTTTGTTAAGATCCTATATTTATTGATAACATAATATGCATCATCAACCTCTTAGTTTCCCTTTCTTCACATTTTCTTGCTAGAGTTTCCCCTACTAGACATGACCCAGACTGCTGTGTACCTAAGCTTCCTGGGTCTCAGTAGCCACCAGTCACTATCTGTCACAACCACAGGATGACAACTTACTCCCCGCTCCCAGTTTTTCCTGATCAGCAGTAGATAAATCTCATTGGGCAAAAAAGTTGCAAACAACTTTCTTGAGCCATCATGACTGCTATGCGATTTGACCTGAAACAGACAGACAGAGATCTGTTTTTTGCATTTCAGTTAAAAAGAATAGAAAGTTTCAAGAGCCCTCCTAAAAATGCTTGTAGACTGGCTATGTACAGGCATTCAGTTTCTATTGGGAGAATCACCGTTCTCCTGATAATTCAAGATTTTCTCATGGATTTTTTAAAAATGACTGAGAAAAAAGTAACTCAGGAACAACCAGGGCTAAATTGCTCCTGAGAGTTTCTCCTGGGATACTAGATGTCTGCACAATTCCCCCAGCTTAATTCTTCCCAGGGACCAAGAAGAGTAGAACTGGTGAAAGGCTCCCTTGCCTTCCCAGGACCAGGGTCTGAAGCCACCACGGGCAGGCAAGGGTTTTTTCTGGGAGAGCGTGGGCATGGGAGGCAACTGCTCCTGCCCATCCCATAGACTGGGAGAAGAGGAGGGACAGCTGCTCCCCACCTGCCCCGCTTCTCACACCAGAGTTCACAGCTAAGCAGTGTGATGGGTATGAGGCAAAGGAAAGCTGGCTGTACCAGGAACCAGGCTGGGAAAATTCTCTCCTGAGCCCAGGTCCTGTCCCCACTGCTCATCTGAGCAGCAAGGGGGTACAAAAGAAACAAGATAGTGGGGAGCTAGGTTCAGGTAGGCTCTCCCTAGAGAAACAGGGCAAAGACCCCACCAGCTCATTACACTTAAGTATCAGATGTGTGGGGTGGGCAGGAGCTTTGCCACATTGCTCTGTCCCCTCAGTTCCCCAGTACTGGGAGTCTAGCAGAATGAGCATTGCTGCAACCCTCCTGCCTACTTCTTACACCAGGGACTCTGGTGTGAGAAGCAGGTAGGAGACTTCATCCTACTGCTCCAGTCTCCCCTGGAACAAACGGACTGGAGCAACCCATGCTTTCCTCAACCAGGATCACCCCAGTCTGGGGAAGGTACAAGGAACAGTGGAGAGAGGGAAATTTTCCACCACTAAGCATAAACACTTGTAGGCAGCCACTAGCAAACTAATCCAAACTATTGCCATCACATCACAGTCCCAGACAAGTTTTGCAAGGCCTCTGTGCTGGCATTTCATAGGAGGCTTCTACAGGTTCCAGCCACTATGGTACACTCTGTTACTTGTTCGCAGAAGACAGATCTCACAGACCTGCCTACTCTCAACTACTACAGGCCCTCCTTTTCCAAAAATATCCCAGGAACAAAAGCACACTCTTTCCTAGAGATCCATTTTGTGGATAGGAACTCTTTGTCTAGTCTTAAGTCTCCCAACGCAAGTAGCAGTTGAAGCACACAATAAACAGGATTCTAAAGGATTCACATAGGATTATAAAGCAAATGGCTCTTTACTTAGATAGCAGGGGAAAAAAAAGATCTAGGCACAAAAAACCCACACCTATATACATTCCCTCCGTTGCTCCACTACTTTTGGGCTTTCCTTTAGGCTTACAGTAGAGTTCTCTGGGACTCCAGAATTCCCCTCCTCCAGTTCACAGCTTTCTTCCAAAAGATGGATTCTCACTCACTCGGTATGGTCCAAGCAAGACCTCTTCAACCATCCACAAGTGAACAAAACTCCTCTCTTATAAAAACATGCCCCCTGCTCCTCACTCTGGTCCACGGTTTCCTGTTTGTCCAAAGAGCAACACATTTTTTCTTCTATAAGTTCTTTATAAGTCACTTGTCACATGTATCCATCCCTTTGTCCTGTGTGGCAACTTCTCCACCCTCCACTTTCCGTTTCCAGCAGAGAAGTTGGACGAACTTGTTAAGAACAAGTTCTTCTGGCTTCACCCAGCCCATTGTCTCCAGCTGTTTCCACCTGAACGTGTAATCATTTAGATTTAACAGTTTACCACTGTCCCTGCTCTGACAGTTACGTACTACAGACCACTTCATGGCACACACAATACCCGTTGACAGATTCCATAATATTTCATAATATCAACCAGCCACCTTTGCAATCACTGAGCCCACCTTGCAGAAACACTTAACACCTGAGCAATTTTAAGTAGCAACATGTCAGACAAAAAAGTATGTTAAGCTAGAAACACTCCACTTTCAGGAGGATGGATCCATATTTTTGTACTTGGCCCAATGAAAGCTATCACTCACAGAAATCTTTGCCTCTCGTATATTTCTGTTTTGCTTACTATTTTTATGAGCAATATTATGATAATCGAAGAGATATAAAGGAAAAATATAACCCCCTCTGTGTTTTCAGTTTACCAACTTTTTGCATGTACTACCTCCTTGATCAAGCAAACAGTGAAACTAACTGTACATAATTGGGCTTCAATCCTGCAATGGGACCCGTGAGAGCACAGGGACCCACATGCTCAAGCCTCATTACAGAATCAAGTATGCAATTAGTTCTCCTTGCTGTTTTTGTGAATTTTTTTTTTTTTTAAACACAACAGTGCAGGGAGGGAAGAAGAATTAGGAATTGTGACTGTAAAAATCACAGGAATTGTTTCAGTATATAAAACATATTTAAATTCATTAGATTTGAAACCATTGGTACCAATACACACTGTGATATCATCATGCATATCATTATCAAAAGGAATATGAAGTTACATAGATTTTCTCTCTTCTCTTGCTTAACAAGAATGAGAACAGCCAATTAGATGAGTTACCATAAGAAAGCCCAATGAATCAGCAGCTTGAATGTGAGGTTTAAGGAGGAAATGGAAACCAGAGCTATACAAATACCCCCAAACAAAATCTAATATTGAGTAGTGTAGCTAGGATACACTATGAACTTAAACTCAGCCCAAGTTATCTGGAAGGCCTGCAAAGATTCACAAGTTTTCAGTGAAGTTGTAATTGGACTGTAGTTCACGCTCTTCAATCTCTGATCCCCCTTTATGATTATCTTGGGGAAGTGAGAAAGGTTTACCCTCTTCAGTATTTCAGGGCTTATTAGCTTGCCTCTTTTGTTCACAGATTTTCAGGATGTCTTCTACTCCACACCTAAAAATTCTGGTGCACTGAAACCACTATCAGAAAAAGAGAACTTCTGAGCTATGCAAATTGCTTGTCACTGAAACTGTACCATCTGGAACAAAATTACCATATTTATCCAAATCCAAGATGACAAATTTAAGACAACTTCTCAGTAATTACATTTTATACATGGAAAAAGATAAATTTGTTATAACAACTGTCCATGCATAGAATCTAATTATTGGAGGGTCATCTTAAATGCACCCACCCGCACCACTGCAATGGAGAAAGCAGCAGCAGTGGGGGGAGCAAAGGGAATGGGATCACTTGCTCCCCATAGTGCGTTCATTCCTCAGCACCTACTCTCCTCCCACCTACCCCCTGTCACTTGTCCACCCCCACCCAGTGCCCACCTCCCCAGCCACTTGCCCTGAACCCCCTGCCTTCCCCATGCCTCCTGTGTCCCCTTGCTTACACTATGCGGCAGGTCTGCATCTGGCCCCAGCACACAGTGCCTGGCCAGGCAGCAGTGGCAGTGGCAGCTCCAGCTCCAGCCCCAGCAGCTACCCTGCCATTGCATAGTCTCCCCTGTGCTCCTCCTCCTCTGCTACACAAGCCCCAGCCACACAGCAGCAACAGCTGTGGCCACAGATCCAGGTCAGAGCCAGAGCCACTACCTGCCCCAGGCTAATACTCAAATCCAAGATGAGGCTTTTCCCCCTATACTGAATGGGGGGAAAAAAACTGTGTCTTGGATCTGAGTAAATATGTTACTCCACTGGGTAAATGCAAATTCAGAGCCTGACATACTCAAAAAAACCCCACAGCAGTAATGTCCTACTGTATAAATCCCATGATCCCTACCTTAAAAAGAAAACCTGGAACTCCTGAGTTTCACTTCTAAAAAACAGAGAGGGTCAGTTTCCTACTTCCAAATCCTTTCTACATGCCTAGGAACAGGAAAAGTATGAGCCTGCATGACTTTGAGAAATAATCACAGAGATGAGGTCCACTGACTAGCTTTAACAATAAACCATTTCTATAATAGTCTACAAACAGACTTCAAAGCTGTAAACAAAAATCATTCTTCCTTGTTGCACTTGGAGAAACTGACAGTTTAATTGGCAGATTGAGGGCCAGATCTCCAAAAGTGATTAATGGATTTATGAGCACAAGCCCTAAAACTAGGATGGCCATACATCCTGGGCCAAAACAGTCCTGGATTTTGAAGCCTGGTCTCAGCCAGCCAGTTACCGAAAGTTAAAACAACTGTCCTGGAATCATAGGGGTATGGGGCAGTGAGGAGGTGGAGCATCAAGGTACGCCAGGCAAGGTACTACCTGCCTGCCTTGCACACCATACCACTCTGTCTCTGCCTGCAGCAGCACCACAGACTCGGGGGGGAGGAGGCAACAGTGTCCCAAATTTCCCACAGTCCCATATAGTCACCCTACCTAAAACCCAGTTTTTTAACTCTCCCTTATAATTTTCAAGATGTGGCCTCTTAATTTGGGAGACCAACCAGACAAAACCCACACCTCATTTTCAGAAGTGCTCAATATCCACAACCTCAAGCAAAGTTCACGGGAACCATGTGTATTTAAGGCCTTTGCACACAAAGTGCCCCAGAGCAGACACCCAAAATTAGAGGCTACTTTTGAAAACACTGGCTTGGCTCTATCTGCATCTTCATGGGCAATGTGGAAATACACCAGTACTTTAGATAAATTCTGTGCATTTCTGACTATCACTGCCTGGCTAACTGGGAAGCTGTTTTTATCAAAAGGAAAATCGAGGTTCAGAGCGATTAAGTAACTTGCCAGGGGGCATTACAGTCTAGTTCATCAATCAGGAAAGTAGGAGTTCAGGGACAAGTTCTAAAACTGATTTTGACTGTGTGACATTTAAGCACAGCTCTAATCAGAGAAACCTATGCAAGGCAAAATGTTGCCAAAGCTTCTGCTAACTGTAACCATACCTTGCACAGCTCCACCGTTTCTGCCAGGAAAGTCCCATTTTAAAATACCCATCCTGGGTGTCAGGCTAATTTGGTGAAATGAATGTTCTTTTCCTATTTCCAGCAGAATGCCCAGAACAGGTGTTTAAAACAGATCACTATGCTTTTCTTCTTCCCATGGTCTTCTTAAATAATGCTGTTCCCAGTCCCTGAGTTGTTTTCCAGTGCACTCAGCTGAGACCAGACCTTGGAAACATCTGAGAGCCCACTGGAAAGTACCCTTTTCTGAGAAAATGGAAATATGGTCACTCCAAGGTCAGATGAGGGTCAGAGCAGGGGGCTGCAGTGGTGCAGTTACACACCCCTTCGCTGCTAAGATCACCGGTCGCAGCAGGCAAATGCATGTACAGTGAAATCTCCGCACAGACACAGCAAGCCTGCTGCTACCACTGCACTCCCTTTTTCAGCATCCTGAATTTGCTACTGGGTCACCCTAACCAAGTATCTACTGTGTAAGCCAGACTCAGGCTTCCTAGTCAGGAATATGACACATCAACCCCACCCTGGGTCTGTATTGAAACCTCCAAGCTAGTTTTATCCTCCAAAGTAAAAGGAAGCATTCAGACACAGAGGTGTTACAGGTCACATAAACCCATGTCAAGGGCTACGGAAGCCTTGAGTTTTGGATAGGTGGTATCACCCAGTTACCTTCCTGCAGGAGATATGCTGCATTTCTGTGTAGACTCTCCTGTTCCTCTCTGCTCTTATGGGAGGTCTTCTAAACCTCCCAGCTGGGCTCTGCCCTAATCTCGTCCCTTCCACCTGCTGGATACACCCTCAACAGAAGAAGGCCGACCGCTCCCTGTTCTCCTTTAAAGGGACAGCTCAACCTGCTTTATCCATCCCCGTGTCACCAGCCAGTTGTGCAGTTCTACACATGTCCAGAATAAGAAAATACGTTGCATTTGCAAAAGATATTGATCATGTAATGTAGTGACAGTGGACTACTTAAGGTAGCATGTGTTTAAACAGAGCTGAACAGCTTCAAAAAGGCATAGTCCAGAGGGCAGCTACATTCAGCCCACAGACCAGACCCACCCTGCAGAGCCATTTAATTCACCCTGCAAATATGGGGCTTTGGCAGCAGTAGGGAAAAACAGCAGCAGCACCCTGGGGAAAAACAGCAGCAGTGGCTGAGACGGTACCTGCCTTCCCACCTCTGACCTGAACTTAGTCACTGCAGCCCACAGTCTAAAATGTTGCTGACTGCAGTGTTAGTTGTGGCAAATTCTAGACCCCTTATTGTCCATTCAAGGTAACTGTAAACACTGAAAAAGAGGATAAAACCCTGCCTATCCTTTGCAAGTGCATTGTTTTGTAACACATTTGTAAATGCAGCCTTCTTTTCAAATCTAGTATGGCCACAGGGAAGGGAAACTGCTGTCCCTTTACAATTTATGCCTTGAAGCACATGACCTTTAATGCTGTCTTTTGTGCACTAAATTATCCATTATTTATTTATTTACTAGATTTGTGCACCATCCTTCTCAAAAAGACTGAGGACAGCTTACACTGAAAAGAGAATAAGAATTATAGAAACAAAAGAAAACAGTAAAACAAGAATACAACCCCCCAGTGAAAGAAAAAAAATTCAAAAGCAATCCACACGACCCACTGCTACTCCTTTGCCTCTGGCCAGGGAGGGTGCCTCCCCCCCAACCTTTCTTCTCAGTCTGCATTCAATTCCCTCCCCACATATGTATTCCCACTCCCACACCTCATATGCAGAACAGTCCCCTCTCCTTACTGTTCTTCCTCCCAAGCTGTACCCTCCTTTTTCAAAGGGGATGGGGGAAAGGTATGGCTGTCTCCAAAACCCATTGTTAATCCCCTTCCCTAGAAACCCAGGGGGCAACACCAGTTTAGCACAAATTCATCTATGTTAATCAGTGCTAAAATTAATCCATCACTGACTGTTCCATCTTTTAAAATGCCAATCGCGCTTATAAATTTGGAAGCATATATTATCAGTTTTCACACCTGTTTTACACAATGGCTATTAAACCTTTTTTAGTTTAGTGACACAGAAGCTCACATGCAGATGTAAGTCTACTCAGATTTTCCCCACAAGCTCACAAACAAAATACCATCCTAGAAAAATATTCCTTTATCTTACTCATCCTATTTCAAAGCAAGTAGTTCAGCAATACTGAAAGTTGAGTCAGTTTCTGTAGTGATTTTGAAAAATGAGACCCAAGACAACTTAAAACTTTCTGGCAATTTTTTCCTAGTAGATGGGAATCCTAAAGAGGGCAAAGAATGCAAAATATGACAGACTTCCTGCTGTGACAAATCTAACTGGCAGCTGCTGTTCAGGAACAAGCCCTCAATTTTAATCAGTGCTTAATGCAATACATTTGTTCCCATCACTATTAATCAGTCAGAAAAAGACTGCTAAATTGATGTCTATACAATTCATCTCTTATATTTGTGTGTTGCCATGTATTCTGGGGCAAAATAGGTCTATTGTTGGAAGATTCCTGGGTTCTCTGTCACTTTACTGCCACAGATTGATTTCTATTTAAAAATGGAATTGTAAATTAAATATGAAAATATGCAAAAAGTAAATCACAGCAACCTTTATGCTACTCATTTTGATATAAAAGGCCATATATTTTTGGACACATCTACATGTTCATCAGTGTGCTTTAGGTAATGGATATTAAATCTAGTACCCGTATTGTGAAGTACTAGAAAAATGCACATTGGCCTATTTTAATGTGCATTAGCTAAAGAGCATGGGTGTTTTGTGCCGCTTTAATGAATATTAAAAGAAGCTAATGCACATTAACGCACACATGTGGATGCACCCAATGTCTCCATACTTTCCCTTTTCAGTATGCCAAATACTTCTGTATTGAAAATGCATAACAGTATAACATAGGTTATCAACTGAGGGGGAAGCTGGAGGTTTCAACAGCCAGTATGGTTTTGGGGCATAAAGGGAGTAACAGGAGACTAAACTGACACTGACATATTAGCGGGACACGTTTGCTGAAAATGATCCACAGTGACATAGTTAACAACGTTGGGATTTGAAATGCAGGTGTCAAACCTAGCGTACCCCTGAGATCAGTGAGGCAAGGTCTAAAAACTCAAAAGACAAGAGGCATTGGGTTATACAACTTGGTTCAAGACTTTCTTTACTACAGTAAGGAATAAAAACAAAATCTCTCCCTCTCCCTAGCACAAGAGCAGGAATTCTGCAACAAGAACTGAATACCATGTCTGAATGCATGGGTATCAATACGTGTCATTCACTGGAAATCAACCAACAATTTACAGCACCTAAGAAACACTACACCTAATAAGGCAAACACACAGAAAACCTTATAATTTATACCTGTAATTATAAGATTCAGAAAGTATCTACAAGACAGATATACTCTATTACAGTGGTTTTCAACCTTTTTGCATTTGCAGACCCCTGAAAAAAATTCAAATGGAGGTGCAGACCCCCAGTGTGGGTTTTCACATACTTTTGATTGATCCTAGTTATCTTTTGAGGACCCCTAAGACATAGTCTAGAGACCCCCAAGGGATCTGCGGACCACAGGTTGAACAGCACTATTCTATTAAATGTAGAGAAAACACAACGGATAGGGATAGCAAAGCCAATTCAGATTCAGAGGAAAGATGCAGCTGAAATTCTTCGTTTTCCGCTCTAGCAAGAAGAAAAAAAAACAGCAACAGGAGATAAAGAAAGTAGGAGTCGTCTAGCATTAGCTACACCTAGACTCTAACCCCAGCAGTCTTTCCTGCCTATGATCTTGTAAGGGCCCTTCCAGCCCCTAACATCCATGAAATTGAAAACGTTTTTTTTAATACAATCTGTTGTGTCATCATGGCTATGACCTGGGCATGAGGGCATCAGGGCTCAGAAATGGAGGGTCTACAATACCACAGGTCCAGAAGCCAAGCCAAAAGTCACAGTACCAAGTGTCAGTCCAAGTCCAAAAGTTTGTGCCAGAGGATCAAGAAAGTCTATGATTGAGGCAAGGCCGAGGTCAGCAGCTGAGGAGTCCAACAGGTAGATGGAGATAGGCAGGAGAGTTCGAGGCAGTGCCATGAGTACTGTTGCAGGGATGAGGCCCTACAAGAGGTCAGAGGGTTTCAGAGCCCTGGGCCACGTGATCTCACTGGGAACCTCACCAGAGGTCCCAGGCTGGCCAGGGCCCAGCAGCTATTTGGTGGTATCACAACCCAGGACTCTGCCCACCAGCCTGAAAAACCTAAGCTTGAGTCCCAGGCCTCCTGACACCCGGCTCAAAATGGTTTTAGTTAAAACATTTAGTTAACTAGAATGTTTTGAAACCCATTCCCCTAGGCACAGGCAAACTTTAACACATGTTAACAGCATGGAAGAAGAGGAGTTTCCTGGGAACTCAGAAGAGGAAGTGAAGGAGGCAGAATAGAGACAAAAAAAATTATTTAGGATATCAGGGAAAATCTCCCTGATCAGAAATATGCAATTAGAACAAATAGGATTTAGGTTATTGCAAAAGCTATTGCGAAAAAAAATATACAAAGCACCGGAAGAAACTATACAACATAATGCCAAAGAAAATATAAACAGAAACAGAAAACTTTCACTCAGGCAAAATCCAAACACAGAACAGAATCAAAATCATGCAATCCCCTCTAGAGGATTGACTTTATTAACAAGCTTACAAGCATGTACAGAGTTCACCTCACACCTTCTGCTCAGCTTGATTACTGCCAAGATCCTTACCTGCTGTTTGGCTTATATTCCAGGCTATACTCTTTCTAAAAAGCTACTGATCCTTGGGGGAAAAAGTGCAAACTCAGCTGCCTCAGTGAGTCGATGTTTTAACCCTTCTCCAGCAGGATAAGTATCTACTACTGCCAGAGGGAGATATTTTAGGAGATGACTACCAGCCTGTTAAAATAACTTCCATTAACTTTAACTGAATAGTTTTACAACAGGAACATCACAATGCATGCATAATTCTACTTACCAGAAATAAAGTAATTCACCTTTTCAAGGATTACTCTGTGTGTCATGCTGATGATACAAACCGCATCTCACAACTTGCAAAGGTATCATACACTTTCTTCACTAGCAGCATCTTCTAAGGAGAATGAAGTATTGATGCTATAATCAGTCATTATAAGGTAAGAGCTTTTACTGTTCTGTGTGTTGTGCCAATCAGCTAGCTTGAGTTTTCCCAAACAGAATAACTGATGAAGCCCAGGAGTTTCACTTCAGAATAGGGACAACTATGAGGGATCCATATCATACTTCAAAGGTAACACAAGTTTTGTTATCTAATTAACCCTTTACTACATTTAGTTTTGAACAGTGTTATTTGCTGGAAGTCCTATAATTACTGGGATTACACAGATACATTCTGCATTATTAAATTTAAGAATTTAGTGTCCAATAAAATTCTCAGTAGGAGTCATGCATTAAATGCGCTCATTAAAGCTAACCATGCTAATTAACACCCAAGTGCTAGGAAACAGTTACTAACCTAGATACATTCCAGGCACGCATCACTGGTTCTAGCAGACGCATAGGAATGCTCTCAATAAAGAGTACCTTTCAAAAGCTCCATACATTCAGCTCATCCATACTTACCTCAAGAAGCCCCTTACTACCTGCTTCTGATAATGCTCATTAGATGATCCCCTGGTTTTACCACTTTCTACCCCTTACTTATTGAAACTTAAGAACAAAACTGCTGCAAATTGTAGAAAACCACACAAAAAAACTTCTTTTAGGATTGTTCCTTAGTCAAAAGGATATATGACACGTGCTATGTTAAAAGAAAAATTCAGCGCTCAGAAGTTGGCAATTCACAATCCAAAAGGAAGGATTAGAAGAAAGTTTACTGGTTTGCCACCTATCTCAGAAGCTGCCCTGACACCTGGAAACAACTACTGAATTAGGTAGGCAAGTCTAGCCAATACATGTGAGGGAAGTAACTAGCACCAGTAAGGCTGCTAATATCAACTATCAGTGGACATAGTGGGAGGACGAAATTATTAAAGAACAAAGGAATCCATATGGTGTCTTTTGGGTGACTAGGTGTCTAAATCCAATTTTTTGATCCTCCAAATCACCAGTCAGCTGCTACTATCCTGCTAATCTCAGGTATCAAGTCCTGAGATGCCTAAATGCTTCAAAGCAAGTTTCCCGGGCACTTCAGTTCTGCTTCTGCACATGCCCAGAACCACCTCAAGTCTGTATAAACCGAACAGCTCAATGCCCATGTCACACTGTATTCCCACTGGGATTCACAAACAAGGCATTCATCCACACATCTCACATGAGGGGCTCAATCCAGCAGGCATCCACAGCATGTGCCTACCAGATCAGGCTCTATACAAAATGCAGTCCCAGCTGCCACTTTTCTTCAAAGAATGGCCCTCTGGCTATCCTTTCAACTATATGACTAAGCCTTTGATCTAGCAATTGACTCTGCATGTGGCTCTGTGTGATTTCAGAGTTGTCTGCTGAAGCCCTACTGAAAAAGCAGGACTTAAATTTAACTACGCGTGTTTAGCATGTTACTGAACAAGTCCCACTCAGCCTTCCAAATGTAAATGGCATTCAAATGTAAACTGGCCAAGAACTGAAAGCAGAAATGAAGGGACATGTATATCATGCTATACTGGAAGGTACCCAGTTGGGAAAGAATCCCACAATTTGGGCTATTAATTCATTGTATTACTTTTCCTTTGTCCTCCAACATAATTTGGCCAGATTGTGGCTGGGCACCTGGACAAACCCTTTTTTATACAAATTAGTTGGCCAGTGTGGATGATGCAAAGTAACTGTCACAAAACTAAGGGGCTCACAGAGTGCCTTGCATGGTTTTGAGTTTAACTGATAAGGCACACAGTAGTCTCTATGCATAGGTACCATCAAGCTGAATTTAGGTTTATTGTCCTTATATTTATATGTGCTGCGGTTTTTAATATAAAATATGTCTTATATGTTATTATAAGGCCAGGATTGAGCATTATTAAGGTGACTTTCAAGAGTCAAACCATGAATTGGTACCTAGATAAGACTTAAAAGCTACATCTGACATGAGTGTGTTTACTCAGAAGAAGTGCTCCCAGACAATGACAAATTTACATTTTAAAGGAAGAAACCCTAACATATGCAACATTTTTCACTATGGCTTAGCGATACTGGATTAGTATTCTCCATGTCTGAAAGGATATACATACTCTCTTGATCTTAATTAGATCAAGAAAAACTTTTAGTCTGGTGCATAAAAAACATATACCTTTGGGGACAGAGGAGGCAGGAAGTTAAATGCATAGTGTGCCTCCCTTCCCCACCCCAAGAATGCAATGGGGAGGTTTGTGAATGGCCCGGTAAGTACTTAAGCGTACCCTGAAAGCAGTTTTGCCTTCAGTTTCCTTGGCCTATGGAAACACTGAAGTCCCTCAGCTTGAGTAAAGCAGGCTGAATAGAGCAAGCTGCCCAAAAAAATTGCAGGAGGCTCTGCCACAGAGAGAGGTCAAAGGCAGATACCACTTTCTAACCTTACAGCTGGGAGGAACTGAAGCTTTGGATTTAAGTTGCAGAATAAGAACAAGTTACTGTTCTGAAATTTTTTGTGTGTGCATTTTTATACCTCTGCCTGTATCTCAACATACAGTTACTGATTTCTCACACTTGTTCTTGCTCCTATAATAAATCACTTTATCTTTTTAACGCACCAATTATCAATGTTAAATGAAATTCCAAAGCATTTGACCATACAAACTGATCTTCTCTAGGGAGGAAGGGGATCAATCTTTTCTGAGCATGACTGGACAGGAGTGTGATCCCTCTAGCTAACAAAATCACTTCTGCCACGACTTGGCAAGGCATGAGCAAGACCAGTAGGGCTGAGGCACCACAGACCTGGAACATCTCAGCTGGTTCTTAGCTGCCAAACAAAAGACAAAAGAGAAGGGTTTGGGATAGAAGAGAAACTGTGAAAGTGCAAGAGCACTCTAGGAGTGTGTCTTAGGGGAGCATCCCTGCTGCATCCAGGATCAGGGTGGTGTCTCAGTCACTTTAAAATAATTTTAAAAATCTGCACTGAAGACAAGTCAGCTGGGAAACTTACACACAAGGGGGGAGCCTGCTCTGATGTTCTGGAAATCCAGCATGTCAGAACAGACTTAATTGAGTCTGCTGGAGCACATCCATTGATGTGTACTAGCAGCCTCATGCATCAGCGGTATAGTCAGCCTCCATGCTGAGAAAATGGCAACAGTGAGCTTTGAACTAAAACACATTCGATGTGCTTTAGTTTAAAGCGCACCACTGCCATTTTCTCTGTATGGAGGCATGTTGCACCACTGATACACGATGTGTGGGCACTTTTAATTTGCACAGTTAGCTAATTAAAAGCACCCAGCACCGCACTGGAACGCATGTAAAAAAGTGCCCCTAGAGTCTAAACTGAATTCAAGAAACAGTTCAGCATCCCTATGAATAAGGTTAGGCTCATGCGCACAAAGGGGCTTAAGTGCCTGGCTCATGTAGCAGAACTCACAGCCCTAAACAAGGTGCCTAGGCTCTATACCAGTAGTCACCAACCAGTCTATAGTGATCAACTGGTTGATAGTGGAGCCTCTGACAGCTGATCTCAGTCTTGGGGGCTGAGTGCATGCACACACACTCAGCCTCCCAGACTGAAATTGAGCCTGGGCAGTACACAAGGTAAGTACTGATCAGAGCCCAGGCAGCGATACACAAAGGTAGATATTGGTCAGAGCCCAGGCGGCGTGTCCAGATGCACACACCCTGGTGGAGTCCCAGGGGCATGTGCCCACCCCAATCTGTGCACTGCTGGATCAGGAGGGTGGACTTCCATTACTCTGAACTTTGCGCCCCGAGCCCTACTGCAGCTGCCCTGGGAGTGCCATGACTCACCACCGGGTAGGCAGGGGGTGCAGCTCACCCCAAAATTCTGGAAATCCACCCTCCTGATCCAACAGCGAATGTCTCTTGGGTCAGGAGGGTCAATCTAACTCACTGCACTTTCTGTGAAGCTCCGAGTTAAAGTGGGGAGCTTTGTGTCCATCAGTCCCTTGAGTTAGGCACCTTGGTTCCCTACACAGTACAGAGGAAGAGTTAAGTACCCCTAAATGGAATCTACAAAAAACAGCATATCCTGTCACAGGCAACTCTTTGAGCAGGCACTGATGGAAATCCATTTGACTTGTTTAGTACCGGGGTTGTCAACCAGGGGTATGCATACCCCCAGGGGTACTTGGAAAGGGGCTAGGGAATACACATGGGTGGGTGGGAACAGAGCACCACCACCTACCACCCCGCAGTGCCACCTCTCAGGAACAAGGCTGGGGGGAGAGGCGAGGGCAGCGGCTCCCCACTGCGGGCTGCACAGGCACTGCCTGACCAGCCAGAAAGAGGTGGGGGGGAGCCACCACCCTCTCACTTGACATCTGGCCACCACTACCTCCCTTCTCCCAGTTCCACACCCAGTCACCCTCCCTGCTCTGCCAGAAGCATACCCAAAAGGGGTACCCAGAAGGGGTATACTCCTTAGAAAAAAGTTTGAAAACCTCTGGTTTAGTATATAAGCAGTTTTTGGTGTGAGGTCTGGAAAACATGATTTTTCCCCCAAAGTGAGAGTGCCATAACCACTAAGCTATAGGGTTTCCTTTTCTTTGTCTTCCCACTTCCATCACAAAATACTCTATAGTCTGGTGTGTGTCTCTGTCCCAGTCCTGGGAGAACTGAATTTGAATCACCTTAGGAAAAGAAAGAAACTGACTTTAGGTTTCCTGTTTCTTGGGGGAGTGTGCCAAAGAGTAAGAGCATAAAGTTGGTCAGTGATGGCAGCAGTGCCTTTTGAAAAGGAGTGACCCGTGTTTAGGTTTTGAAAGAAAGGGCTTGGGTGCCTACCTGTAGAAGTGGAGGGTCTGGATTATGAACCCCTAGTGGAAGCAGATCTCTAAGTCCTGAGGAAAGGATTTATAACACATCTTTCCCTTCAGTATTTCCATTTGATTTTCCTGGGCAACTGCCTGCTCAAGGAGATGCCTTTTTCAGGAGACAAACCAGTCAGCACAGTGGCTTTTAAAAATACCATTTAGAGGTGTTGTGTATAACCCTCCCTCTGCATTGTATAAAGCAGAGGTTATCAACCAGGGGTATGCATATACCTGGGAAGGCTCCAGGAAGTACAGGGCAGCGGCGTGGAGAAGTGGGGGCTGGTGCTGCCAGCACATTGTGCCACAATGCACTACCAGCAGTTTTGTTTTTGCCGCTGACATGCGTCACTGACATTTCTGGTTCTGCTGCCGTGGGCGCGCAGGGGACACCCTCCCACTTCTCGACTGGCCATTGGGGTACTCCCTGCTTCTTAAGTAGCTGCCAGGGATACACTGACCAAAGAAGGTTGAAAACTCCTGGTATAGAGAAGTACTCTCCAACCTTTTTAAGTACCAGATCACTTTTTTGAATTAAAATGCAACCCAGGATCTACTGCAGTCCCTACCCCTCATCCATATGCATCACGCTGCACCCTAGTGTGGGGGGTGGAAGAGGAGGTGGTCAGCAAGCACCTTGTGGACATGGTGCCCTAGCTGCTGCTGCTGGGAGAAGGGTGAAGAGTATCTGGCCACAGACTCCTGGGACCATGTCCTGTGTCAGCCTGGGGCAAGCCCCCTGGCCCCTGTGCCCCATGCCAGCCCAAGGCTACTCCGCTGCTCCATGCCCATGCCCGGGCTGGCACCCAGGCAGCTGTAACCTGACAGTCCCCCTGCTTACTTCAGGTGGGCAAAGCAGGGCAGGAGCAGCCTTGGATTAAGCTGCTTCTGTTAGGCTCAATGTGCTCCAGATACAGGCACATGCGTAGTTGCATGCCCAGGCACAATTTAATGTGCCTGAATTTTTTGTGCAGAAATTTCAGGCGCATTATTTGTAAAGGGAGACAAGCCCAAAGTTTATAAACACTTTCACATGTACAGTGTATATGCTGAAGAGCTGAAAGACTTCTGCTAATTTGTCAATCTCAAGTATTTTAAACTACCAGAGCATGGCAGCACACAATTCTGTCACTGAGACCAGTACTGTGCAGAATTCTGTTGGGTTTTGATGGGCTAAAAGCATATTTCCTTTCTCAAGACAAATGCCTGACATTGATAAAGTTTTCAATGACCCTAGCACTAAACTGTGGCTTCCCTTTGCCAGTAAACAAACAGCCACATTTCAGAAGACTGTAGAGGTAATTGGAAAAATGTTTATCAGTAACAGAAATTGTGCTGCAGACATGTTCCCTTCAGAATAATTTAGCAGAGAGATTTAAAGAAAGATCTGTTACAACAGAAATAAAGAACCTACTGCAGTCTTTTGTAAACTGCAGGCGAATTAAGGAAAGAGAATTTTACAATATAATTGACAATTTTTACACAACATGCCCATCCTACTTAGAGCACTGGAAACCTGCTTTTGAGTGCACTAAAAGGCCTGAGTGGACCGTGTTGAAAAAAATTGCTGATGTGGGACAAACTACAAGAAAGCTTTGTTACATGCTACACTATAATTCCCACCTTAAGTCTGCTGAATAAGAATTGTCTTTTTGATGAGTGGATCAAAGCAAAATAAATCATCTCTCGTCATCTTTCTGACTGGGACCATCGGAGAACACCTGTTGCTGAAAGATGATTGAATGTTTTTCAAAAGATGGACAAGAAAGCAGTATAATTTGCAGATCTAGCTAAGGCTGTGGAATTTGTATTATGTTTGCAGTAGAGGTGCACCAATGCATCGGTTCAAGTTGTATCAGCACCGCTAAAAGAAAAATTTACATTAAATCGGCAATCAGCCTTTTTTTTGGCTGATGTGGCCGATAAATCCCATGTGCGTGCATGCAGCCACAGCATGCATGCAGCAAGGAGTGCAGCCTGGCAACGTAGAGAGCAGTGTCTGCTGGTAAACCTGTTGGGGGGGAAGGGGAATGAGGGAGGGGAGGGAAGGGGCATGGAAGAGAGGCAGATTGAGGCCCCTCGCAGTGAGAGAGAGAATGGGACTGGGCAGGGGTAGGTGCTGCCCAGCTAAGCAGGGTGGAGCATGGGATGGAGCCAGCAGCTCGTCCAGGGGACGCAGGTGGGAAGAAAGACGGGAGGCATAGGGGCCATGTCCACAGGGCAAGGGCAGGCTTCCCACTGCGTGCTCGGGGCTGGAGCTGCTCCAGCCTCTTACCAGCAGCTGTGCTCAGGCCAGGAGGGGCAGGGCAGGGCAGATGGCTACGGTGCTGGAAGGAAGGATTATGGGGGGCACTAGAGCTACCCCAAATTTTGCTGTAGCCCTTCCCCCACAGTGCCATCATTGCCCGCCCTGCCCAGACTGAGTGCAACTGCCAGGAAGAGGCTGGAGCAGCCCCAGCCCCAAGCATGCAACAGGCAGCCCAACCTTGCACCATGCACAGATCAGGGAGGGGAGGGGGGGCCAGGGGCACATGCCCCCCATGCCTCCCTGGAGGCACATGCAGTGGCAGGAGCTGCTGCCACCCCCGACACCCGGATGAGCTGCCAGCTCCGTCCTGCGCCCTGACCTGCCCCAGCTGGGCACTGCCTGTGCCTGCTCCTGCTCCAGCCCCACTCCCTCTCTCACTGCAGGAGCCTCAATCTTCCCCCACAACAGACTTATCAGCTAGACACTGCTCTCCGTGCTGCTGGGCTGCATATCAGTAACCAGGTCAGTACTGGCTGACATGGCTGGTTAATAATTGGCCATTGGTCCAAAACAATCTATCAGTGCACCCCTAGTTTGCCAGACACCACAGCTCCTGTTGAACATCTCCTTGCAATAATGAATGGTGTATGGTCTCCTGAAAAATCATGCCTGAATGCCCCACCATGAACGTTATATTATATGTCTGTGTGAGTTAACTTTAATCTGGATTGTACTGTGTTCTATGATAAACTGCTGAAAGACAAGCAAACCCTCCAAAAAATAGCATCGGGAAACACAACTCTAACAAGCAGCTTCATACCCTAAAGGACAGCAAGACAAGGAAAAATATTAGTAATTACTTTAGTGTAAGTACATACTTTGACTGTTTATGCTATTTGTAAAGGGGAAGCTACTGTATTGGTTAATTTACAAAGTCAAACCTGCTTAATCTCTCTGAAGTGATATTAAGCATGTTTCACTATACTGCATATTTCTCATCTGTTTTCACATATGTAAATGAACTCCCTTGAACACTAGTAAAATCAGTCTTGCACAATTCCATGAAAATCATTGCCAAGAGCTCCAATATCACCTCTGCCGGTTCCTTCAGGATCCTGGGACAAAGCTCATCTGGCCCTGCTGATTTGAATTCATTCACTGGTGAAGACTGAAATGAAGTAGCAGTTGAGTAGATCTACCTTCTTTGCATCTTTGGTTAAGAGTTCCCCTTGGCTTGTTAACAGAGGGCTTACAGCTTCCTCTGTCTTTCTTTTCTATCCAACATATTTATAGAGCCTTTTCTTCTTCTTGTCCTTAACCTTTTTTGCCAGGTGCAGCTCATTCTCTCTCTCTGCCTTCCCGATTTCATCCCTGCAGGTTCTGGCTATTACCTGGTATGCTTCCTGGGTGACTTACCCATTCTTCCATTGCCTGTACATTTTCCTTCTTCATCTGAGGAATTTTAGAAGTTCCTTCTGAAGCCACATTGGTCTCTTGCCATTCTTTTTCTGCTTCCATCTTGTCGGGACAGTTTCTTGTTAGGCTTCCAATACTATACCCTTCAGGATCTCCCAGCCCTCTTGGGCACCTTTGTCCTTCAGCCTATCTTCCCATGACACCATGCCTATTACACTGCTCCTGGAGTTGGATGAAATTTACCTTTTTGAAATCTAGTGTCCTAATTTTGCTGATCTCAGGCCTTCCTTGTTTCAGAATCTAGGATTCTATCATATTGTGAGCGCCAATCATCTTCACATCCTCCATCAATTCTTCCCAGGACAAGATCCAAGATAGACGATCCCCTGGTTGTATTCTCCACTTTCTAGAACAAAGTTGTCATCTGCAAACCAGCTTTACATTTTATAATTTAGCTCTCACATTAAAGCCAATATCATACAATCTTAGTTTTCCAGCATTGTTAGTAAGTACCTCATTAAAAAACTAATAAAAATAAGACCTAATGATCTATAAGGTCCCTTCCAGCCACTAACACCGATGAAACTATGAAGTGATGTGAGCAACAGGAAGTGAACTGATTGTTTCAGCAAGGTTTAATTCAAAGGGAACAGAGGACTGAAAGAGGTATTTTTAATTGTGTTCTCAAGTGACAGATTATTTGCTTAAATTTTCACTTTATAATCTGTATAGATATTAAGACCACTGGAATGAAATTAAAAACCTTAGGATAACAAGCTCACGATTTATTAAGTCATTCTTCTCAGATCACCAGTATTGAGAAAAAAAGAAGAGAACAGTTTGCATAAAGTGCAGATATTTCCTAACCTTAAAACATAAATGGCTCCAACAAAAATGTCACATTAGAGTCTTCAGAGGCAACCTGATGTTTATGCAAGAAATAGATGGATAACTCATTTGAAAATATTAAGGGCTATGTAAATGCCAATTCAAATATCCTCTCTCAACTATGTATTATTTCACCAAACATACTTCAAAATATACACAGTTCTAATAAACATTCATTCTTGGTGTGCACATCAAATATAACGTTTGACAAACGGATTATTTTTCCCATTGCAAAGAGAGCATATGGCTCTTTTTAGCCTTTCCTTTTGATCCTCCCCGTCTACCTTCCCCATATCACTACCCTATTCCTTTTTCCAGTTAACATGCTCTAACAAAAGCTATATGAAAAACAGTATCATTTTTATTTTAAAGCTCTGTGAAGAGTAGTTGACTGAAGTAAGTCCCAGAAAAAAGGAAGCTAAACAAAAAATGTACCGGGCATCAGCTAGACATTCTGTTTTGTATGGACTGCACTCAGATATAAGCGCTCTAACACTGTTTTTTGTATCTTCTCTGTATGCAGATATAAACTATCTAACACTATTAATTGCATTGCTCTGTACATAATGAGCCTACAGCTCCTGTCACTGGTCCAGAATGAACACTGTGGAGTATTTCAAAACATCTCTAGGAACTAAACAGGATTCAAGGGGAAGAAATCAAACTTCCTCAGCTCCTTGGGAACTGTAGCTGTTCCCATAATGCTAAATATGAAGGCAAAAAAAAATGTCCCAAGTTTTGGTTTTGCTCAGACAGACAATTTTCTCCTAGAAATCTTGGAAGATAGTTGTCAAGTTCCTATCAAGCATATAGCAAAGCTTCACTGCCCATATATTTATAATTAAATTCACTGTGGAAAATCCATTTCTATCATGGTAGCACCACAGAACACTAAACTCTACATTTCTACCAACAGCAGTATGTCCTATAAAGCAGGAGCACTTGACCAAAGGTATGTTAAACATGATTGTGCAGGTTGTGCATTTGGTGGTATTTCAGTGTCAATTTGGAGGCAATCACTGAGGTATGGAACTCTCCAGCAGACTGTCAATGTTACCAGAAGGGGCCAATTTGTTTAAAAAAGAAAAAAAAAAGGAAGAAAGAAAGAAATCTCAGTTTTTGAATATAAATCTAGTTCATTGTGTAGAATGGAAAGCACTAAAAACACATGAATGTTGGCTGCTGTTTTATCCTGGTAATTTTGGTACCCACATGTTCAGTTTCAACTTCAAAGATTTAAGTCTTTTCTTTCCCCCTACGCTTAACCCTTACAAGGTCTCAGAAATGTATGCCTTTAAAATATGCCATCTGTGTGGATTCATTTTCAGACATAGAACAAGAGTTTTTTCACTGCTGAGATTTCCAGCCCTGCACCTTCCAAGCTTCTGCAAAGCCTAAAACAACAAGAGAGTCCTTCCATGAAAAAGATGGACTTCAATCATAACAGTGATTAAGTCCATCACAAACTATAATATACTCATAAATGTGACTGTCTCAATCCCCTAAGGATTTTCCATACTTCAGCCTCCAGTCTCTAACTTAGTATTTGATATAATTCATTTGGTATGCTGCAATACATACCAAATGAAATATTTTTTTAATCACTACCTACAGTGTTTAAGACTGACTAGCTGCTGAGTGCAGATGGTAGATGCCACCAAATCAGCTCAGTTGTCTCAAGAGGAATCAACAAAAGCAGCAGTTGAAAAACAAAGTGACTGTACCACACTAGAGTTAGGGAAGAAAGATTCCTTCTACAAGCTTGCTTAAATCCTTTTGCAAAACCTGTACACTCGGGTCTCTCTTTATGCGAGGGTGCATTCTAAAACATCCGTCATTACATGTCATTAACACAGATATGTACCAGCCACACTATACTACTCCCCCACACAACAACAAATTCAAACAGTAATCATCATGCAGTACAGTAACTGCTGCAGGGAGAGGCTGTAAGCTCTGCACTGCAAGCAGCAGCATGTGCAGAGGGTGCGTCACCAGGGCAGCGTGGGGTGGGCTGGAGAGGCACCCAGGGGAGGGAAGCTCGGTGGCAGGGAACACCAGCTACTCGCCGCTCCTGCCACTGCCCTGCTCTTTTTCCTTGGGTGCCTCTCCATCAGGTGCTCACCCTGTGCTGCAAGCAGCAGCCCATGCAGTGGGCATGTCGCCAAGGCAGTGCAATGTGAGCACCTTCTCCGTGTGGCCCCACTGTTCCCTACCCTGAGCCTCCACAGCCCAGTGGGCATGACCTGATGCAGCAAGGAGCTCCACACTGCACTGCTGTTTCCAGCTGTGCCAGGTCATGCCTCCTGGGCTGGAGAGGCACCTAGGGCAGGGAAGCAGGGTGGCAGGGAATGGCAGCTGCTCATCCTGTGCTACCCTGGGGACGTGCCTTCTGTGCCTGCTGCTCTTTGAGGAGTGCAGCCCTGTGCCACAGGAGGTGTGTGGCCATAGCAGCAGGGTGTGGGGCACTGGGACCAGGCAGGAAGAGGAGCCAAGCTGGGCCCAGGGTCAGGGCCAGGGCCCGGGCCCAGTGTGCCTATGCCTCCACCCCTTCCCCTTGGAAGTGTGCATAGCAGCAGGGAGCTGTCCCTCCCTCCCCCAATGAGACACCAGAGGCTCCATCCTGCTTCCCACTGGGGCCCTGCAGCTGCACACTGCAGCCCCAGGCCCCAAGCACCCCCTGGCTGGACAGCTGCCCCAGCCCTGCCCAGCTCCCTCTCTACAGGTCTCAATCCCCCTCTTCCCCCCCGCCCCACTTTCCTACTGGAGCTGCCCTCAAGGCTACTCGGGGCCACGTATATGCATATATACATGTGACATCCTGTGTCTCCCCACCTTCCTTCTGCTTCCTTCCAGCTCCCTGCAAGCTGGAACTCTGCCAGGTTGCAGGGAGCTCATTGCTGGTCAACTTCGTAAAAGATTATATTTTTATCACACAAAGTGAATTTCTGGTATAAATAAGGATGTTGCATGTAAGTGAATTTGCACAAAATGCATTCGCATAAAGAGAGACCCAAGTGTACACTTGGACTGATTTCAGAGGGCAGAAGTATTTTAAAATTATAGAGTAGGCTTATATGAATATAAATGTTCCATTGCTCTTTCTCTCTGATCCAATCAATTAGACCCTCTGTTCAACGAGAGGACAATAATTGAACAATAAGTTCTCTAATCAGCCCAATTATCACTGAAAACTGTGATCTGATAAGAGGATATTAAGCTGGTTCAATTACAACAGTTTTACAAGTGTACAAGATCTTCTCTAATGCTGCATTCTTGTAATAATGAAATATTTTGCATCATTTTATTTTAAATAACAATATTCCAAGTGTTTTAAAAAGGCAACTGTACATTTAATAAAACAAAATATACTGAAGTCTTAGAGTTATTAACCAAGATTTTGACACAGCCTATTACATTCTAGAGGATGAATGATTCAAACTTTCTCTTTGTTTTAAGTTTGGGATTGAGTTTTATATAGAGACTTAACACAAGGAACCAATGTTCGTCCAAAAGACCAATAGAGTTTGCAAGTTTTGTACTGGCGATTCATTTAGTCTTTGCACAAAAAGGGGACCCAGTTGCCTTTTTCAAATATCTCCTGGTAGGATTCCAACAAGAAGAAGCAGCAAAAGATACCTACTTAAATACACAAATAGGTTGGATAAAAGTAAAAAATTGAGGAAGGGGAAATAAAGTTACAAACACAGCATATCTACCTGAGTCATTTCTACTCCACAGCTCTACTTGCGGTTACAAGTGACAGCACTGCACAAGTAAGCACAAGTGGTGAAATACAGGTCTCATTTCTGTCAGTGTAAGAGTCAGATTACTTCACTGTTCTTATTAATACTGAAGATTTATTTTATCCTAATATATTAATTAATCATCCTGGAACACACTACATAGCATGACAACTTGAGGAAGGAACTTTATTATCCTGGTTGGGGGAGTGGCACAGGCGGCAGCTCTTTACTGCATTCCTAAAGGCAGTTCCTGTTCAAAGCTACTATAAGTTGCTTAGAGACAAAGAACTTCACACCAAAAAATTAATTTGGCTTGCTTCTGTAAATAAAGGGTGTGTCTGCACGTGCAATTAGTGTGACTGAATATAATCCAGTTCAATCTGAGCCCAAGTAAACTAATCCCAATCTACATGTACGTTTAAGCACAGTAATTTACTGCGCTGCCAGATACCACTTGTATCTGACACGACTATTTGGCAGCATTGTAAATTAACTGACTGCACCCCAATTACTGCGCTTATGTAGATGGCAATGCTTTACTGTGCAGCAAATTAATCTGCTGCGCAGTAAAGCATTTCACGTAGACACACCCAGAGTGTAGTAAAACTGATAGGTCATTAGTCCGCTGTAGAAACCTTGGAGCCATTTTTGTTTCAACAAGTAAATATTTTAAAAGGCTCTTTTACCACACAAACACACATTCAAATACACTCAACTGACTTAAAGCCTAGTGATTATCCATTGACTATCAAGTGGGACTTGGGTTTAGTCATCTGGAAGATTTGCAACATTTTACTTGTTATCAATACTGGAGGACTAAAACATGAAATAAAATCTTAGCACCTTTAAGACCAATGAAAGTTTTGTCACTGACTTCAATAAGGTTAGAATTTCATCCAACGATAGTAGCTTCTTTAACTATTTTTTTAAAAAATAAGCCGCAGAACAAAAAGACAAGTCTTGGGATTTTCCCTTTAGCGCCCTTTTATGATGTCCAGCCAACTTTTACATTTATTTTAAAATATTTGATCTTCTGTTCCTTCTTTTTGATGAAGAAGAACCCTGCCAAGGTTCCTGGAGAACGCTGATTTGAGCTGTCACATGGGCTTCACAAAAGTGGGTGCAGACAGAAGAGCAACTCCTTGTTGCAACTCAGAAGCACTATGAGTTGCAACAATCCCTCAGATCCAACAGAAGTTTGCTGTTGGGTCCAGGAGCTGGGGATTCTAGTTGCTTGCTGCAAGCCTGCAGCCCAGTCTCCATAGCAAGGCCTACCCCACTCCCAGCGCAGATGCTGTTTTCAGAATGGGAGGAGGGAAAGGGAGTAGAGGGAGCCTCAAGGCTCACGCACATGATCAGAGGTCAGGAAAGCAGACTCTACGATGACAGGCTGAGACCCCTGGGGCTCTTTAGCCTGGAAAAGTGCAGACTCAAGGGTGATCTGATGGCTACCTATAAGTTTATCAGGGTGACCTCCAGTATCTGGGGGAACGTTTGTTCACCAGAGTGCCCCAAGGGATGATGACTAGGTCGAATGGTCATAAACTACTACAAGACCGTTTCAGGCTGGACAAAAGGAAAAATTTTTTTACTGTCCGAGCCCCCAAGGTCTGGAACAGCCTGCCACCAGAGGTGGTTCAAGCGCCTACATTGAACACCTTCAAGAGCAAACTGGATGCTTATCTT
>JAGPOW010002514.1:466208-483645 GCA_030014935.1 Caiman crocodilus | reverse complement strand
TCCTATGACCCCAGATGACTTCCTGCCCTTTGGGCAGGGGGCTGGACTCAATGATCTTCCGAGGTCCCTTCCAGCCCTAATGTCTATGAAATCTATGAAATATAGAAATACACATGAAGAACAGCAAGCAATCCAGACTACATTAATAAATAAATACTTATGCATTTTTCCAGGGGCTATAAACACATGGGTTAATTATCTGCCAAGAACTATAATTGGATATCAACTCAATATACTATTCTAATAGATGGAACACAAATTTGAATCTCATGCACTTAAAATAGATACAAATTTACCTCTAGATAAAGTCCATAAGGATTTACAGAAATAAATTTACAATTATTAAGATTAAAATTTAAGATTATATTTTATCCAGGTTGTAGTTTTATGCTTTAATAGGCATGTCTGCTCATGTGTCAAACAGAATATTTGAGGCACATTTCAACAGCTATATATATGTATGTATTATATAGTATATAACAACACAAAACACACATATTTTACTGTTTCAGTTATTTAAGATAAAGAAAGGAACAATTCATCTTCATGCTTCCTATATTTTACTCCAAAAAAACCCTGTGGAAAACAGTAGGCATCAAAAGGACCACCAGATATAAACAAAAGAAGCAAAGAGATCAAGAACATGAGAAAGCATAAAAGGAATTATTGCAGTGTAGCTGAGAAAAGATGAATAGAAATAAACAGGATTAAGAAACAGAAGTGTGGAGGCAATATTAAACAAAGAAAAAAAAGCCATCCCAGGCAAACTACCAAGACTAAATAGCAAAAACACAAGAGCCATCAGAGAGCTTTAGGGTTTTCTCACAGTATTAGTAAATGTAAAACATGCACGGAAGAGATGAGAGCACAGGCAAATTCAGATGGCATGCAGTGGCATAGCTGCACTCCCCTTTCTGACCACGCATTAGGGGCTTAGCCAGAGACCACCCCTCAGAAGTCCCTGAAGAAAATAACTTGCCCTCTCCCTTCCTCTTCCTGCTACTGCCTGAGTTATCTTGAGGACAAGGGTTGCTCCTGTCCCACTCCAGCTGCACTAGCAGGGGCTGTGCTCAGGTCAGGACAGTTGTTGCAGCAGTGGGTAGGTGAGTTCTTGCTCCCTGCCTGGTTCCCTTGGGCATTTCCTGCCAGCCCAAGAGCAAGCCACCCCCCTGGTGCTGTCCTGGCCTGAACTCAGTCCCTGCCAGGCTTGGCTAGAACAGGACAGGAGCTCCCCTCACCCACAAGACAATGGAGACAGTGGCAGCAGCAGACGGGGAGAAGGGGTATGGAGGAGATGTGCCTCTGGGCAGGGACGGGAAAGGTTGGGGGGGACTGCACACTCCTGCTTTGTGTGCAATTCTTGCAAGCTTTAGAGACTTATCCACTTTGGGGACTTAAAAAAGTCCCTGACTCCTGCTCTGTGGTGCAGTTTGCCCACCTGAGTTGGCAGGAGTAGGGTGGGGAGAGAACTGGGTGTGGGACTTGCAGCCACCTTACAGCACCGATCATTGCTCCCACATCCCCATTTATAAAATGCTAGATACACTTCTTGAGAGGGTGACAGATGGTATCTTATGATACTTACCAAGTAGGATTTCAGTAATGGAAGTAAAGTTACGGAAAGAGAAACAATCTGTGGAAACTCAGTCTCTCATAGGCTACAGGCATGTGTCATATTTGTCCTGGGAGAAACTATTTTCTCTCAAGCTAAAGTGCAATTGTTCAGCTATCCATGACCACTGTCCCTGGCCAAACCCTAAAGTTCACAGGATGGTATGTGCTAGCATTTTGACCAGGGACATCACAAGGCATTTCTGAGTGGCTGGTTATCCCAGGACTGTATCATTAACCCAATGACACAGAAGTGGCAGATGATTCAGATGTTCACTAAACCTCCAATTGGGAGGGGGATGTGTGTACATGCCAATCCCATGACTTTTCTATTCCAGGACAAATACAAGTATAACTGGTCCTGGGATAAATGCAATGTGTGATCTTAGCTATAAAGTAAAGCAAGGGCCAAAACCAGCAAAAAATGGAAATTTTGTCATTAGAACAGAAATGATACTCTAGATTGAATGTCAAAGGATAACCAACTGAACTAAAATAGAGAAAATGGCTGATGATGAAATGTAAGGTGGCAGAATTAGAGAGAAGCTCTATGACCAGCCAGAATTCATCCAGAAACTGACTCTTTGCTACAAGCTTTTCCCACCGGCAGGGCCCTGTGAACATGTGCTAAAAAATTTACCTGCTGATGGAGATGGGATAAAACTGTCAATGGCAGTCACAGATAATGGCTCCAAGGGCCTGGAAGTAGAGTGATGGACATCTTTCCCATTCACAGAGAACTGGAGGTTTTGAAGTAGGGAAACACCTTACTATTCCCTTCACCAATTAAAGGAAAATCAAGTTTGAAAGTACCAACTAGCTGGGTTATTAAACAACAAAGTCCCCTAGAAAAGGGCTGTTCAACAGGAAGTTAACATGCTGGGTTAATATATGGCCCATGGGCTCCCTCCTGGCCATTGCTCCTTCCATTCCTCCAGCTGCTATGGCTGCTGAGAGCTTTGGGCTGCCCCTGTCTTCCAGCTCAGGCTTCCTACCCTACTCCTGGGACAGAGCAGCATGTTGAGAGGGGACCAGGGAAAGGTCTGCCCAGGGCTCTATGCACAGCTGGGGAGGTAGGGACAGAGCCAGGCTGCACATGATGAGCAGGGGGAATGGGCTGCCTGCACAGCAGACGGGAAGACCCAGATGCTCCCCCTGCAGTATGCGGTCTGTGCAGGATGTGGTCTGGGGTCTGCAACCCACAGGGTATGCAGCCCCCCACCACCCAGATGTTGGACAGTCATGCCTTAGAATCAATGCTGTAGCAGAAAGCCCAGCCTTAAACCTTTCCCACAGTAACGGGTACAAGATTGTTTTTTTTTTTTTATATCATTCGATCCCTTACACACACTCAAATTTCACATCTATTTCAGGTAAGCAGGTTTGGTCTTCCAGCCAATGGATGTCTAGTGCACTGTTTCAAGCCAGGTTTGCTCCACTGTCTAAAAGAAATGAGTAAAGAACATTAAAAGACTAAAACCTGGTTTCACTGACATCAGTTATAAAATTCCCATCTACTTCAAATTTTTTATTCCAATTAAAAATATTATCACCTCTATAATTAAGGGTATAAATATGTACCTAAAGCTTTGGTAACCCACAGACATTGGAATATTAGGGACACAGATTTTAAGATAAAGTATTTTTTCCTAAAAATTTCATCAAGTCCTTCTAAACTAGGATTTATTTTTTAAATAGCCACAGACTCTGCACAGCTCACAAATCCCACAGGACTCTCAGGGGGCAAAACAAGCTGGAGGAACAAGACTATTGTAGCCTGTTAAACATGGAAATATCAGTTTGCAATTACAGAATCTGTGTATATTCTCAGGGCTATATACCAATAACTCCATTCATGTAATGTGACAAGTCAGACAAGTTTCCTAAGGCAACTGTTTCTGAGTGTGACGGACAAAGGAAGCAATCTTTCAGCATGTGTTTTTAATAGTCTGTACTAACTTGTTACCAAATCAGCAGGTTTTTTAAATCACCCTGCCTCCCCATCATTTGTTAAACTGCAAAACCTTGGCAAACTCGAATAATGGCATAATATCAGTGAATTCATAAAGAAATCTGTGAATAACCTCTCCAGGATCTAACTTTACTGTGCCATTCTGAACATAAAAATGGAAGTTTTCCCTCTGCTTTCAGTGCTCATTTTTCCTTACTGTTTCCTAATCCCAAAGAATATTTCTTAGCCATATTTAAAACATTAATATTAAAATTTAAAACATTAAGATTTAGATTAAACATTAATATTAAACTGTTAATATTAAAATAAAAAACATTAATATTAAAACTATAAAACCAGCATACATTTTGTAACATGAACAGATAACATTTATTTTTATATTGCTGTCTACTCACTAAGTTATGCTTATTGTGGGGGGTTAAGTAAAGTTATATCTGCTGGAGCACACACTAGGAAACATTTAAGGCATGAATTTCTTCAATAGAAGTATCTGGTAAAGCATTTAGTAACAATTATAGTGCTGTGAAACTCATTATCAGCTTAAATGGAACATTAGTAGGTTCTAGCCATAACAAAGCTTCATGGCAAGCAAGTTTCAAAAGAAGACATCAATCTACTCCACCACCTGTGAAAACTGAACCATGTTCTCCCTTTCCTCATTTAGTCACCAGGGCCACATACCTTGACCTTATAAAAGAAACAAAAGACAGCAGGTGTCTTCACCAGTGATTTGACTCTGTGTTGCTGAATAGATATTTAATTAACAATGGCATCGGATATGTATTTTTTTCAAGGTTCTCAAAAATAAACCAAACCAAAATGAAATAAATTATTACATATTTTTCAATTAACAGCTCCTTTTTAATAAAAAACAACCTAGCTAACAGCACAAAAGCAAAGTCTTCAGATGAAAACCTGTGAAAACTGAATCCTGTTCTCAATGAGGGTTATCAGGAAAACATCTGGGACTGGTCCTGAAAAACTGGCTGATGGGTGCAAACATTATTTGCAAAGTGACTTACTACTATTGTTCAGCTCTCTAAAGGAAGCTAAGCACTTGTCAGATATTGAAACAGCAAACAAATGACTATAATAGAAGCAGGGGCATTTTGCTTTGCACTGGTTGAATTAAAGTTACAGCACTGCTTTGTAATTTTTGATTTGCTAAACACTACCACTTAAATTTTTCAGCAACCTAGATGCTTTTTATCTTTTAACTCATCAGGGAGATGCACATCTAAAATTCTCTCCTGCTTTTCAACTTCTTTCTTACAGTCATCAGCAGCACATACTTAACAACTATGTCTTTATCATTTCAGAATGTCACCTCATCTATTCAGAGAGCAAAAATTCATGGTTCTCTCAGGAGGTGCCCTTTCTCTCCATATGTGCCTCTACTTCCCAGCTATTATTTAAATAGGTTTACAGTTTAGTGCACAACAAAGAGTTGGCACAGCTGAGACTCCATATAACTTAATTACGTATGCAAATAGCTCATCTCCCCAGGTGATTTATACTAAATAAAATGTGCACAATGGGAAAATGTTTCCCATTACTACAAAAATACAGATTTATTTTCCCACAAGACCATTACAATTTAAAAGGAGTGCTAAAATGAATAAGCAACCTTAAGAAAAACCTACTGGGGCTTTAAGGTAGCAAATGAAAGACTAAATCGGTGATTCTCAACCAGAGTTGAGATCTTTTTAAAAGTGCCTCTGGTGTGAGGAGGCAAGTGCAGTCTCAGACCTTCCCCTGCTGCCTGGCTGTTCTGTAAGAAAGTAAGTAAGTAAGTAAGTAATAATTTTGTTTTTGAAATGGAAAACAAAAATTTGTTTAGAAAACAAATGGGGACGTTCCTGTAGCCAAACAAGGAATGACTTGCATCTAAAAAGGTTGAGAACCACTGAACTAAAAGGACAGTGCTGCAAGCAGAAAATAAATGGTATGTATATTTTAAACTGTTTTACTAGAAAACAGCTGCAAAATGGGGGTGGGGGATAGAATCCAATCTCTATTACACTGAATGCATTTAAATTTCTGAAAAGATAAGATGATCAAATAAAGAAAGGTTAACACAAGTCTGTAACCACACTTGACTCACAGAACACTTGCTTGTAGCCCACAAAGTGTTGGCTGGTTATATAGTGCTGGCTTCTCTTTGTTTCCAGCTACTTATACAAGCTCTTTAGAGCAAAGCTGCATCTGTGGGCCTGTAAAAAGAACTATAAACACGAAGGAATCACCTTAGCTGCGTCTTGGACAGAGCTTACCTGCTGGGACCAAAGGGAAACCCAGGGAGGCAGGGCAAGAGAACTAGAAAGCTGAGTAGCATCTCTGGAAAAGCAGATGGAAAAAAGTCCAAGTGCTTAGACAGCATGAAAAAGAAATAGCAGGAGTAAGAGCCTGCACAGGAGAATTAATTGAAAAGTAGAAGTAAACTGTATGATTAGTTTCCAAAAAAGAAAAAAAATGTTTATTTTACAAGATGTACTTACATGCCCAAACACATGTCTGTATTTTTTCAGTGCAAAGAACTATTCTACTTGTCACAAGGATAATATGAAATAGGTATTTTCTCACTCACTATTAGACAATCTCTCTACTAAAATGGCTCACACTATGAAAATATTTGAGAACAGCTGGGCAAGTCTACTCCTGTATGCAGTTTGACATAAAGTGTGTTACAGAGAAAAAAAATCAGAGTAAGCAGCACAAAGAGTGATGCATTCAATTTTCAAGATCAGTAGCCAAGGAAAATCAGTGCAGTACAGATTCTATACCTCACCCAAGATTAAAATTTAACAGATGACAAAAATGCCTCCTCCCCGCAATAACAAAAACAGCACTCCCCGACCGATGGCTCTATATGATGGCAAGAATGTCTTGTAAAAGATTCATCACCTCCCAAAAAATTTAAGAGAAGATACAATACCTCTTTCTTGAACTTCAACCACTTTTTCAGGAGTTACATCATTTTGTTCCTCCCCTAGGCCAGATCTTGGAGTCATAGCTTTTCCAGGATAGCTCAAGTGAGAATTAGAACAGGCCATCATGGTAACACACAATGTGCAAATTGGAAGCATCAATAAAGGGCATTCAGGAAAAATAATTTAAAATACGACAATGTGCTTTGGTAGTAGTGTCCGCTACCCTGTCTACATAAAAACTATTAGCAAGTTTCATGCACGCTAATTACATTATTAAACCCATTTCGATTTGCACGCTCAGCAGAAAAAACATAAATAAAAAAGCACAGGTACAGATCAGAAAGCACACCAAGATCAGGCAAAATATATAGTAAACAAGCAGTTGAGGGTTTCAGACAAGAATTTTTGTATAAACTATTGATCAATTAAAGGGGAAATGTCATCTTTATACAGTGGCGTGAAGGTGTATATTCTTAAGAGTTTCCAACTGATGGCCACTGCTGACAAACTATCCCTCTGGTTTAAAAAAACAATCCAAAACCCAAGGTCTGTCCATTAGGGAACATACAACAACAAAACAACTGCCCCCTTTAAAACTAGCCTTTATGCATACATAAAGTTCCATTTTTTACTGAATCAGAGCATTTGAGCCCCTTGAAGGCACCGTCATTTCAAAAGGACTGAAGTGGATACCAGAGCTCTCAAGGCCTGTGTGCAGACTCGCATTCTCCGGTGTCAAAGTATGCAACACTAACAACCTTCCCTCACTTAGATCCCACCCTTCAGAAGTAGAGTGCACCTGCAGTTTCTGCTGAATTAATTTGGAGCTGTGAATTCCCAGGGCCTCAGAAAATCCCCTCTTAGTTTTTAATGTTACATAATCAAGCAGCCTTTACAGAAACCCACCTGCCACCAACCCCCTCCCGCTTAAAATATTACCATTTACTACTGGCATATAAACATCTAGTAGTAGGTTACTTCTTTTCAACTTGTTGCTCTAGAAAGTGCAGTTAAAACCCAACCTTACCGAGAAGAGTTTAACATCACCCCCCCCAAGCTAGAGCCTCATCTTGGGCGAAAAGCTTGCAAAGAAGAATTTTTCTGGCTATTTTAGCTGGTCTAATAAAAGTATCAATTTACCCAAAGAAACTTGTCAACCAAAAATGCATGCACTGGCAGACCAACGGAAGTGTCATTCTAGAACAGGGCTGTACAACTGGGAGCCTGCAGGCCATGTGTAACCTTGTGGGATTGGGGGTCTCCAGGCTCCTCCTCACTCCTCTGGTTTCCATGCCCCTGCCACTGCGCAAAGGGGGCAGTGTGGTGCAGCATGGCATGGTACAGCCCAGTCCTGGGGAAGCCAATAGCCTGAATAGCTGAGGGTGATGCTGGGGCACCCAGGCATGAGGTGCGTGGGGAAGGTGGGGTGAAGAAATGGGGTCAGATGCATGCAACACCCATGCAGCATGAAGCCCGTTGCTCATGCTGGTGAGGAAAGGCTGCAAGAACAAGGGTTAGTTACCCTAGAGAAGACTGATGTGGGATTTGATGCCTTCAAATATCTACAGGTTGATTAAAGAGGAGATGGGCTTTTCTCTGTAGCTGTAGGGGGCAAGACTAGGAGCAATGGCCTCAAGCCTCAGCAGGGGAAATTCAGGTTGGAGATTAGGAGCAACTATCTGACTGCCCGGGTGCTCAAGCACTGGAACCAGCTGCCTAGAGAAATCATGGAGGTTGCATCCTTGGAAGTTTTCAAGGCGCTCTGCTGAACCGGCTCCCTCAGGGCGGCTCCTGTCTTGAACAGAAGGTTGAACTAGGTGCCCCTGTGAGGCCCCTTCCAGCCCTGCTTTCTGAGGGTGCAGCTGCTGTGGTGGCCATGGCCCATGGGACCCCCTTTCCTTTGATCAACTCATTTTGGGCTGATCTTCTCCTGCGTTAGCCTGAACAGGACAGGATCTGATGGCACCAGCCAGGTACTGAGAGGCTTCATGGACATGGTGGGAGGGGGGCGAAAGTCAATACTGCCTGGGCCCTTTGCTGCTGAACCAAAGTTGCTGCCAGGCTGTAAGAACTAGGCTGCCCCCAGGCAGCAGCTGTGCCTGCACCTCCCGTGTGCGAGGGCTCCAGGGCGCGCACCCGCAGCTACTCCCTGCTCTCCTGAAGGATTGGGCAGGAGGCTCTGCACCCAGCAGACACTGTCCTCCGGCCCAGGCCATGTGGGTTTGGGGCTGGCCCGTGCCTGGAGCCAGGGGCTGGTCCCACTCTCTGGAGACAGGGAAGGGCTGGAACCTCCTCTCCTCCAACGCACTTCACACACACACCTGTCCACCCCCAGCACAATCCACACACACATGGCCGGACTCCAATATGATGCATGTGCATGCACATGCCAGTGCTGTGCAAGGCACACTCCGCAGCACGATGCACATTCACACTGACACACATGCATGCACAACACACCCCACCCCAGATAATAATACAAGCATACACATGCACCAGTACAATGTGCACACACTCAAGCATACCCTCCCAAGACGATACACATGGATCCCGGCACGATGCACACCCCCCAGCACGATGAACATTCATGCAACTCCCCCCTGGACCATGCACATTAGCACCTGTGCGCACACACCAGCATGATGCACACACACATGCATATTTGCCCTAGGACGATGCACACATGCATGCACACACTCACCCCAACACGATGCACACATGCACTTGCCCCAGGACAATACACGCACTCACTCACTCTCCCCAACATGATGCACACATGCTGATGCACGCACGCATACACTCGCCCCAGCACAATGCACATGTGCACGCATACACAATGTGTACACGCATACATACATGCCCTAGAACGATGTACACACACATGCACACACTCGCCCGACGCACACGGGCGCACGCCCGGCCGGGAGGTCCCGGAGCGGCGCGGGGGGCGGCGGTGCCCGGGGACAGCCGCCGCTACCCGAGAAACTTGCCCGAAAGTTGAGCGGCTCCTCGGGGGGAGAAGGGGGAGGGGAGGAGGGTCGGGGGGGGGGGAGGACCCCGCGGCCCCGGCTCCGGCCGCGCGCGCCGCCGACCTGCTGATGTAGCCGTCGCCGTCGCCGTCGCAGGTCTGGAAGAGGCGCCGCATCCGCTCCTCCTCGCCCGTGCTGGACGTGTCGCTGCTGCTGCTCGCGGCGCTGCTCACGCTCACGGCTGCCGCCGCCGCCGCCATCATGCGCGCGGCTCTGGGGTGGGCGGGGAGGGAGGGGCGGGGGGGCACAGTCCTCGCCCGGCGCGAGGCGCCACAGTGAGGGGGGGGGGCCCGGCGCCAGCTCAGCTCAGCACCTTCCCCTCCGCCCGCCTGGGGGCGGGGCCCTGAGCAGCGTCCCGGGCAAGGGGCGTTCAAAAGGCGCACCCCCGCGAGGCGCCAACAAGTGCCCGCCGGGGAACCCGTGTCGCTGCCCCTGCAAGGGTGGGGGGCCGGTCTAGACTCGTTTCTCTTGGCCCAGCCTGGTGTCTCCCCCGCTCCGGTTTCTAGAGGGAAACTGCGGCGCCGCTGTGCCCGGCTGGGAAGCCGGCTGGATGGGGCCGCGGGAGGCGCACTTAAGACGTGACACTTCTCACCCGATCTCACTGCGGACAGCGGGCTACAGCCCTGATCACACACGTGCACGGCTGCGCACCGTTTCCAAAATGGACAGTGGAGCAAACGTCTGAGCCCTCGTTTATACTGATGCAGCTGCAGTTTAGTCAGGCTAGTATCTCTTGTCTGTGTCTCTACAATTGTTGATGAATTCTTTTTAAAGTTTTGGCTGTAACGTAGGGCTGGAGTCACTGGCCTCTGCAGAGAAGCTGCACTGGACCTCATGGTTTCATAGATCGTGAGGCCAGAAGGGGCCTCGGAAGATCATAAGGTCCAGCCCCCTGCACCAAGCAGGAAAGATAACGGGTCAGGCGGCCCCAACAAAGTGACTGTCTAGTCTCCTCTTGAACATTTCCAGCATTGGCAATGCATAGGGGATGCACATGCACCCCCTGAGATCAGCAGTGCACCACCTGGAAGCCCTAACCACAAAACCAGAAATGTGCTTCTGGTTTTGCCACTGGCTCAGCAATTAGCTGCTGGGGGACCCCCCTTCCCCCTTGTTGGTCATCTAGTGTCCCTCCGGACTCGGGAAGCACCAGTCACCCATGATTTCCAGGGTATGTGATTGTCCCTCTCTGGAGGGAGCTTATTTTACAATCTGGACACCCTGACTTAAGTTTTTCCTAATGTTGAGCCTGAATCAATCTTCCAGGAATTCGTGGCTATTGCTCCTGGTTTTCTCCTCTGGTGCCCTAGGGAGCAGTTGCTCCCTTGATGTACTCCCGTAGTGTAGTGGTAAACTGCTACCAGGTCCCCTCTCAGCCCTTTTTTTCTTCAGGTTGAAGAGTCTCAGGTCCCTCAGCCTTTCCTTGTATGACTGCTCATACGGGTGGCTCTTCTTTGGACTCTCAAGCTTGCCCATGTCCTTGTTATAGTGTGATGATGTCAGAGTCAGGCATTTCAAACATAGCAACTTCTGTAACTTCTTTCTGCACTGCGGAGGTCAGCTAACCCAGCCCTCAGTCTGAGGCAGGATCAGCCCTATCCAAACCATCCCACAGAACCCTCATCTAAATGCTACATAAGACTCCCCTCAACCCTGACATACCATAGACTTTACCGTACCTGCCACAGATAAAGGAGCTTCAGGAGGTCATGCAGTCTATGCCCTTGTAAACCATCCAGGCAAAGGTCTGTCTGAGCAAAGCTTCAAAAATCTTCAGGAATTGAGATACCATAACCTTGCTAGGGAATCTGGTCCAGTGCTTAAAACAACCTCTGCAGGCAGAACAGTTTTCCTAGGACGGGACGGGTAATAATTTTGGGCAGAGGGCTGCTTACTGAGTTTTGGCAAGCCATCAAGGGCCACATGACACGGTGCCCAGGGAAGATAAATATTAATTTTTAAAATTTTTTAGGGGCCCCACAGGCTGGATAGAATGGCCTGGAAGGCCCCTGGGCCACATTTTGCCCACCCCTGTCCTAGGATCTAACCCTTCCTAGCTGCACTTTGAACACATTATTTCTTGTCCTGTGCCCTTCCCACCCAGAGGCCAGTTGGTTGCCAGCCTCCTTTTTAATAATGCTTTTTGTATTTTAAGATTTTTTTTTAGTTGTGTGTTCAAATTCCCTCCTCCATTTTCTCCTGCATAGACTACAGAATCCTAGTTCTTCCAACCTGTCTTCAGGTTTCACATTTTCTAGAGCACAAATCATTTTTAGTGCTGTTTTATGGACTCTCCGATTACAGTTTCCCAATGTGCACTGCCCAAAGTCGGACACTGGTGAGGTCTCATCAGTGCTGAAGAAAGGAGAAAGAATCACTTCCTATGACCAGCCTATGACAATCCTATTAAGACATTTATCTCATTATGCTATTAGGTTTTTTTGTTGTTTCATATTCAGTTCATGATCCTGTGGAACCACAACTCCTTTTCTGCAGTACTGCAGCCTACCCAGTCATTTGTCTATTTCAGACTATTCTTCCAATTTAACCAAGTAATTGTGCAGCTTAATCCTCTCCTAGTCTAGCCTCATCTGACAGGTCCTCCATTCTCCTGATCATTCTAACAGTTCTTCTGTTTATCCGTTCCAGTCAATCTTTCTGGAGTACAGGTAACTAGAATTACATGGAGCATTCCAGATATAACAGCTCAACTGTGCCTTGTACAGTTATTTAATATCTTTTAATAGTTCCTTCTGTCTATTGAAAATACTATGCCTGATCCATCTTCATATCTCATTTGCCTTCTGCACAGACATCACATTTGTGAGTGATGGCCATCTTGTGATTGACTAGTAAACACAACTCCCTGTTTATTGCAAAAATTCTTATTAAACTTGCAGATTAATAAGAAACTATAGAAACTGAATTAAATTCAATTACTCCAGTTTCCAAAATCCAATTCTTCCTGCATGATGTTCTGATCCTCCTCGGCATTGGTGATACATCTCAATTTCGTGTCCTTGGCACATTCACGTCAACATATGTCTGTTTTTTGTGCCAGTGTCTTTAATGAAAATATTCAAAAGGATCACTCCTAAAATCAGTTCCTGAGAAACACTGCTAATATTCCCCCTCCAGACTGGTACTTCTCCTATCAATACTAGCTGCTGTCATCACTCTACTCAATTTACAGTTCTTCTATTTATTAATCCCCATCTTTTCTGTTTTAACTAATCTTTCATGTGAAACCATATCAAGTGTTTTACTGATTTACTAATAGATATTTACTTTGCGCAGAGAATTAGTTATCTTATCAAAGACAGATACTAGGTTAGTCTGGTTCTACCTTGTGAACACATGTTGTATTTTAGTCTGTTTTCCATTTCTCTCTTTGATTTCAGCTACTCTTTCCTTTTCAGTGGGGACATCTACATGTGCATTAATGCACCATAATTATGGCACATTAAGGTTAGTACCTGTTATCACAGGTACTAACTTTATTAGCTGCAATAGGTGCTTCTATGCAGTAGCGCCAGTGCACATATTTTACGCGATGCACTAATGTGCAGTAGAATTAGTATGTTGCACTGCTAGCATCTTGTGTAGACATGTCCAGTTTTTTCTAAGGCCTTGCATACTACTGAGGTTAAATAAATTAATCTGTGTTTTCCCATATCACTTTTTCCCTCTTTCTAAATATAGGTGTTGTATTTACTGTTTTCCAACCATGTGATACCTGTATTGCCTTGACAGTTTTATGGCAAATACTTCCTGTTGTTACCTCCAGTTGTATGTGCCAGTTCTTTCAGACTTCTGGGATCAACTGCCCCCCTGCACCCCTCAGCCTGAGTACCTTGACCTCCTTGACTTTTGCTTCCACATCACCTGCAGTAATTCTTACCATCATTCTGCCTTTCATTTTCACACCATCATTCTTACTGAAGACTGAGGTGAAACACTGAGTTTTCAAATCTTACCTTAATCTGAACTATATCCTCAGCCCACTTCTTTCCTTGTTCTCCTTTTATTTAACTGAAAAATATTTTGCTATTTGTTGTATTTTCCTTTGCAAGACCTAATTTAGCTTGACTTTGGGCAATATGTATTGTATTTTTTAAGCTTGCTTTGCTAATCAGTCTTTTTTCAGGGTCCTCTAGTCTCTCTAGATATTTCTAATATCCTTTTTGAGACAGTTTTCATTCAAATAGGTTTGAAGCCCTTTCCCACACATTTTCTCTTGGGCTTGGGGTATAAATTCCAGATAATTTTTGTATCTTTTACTTAAAGTAATCCCAGGCTTCCTCTACATTCAGTCCAGTTGACTCATTCCTTTAGTTTATCAGTTTGCCCTTTTGACATTGAGAACCTTAGAGACCAAATTTGTTTATCCTTACCTATAAGTTAAACAATCAGATTGTGCATACTTGTTTAAAAACAAGTGTTCATATAAAGTCCTCATTACCTAACCTACCAAAGCCAAACCTTAGAAAACATCACTTCTTGTTGATTCGTTGCCTTCTACATGAAAAAACCTGTCAAGTGTTGTATCTGGGACTACTAGCAATTTTTCTGCCATCTATAGCCGAGAAACTAAGTGCAGGGTCTCTGAAAGTAAGGCAAAAGTAGTCTGATTGTTGGAAGTGTTGAATCCACAGAAACAACTCTGAGTTTGAGGTGAGTTGTACACAATCAGGACCTCCAAAAAAATCTGAATGTCTCAAGTTGGGCATCAAAAACAGACTGCTTTCCATAACAAGGCAGTTATGGAACACCTCTTAAAATGTGGCAGCTACTGATTTTGCAGGTGAAGCAGTTAAACTGAGTATATAAACTGTTACATATTAAATGTAAATATACTGGCTGGGGGAAGATGTGTCATTCCTCATGTCTCATTTACTCAAACAATTTTAGCTGCCCCAAAACTATTAACAAGTTTAAATTCACATCTATGATTTATAAAATGACAGTGAATATATAAGCAAGAAAGAAATGGTGAGATAGGCCTTTCCTTCAGGGAATGTTGTCCCCAATGTCCTAGCTGCTGTGTCTTGTCTTTTTCGTTTGCCACACACATACTAACCTGAGTTCGGTTTCTTCGGGTGATCCAGTGGTAACAGGCATTTCCCTCTCAACTGATTGACTTCTGTGTGTTTGCAAATTGCTGGGTTACTGGCCTGGTAGGAAGAGTACCACACCCTCTGTGGCTGCATTTACCCATCACTCTAGTCTGCACTTCCGTGCTGGGACAACATTTGATCCCCACTTACTAAGCTTCACCTCTTCCTTATTGTCCCTAGTCAATCAGAGTTAGGTGAGAAAAAGAAAGGCAATTTTTTTTGCTTTTTTTACATCTTCTGGTTACCTGTACCACAGGCCACATTTCTGAACAGAATCTAGTACCTTTGAAAGATACTGCAGCAACACAAATCAATGGAACTACGTTAAGAATATATGTATAGCTGGATCCTCAAACTTGGTGCATAGTTGTCAAACTTAGTTTAGTTCTCAAAAAATGTGGGAATCCCTGCGTTAACATTTTTATCTCTTTTTTTTCCTGAAGAACTGTTACCTCTGTTAAATATACAAAATGTTTTGACGACTAAGAAAGCAAAAGAGGAAAGGATATCATGCTCTATGGTTATATTAAAGATATGATGACAAAGAGTTTATTATTAAACTCTTATTAAAATTGAGAGTAGCCACCCATATTTTAACACTTTTTTTCTCAATCACGTAATCGGTATTTATTTTGGTTAAGGCCTAAAATACCTCACCGCTTATATAAAAATATGTCTTATTATATTTCCAAAGAAACAAGAGAAATATATGAATGATATGGTACATATTAAGAAACAAAGTCATCTTCAACTACGTTTTCTAGACTCGTATATTTAAAGTATCATAAATAGATGACATGTTTCCAGCAACAAGTGTAGCTTGAATGAGTGAATGCTAAACTGTATTATACTCAGAATAAAAATAAAAACAAACATGCAAAAAACTTCTGCTACCTTATATATGGAATCATTACTGACCAACTTTGTGATGTCTAGTGAAGCCAAATGCTGCGTAACTGTAGAAACTTTAAATTGCCATTCTCTGGGTGCATCTACGTGTGCAGCTAGTGCAACACACTCCTGAGCGCTACATTTGCATGTGTGCCCAGGACTGCAGCATGTCGAGTTAGGTCAGAGCAGCCCTGGCTGGCAGGGAGCATGGTTTGGAGGGATCAGCATGCCAGCTTGAGGCTGCTCTGCCCGGGCTCAACATGCTGTGGAGGGGCAGACTGGGGCATGAGGGTGCTCCAGTGTAGGGCTAGCCAGCAGGCGACCCTTACACTGAAGCACCCTTGTGCCCAACTAGCCCTGTCAGCATCTACACGTTTTGTGGTACACTAAATAATGCCACCACAGGATAGTACTTGCGTTGTAATGCAACTAAGTAATGCACCACAGTACTAACATATGGTAGAATTAGTTTACTGAGACCTAATAGGGCTGCACGTGTAGATGATGACGCTTTACTGAGGAGCTAATTAGGCAACTCTGCAATAAATGTCTTGTGTAGCTGAGCCCTTTATGTGCTTGCAAGGTCTGGTGTTGCAGTTTTCATGTTCAGTTTCTTTTCTCTTTACTCTTGGAAAAGAAGACCAGTTGATTTAAATTAAAACTTAAATTAATCATGTGAGGTTTTGAGAACCAGTACAGCTTCTCCTCAGAGGCCATTGATTCCAGCCCTACATTATAGCCAAAACTTTAAAACTAACTAATCAACAATTCTAGAGGCTTAAACAGAGATACTAGCCTGACTAAATTGCAGCTGCATCAATATAAATTATTGTTATAAGGTAAAAGTCATACCTCAAACTCCACCTCTGTAATTTAAATGCTACAGGGATTACTACAAATCAAAGGTCAAGGCTAGCAGGGTTTGATGTCTTGGTTTTTTGTGTGAAAAAGCCATTTTCTAGGGAAGTTCTGGCTTTGCCAAACTCATCTAGGTTCCAGTGATAAATTGGGCCCAGAAATCAGTGAAGAAACAATATGCAGCTCCACAAAAAACAGCAGGTAGAATAGAGAGAGAAATTAATTTCAGATTTTAACTGGTCTGTTAGGCACAGTGCACTCTTCCATTCCTGAATGGCACACATGCAGAAAGAAGTTAATGCTGCTTGAAATAATATCTGCATCCATTTACTTAGTCTCTATATCCTTCAGAAAAGTGTGCTATACATAGGCACTGAGTGGGTGACCAACAGCAGCATGGACAAAACCACACTCCGGGAGGAGCAAGGCAGCCAGCCTAATACTCTGCAAGGATAACACATCAAAGTTAACACTTCCAATTTTCTTTTTATGCTTAAGATCTCTTAGGGTTGGGAAACTGCACTGGACTCATCACTTTAATTGATAGTGTAATTCGTTTAAAAATGTCTTTAAAAAAATACAGATATGTGCATTTGCCATTAACAAAGTCACAGAAAAGCCAGGAAATTACCAGTTAAATTTTCATCAGCTCTTGCCATGTTACAGCCATTGCTTCATTCTGAGATTAAATCTCAGGGAAAACACTTTCCTAGCTGTAAGAGCAGTAGGATAATAAAACAAACTGTCTAGGGAAGCTGTGCAATCTCCTTCAATAGAGGTTTCTTTATTCATTTTGCATTCATCATAATGTTGGGGTTAGAGAATTTGCAGATTACAAGCAATCTTATGGCACCGACAACAGTCACGTTCCCTCCATAGGTCCCACAGAGGAAGACTAAGTAACTTGTGCAAGGTTACACAGGATGTCAGTGACAGGGAACTGAAGTAGGGTCTCCCAAGTGCTAGGCTAGCACTTTTATCATTATGCTTCCAGCTGATTGTGTTATGCTTCAGCCCAAGTCTGAATTC
>JAGPOW010002514.1:453400-466108 GCA_030014935.1 Caiman crocodilus | reverse complement strand
ACCTTCTTGGAGACCTCCTCTTAGGCCTCTCATTATCTTGCAGGTGCTAGGCCTGTTAGTGCTAAGGAGACAAGAAGACTGGTACCAAGGATGCACTATTTTACAAATGCCAGGGAGGTGCTCTGGGGCAGCTCATCAATCTCAGATTGCAAGTCCTATCTTGTCAAGTTCTCAAGTCTGTAGAGCATCACAATTGGATGTAATCAAAAAGTAATGCCATCCAAACTTTCAACAGCAATCAAGCTGTCCGGGTTAGGTAGTTGTTCAGAGAACTGAGGAATGCTTTTTCACAGCAGCTTTTATAAATCAGCTACCTATAGAACCTATAATACCAATATTTATGCTGTTTCAAATAATAGCTACTAGAAAAATGACAAATTTAAAGTGCATGCTGTATGTTCTATCCTGCAAACCTTGCTGCTCTCAAAATATATTTTGCACTAAATTACTGAATACATACAAGTTCTGTAAAATTGAAAAAGGCATTTTAAACACACTAACTTGGGATCAAAATTTACTTGTAGATGAGTTCTATCATAATGAATTCCATCAGGATTCCTATGCCATACAAGCATTTATGTGCAAGTGAATACTTTTGAGATATGTGTATATATATACACATACACACAACTTAATGTGAGTAGTACCAGTAAATATGATTCTTGATCTTGCCATTTAAATTATGGGAGCGTAACAGTGCACCTGCACAAAACAGCTTCCAGGACTGCATTTAAATGATCTATTACTTTGAATATGAATGACCAGACTTTCAACGTATATTTGAATTTAAATTTACATTAATTTTCTTTCAGATTCAAACCAAAATCAAGGATCACTGGGGTTATTCACTCTGGTAAGAATTATGGTACTAAAGTGAAGTTTTACCAGGAAGTTTACTTTTCCCAGGCCCTTTAAGTACCTCCAGTGATTAAATCAAAATGTGACAGCCAGGAAATGAACAATGATTCTAAATACAGTGTGTGCCCTTTTTTGTTGCAGGATCTTTATTAATGGGCTTATCTACACTCAATGAAATTTCCTGGAAATGTTCTCCTACAAATTTTCCACTCCGGTTTACTTATTCTAGAATAACTCCCTTGTTTGGACCACCTATCCTAAAATAATAGGGATATAGTCCATAAAAATTACTCCAATTTCAAAGCTAAGTAATTTCTCAAATAAAGTAACTTTTCCTTCAGAGCATCGTATTTATACAAAGAATCTGGAATGCTCTAAAGTGGAATAGTTAAATACTTCACCTGAGTTAGTCAATTTTTCTGTAGACAAATCCTATCTATTTAAAACTTAAAGTACATACTTTGCACTGTGCACTGTAGTTATACATACATATGAATGATACATGATCTAGGATAGAGAGCGGAAGACATAAAAATCATAGCTATTGAGAGAAATTATGCAAGCAATAAAAACATTTGTGACAAATGATGATACTGTCCTCAATTTGTGACTTGTTCTGTTAGATTACAGTTGGAAGAAAAGATTGGAGAATCATGTCATAAAAGAGGAAATTGCTGAATAATTTCTCCTTTGTGCTAACATTTGTATTATTTGACAATGCAGATAATTTGGAAATTAACAATACTAGAATGAATTGCAGAAGTTTCACTATGCAGAATAAATTAAACTTCAATCTGCAAGTGAAAGAAAAACTGAGAAGTGTTGGGGCCCCTCATCAGATTTTCTATTGTAAAAGTTGTGTGCTATCTTATAGTACAACAATAATATAACTCTCCTGGCTGTTGCACACTTAGCATGTTAATTTACTTTTTTCCCAAGAAAAAACTGCATACAAAATTGTATCATCCTAGTACTTCAGTTTAAGACTTCACTATTTATTACAAGGTAGCCAGCCAGTTGAAGCAGGTTTAGAGTACTTAGTAGGGGCCATGCTGCATGAAGATGCATGTGTATGAGTCCTCCTTAATTTTGACTTGCAAAGGATTTAGATGTACACCTTATTTTGTTTCCTTTTCAACATCGTTATACTGTATATAAGCTATGGAGAGAATCACATCAAAATCACTCCTGTAAAAACTTAGCGCGCCCCACCCCATTTGAATACCCAATGGGTCCTTTGCTTAGCACTGCCAGAGTCAAAAGAGCATGTAGACACTTGACCAGTGCCAGGCATGTTAGGATGTGTGCTCTTTCTAGCCATCTGCTGGTGGAAGAATAGCAGTGCATTCAGTAGCTGTTTTCTCGGCCTGAAGAAGGGTGTTTGTACCCAAAAGCTAGCAAAGAAAAATTTTTCCAACTTGGTTAGTTGATTTAACAAAAGATACTAGATTTACCAAAATAAACTTGTCTCCTTATGTCCTTAGACCATCACAGCTACAACCAATACCCTTGCAGCCACTCTAAACTCACTTTAAAAGGCAAACATGCCAATCCTGTGACTTCTCCATTGTAGGACAAGTTGTGGCACAACCAGTCCCATGACAAATGCCATATCTGTTTATAAGCCCAGAGTTATTTATAATGTGGTTCAGGATAATCTGTAGGACTGAAACTTTGTATGTCATTTGGCTATTTAATTTTTATAGGATTTTAATTTTGTTCAAAGCACTATAAATGTCTGAGCTATAATGCAGACAAGGTTCTTTGGGTAAATCCAATATCTTTTATTAGACCAACTCAAAAAAAAAAATCTTAGCAAGCTTACTTGGACCAACACAGCTACAACTGATATCCCTGAGCTATAGTGCTTTATTCAAAGCACTGTATATCTACTTGTGGCCTTAGAAGTCTATAATTTAAAGTCAAGATGTAAGCTCCTGAGTATGTAAGGCCATGTCTGCATGATAAACCAACTGGCAATAATGCCCTCACACATACTTTGCTTTCCTATGTGGATTGCCCTCTGAAGTAGAAGTGTAGTACTGCTCATTTATGTGGTATGAACAAGCTAATCGGGGCTTATACTCAGCAATGTTAATAAGTAGGAGTGCTCTGATAGAGATTTTTTGGGCTGATACTGGCAGCGCAGCTTGGAGACCAGCATTGGGTTGGTAAGTCTGGTGTGGGGAAGAAGGTGTGCAGAGGGAATGGAAATGGTGGGGGGCAAATCAAGGCCTCCACGGTGAGGGAGGGAGTGGGGCTGAGGCTGGGGCAGGGCAAGTGCTCCACAGCCAGGGCGAGGGCACAGGACGGAGCCATGACCTGTGTCTATAATGTAGTTTCAGCAGGGCTTTTTGACACTTATCTAATAGCTTAATGAATAAACTATTAGATAAAAGTGACAAAAAGCCCTGTTGAAGTGTGCAAGCTATACAGATGATGGGGAGCTGGGTTAGACTAACACGATCCCTCTCCTGGGCATGTGCTGTGCTTAGTGTGCTGAGCTGAAAATAAAGTGCTGTTTTCCCCCCCCCCCCACATCTAGTTTACAAAGCAGCCCTAGTTTACAAAGCAGAGTACATGGAGTAGCACAGCCAAGTAGGGATGTGGCGGAGAGTGAGACCCGTTGCTGTTGGCCATAAGTGTACCAAGTAGACATGGCTCTAGTCATTTTGGAAAATGGCATTTAGGTTTCAAAGTCACTCACGCATTCATTTTTTTTTCTCTTAGAGCTTGAAGTATAATATGGCTATGATAATACTGTATTTTCTCACATATAGCACACACCTTTTCTCCAAAAAAGCAGCCCCTCTCTACTCTCAAATTGGGGTGTATGTATTCAAGGGTGGTTGGGGAGGGTGGTGCACTTGCACCTCCTTTGATTTATGGTCCACTTAAAGTTTAAAAGCAATGCCTGGGGGTGGCAGGAGCATTTTTATTCAAGGAGCATTAAGGGAGTCAGTTGACATCATAGCTCATTATACTCTACCTGATTCCTTTTAATCTCTTCATTCCATAGGTGGTAATGGCCCCCTCTTCTATTTGAATTGTCTTTATGTTTCCCTAATTAAACTATTCTTTCTTTTGGAATTCTGCTGTCTGTTAGCTCTCCTGGTAATGTAGCTTCTATTTCACAGGCCTGAGAACTGTTTTTAACTTTAACTAAAAACATTTATTCAGGTGTGGAGATAACTTTCAGTGAAGCATTAGATGTACTATCAAGGTCCTCAAGAAGGTTAGATTTCGTTTTATAAATCTGCAAAAGAGTCGTCCATTTAATTCTAATGATTACAGGACTGATGAAACAACATATTTCAGTATTTTTTAGGTAGTTTGTGGTGGGTTGTTTTGTTTTTTTTTATATATAACAACATTATATTTGCTTTTGCTGTGATCTTAAACTGAATAATATAGCCCTAGACCACTAGTTTATTAGTAAAAATTATTTTTACCAAGTTGAAAAGAAACTATATACTGTGTTAAATGTGATGCATCACATCATCTTAACCCCCTTTTCAAAATCCTAGATCCACCCACTCAGTTTCATAGCTGGTAGGGTTGGAAGGGACCTGAGCAGGTCATCAAGTCCAACCCCCCTGCCATGAGCAGGAAAGAATGCTGGGATCAAATGACCCTGGGTACGCAATTATCTAGCCTCTTTTCAAAGACCCCCCAAGGTAGGAGCAAGCACCACTTTTCTTGGAAGTTGGTTCCAAATCCTAGCCACCCCGACTGTGAAGTAGTGCCTCCTGATGTCTAGCCTGAACCTGCTCTCAGTCAACTTGTGGTTGTTATTCCTCGTTATGCTAGAAGCTGATTTTTTGCCTAAGATAACATTCTCCTGCTTTGATCCCTGCTCCACAGTGTAGCATCTCTGGTATTACTTTTCAGGCAGTTGAGAGAGTCAATGGCCCATTGAGGTAATGGCCCACTGTTCTTCGCTTCACAGGTGTTAAAGATCCTCTCTCCTTTTTAATGGTCTTGGCATTCTGCTAATGAAGCTAACTTTTATTAGATGAATTTCCGTCTGCTAGGACTTCTGGAACGTCTTGCATTTGAAGCTTTTTTTCCCCCATTTGAAAACTTTTCTAACTTCATCCCAAAGACATAGTTGGTAAAATAAAAGATGTACTAAGGAATCCTTGCCTCTCACTCTTTTCAAGCAAGAAGGAGAGGGTGCATCATCTGAAGTTTAGGCTCTATCTACTCTCTGCAGTCATAAACCCGGGGGAAAAGAAATCTTCATAATGCCTTTCAGAAACAAGATGTGTGTTATATTCAAGGGTGTATTATATGGGGAATGATAGTATCTTCTCTAATCTGAACATATTGCAAGAGAGATGTTAATTAATGCATGTGGAGTGTTCTAAGTCATTTGTGAGTCAGGCCCACAAATTTCTGGTGAAGTGGATCTGTGGAAGTCACTCATCCTCCCTCCCTGCTTTTCCCCATTACAGTCCCTAATGCAGCTAGCTCCTTTGCTGGTTCAGGCCTGTATATTCTGGTTTAGAAAGCATCAGTTTAGATGGCATCAGTAGATGCCCCATCTTCCTTTGTCCTTAAGAAACGCAAAACTCCAGAACTCTTGGTTAAGAGATGATACCTTTTATTAGAACAATTAAGAATACACACAACAAAAATCTTTTTCTGCAAGTTTTCAGGCACATGCCCTTCCTCAGGCTCATGGAAAATTCCATTTTTACTGTGTTTGTGAATGGATGAGTAGACAAGAAAGGATGTGAACAAATTGGAGGGAGTCCAGCAGAGGGCAACAAAAATGGTGAAAGGGCTGGGGGACATGACTTCTGAGGAGATACTGAGGGAACTGGGCTTATTTAGACTAGAGAAGAGAAGACTGAGAGGGGATTTAATAGCATGCTTCAACTACCTGAACCAGGGTTCAAAAGAGGATAGAGCTAGATTGCTCTCAGTAGGGTTACCATATTTCCAGCAGCAAAAAAGAGGGAAGGAGGGGCATACAATGGGGGAGGCGGGCAGTGATATGTCTGTGCCCTGCCTCTGCCCCTCACTCTTAAGCCCCTGGTCCCCCAGCTCTGCCAGCCCCCCCTCACTCCCAACCCACAGCTCCCTGCCCTCCAGCCCTGCTAATGTCCTGCACTCTGGACCTGCAGCCCCCTGCCCCCTCCAGCCCTGATGGTGCCCCTCACTCCGGACCTGAAGCCCCTGCTCCCCCAGTCCTGTTGCTCAAACAGTGTGCGTGTGCACCCTCCCCCCCCCCCGCACATATACTGTCACTTCACCTAGCTTGCTGGGGCCCACGTGGGGAGCACATGACCCCCAACAGCCAATCATGTTGCCCACTGCTCCCAGTCTCAAGCAGCCAGCCCAGGAGAGCAGAGGGAACAGCAAAAAACCTGGACATTTGCTCTTATTTTAAAACCCCACCTGGACGTAGCACAGGGGGCCAAAAAAAAAAAAAAAAAAAGAGGATATGTCCAGGAAAACCTGGACATATGGTAGCCCTAGCTCTTAGTGGTGGCAGATGACAGAAAAAGAAGCAAGCGTCTCAAGTTGTAGCAAGGGAAGTTTAGGTTAGATATTAGGAAAAATTCTCTCACTAAGAGAGTAATAAAACATTGGAACAGATTACCCAGAGCAGCCCAAACATCCTGCAATGGGTTCTAGCAATAGTGACAAAAATGTTGGGAACTATTAATCCATGCAGTTTTGTTCAGTAAAAAGAGACCATTTGGCTTGTCCATGCATGCTTTATTTAAAAAAAGAATGCCATGCTGTGTGAACTACATGGTCTGGTGCAGTAAAGTGTTGTCTATATTTATATAAACAGTCTGCAGATGTTCCCTATCAAAAGACCTAAGAGAAGAAACTAGTATTTTTCTATCTAAAGAGAAGCCTGAGGTATGTATTGGTTCATTGATCCTGGTTTGTTGTTATAATGGTAGGTTATACTGTAAAGATTTCCTAGAGGATAGAGCATGTACAGGCAACACTGTACTTTTGGCAGCACAGTTTATTCCCGATTCCCTCTGCTCCCTGTGGAATAAGTTATAATAACAAAACACAGTTTTGCTGGTATAACAGCTTGTATACTGGGCTTTTACTGACTCAGATCTGTGTTTGTGAAGGATCATACTTCTTCACACCCCTGACTCCCTATGGTTATGTTGGCAGAAGTCTGTAGTTACACATGACCTTAGAGAAAGGCCACCACTTCAAAAAAGCAGCAGGTGGTCTATCTTAATGACTCTTTTCATGCTGCTCACTGCTTCATTTTTGCCTTTTTTAAACATTTGTTCACTCCTTTCCCTTGCTTAACGTCTTCCAAATGGAAAATGCAGCAATAATAGTGATTCTGAGACAATTTTCATGACAGTTGAATGAGCTTTAATATTACCTGTAATATAGTTGCTTGTCTCTGGCTTCACACCTATTAAAAAGGCAAAAAAGTCAGACATAATTGTTAGCTTAACCCCTCAAAGGCCATGTCTAGAAGAGTGCAGCTGTGCAGTATGTAGGAACCACAGACACACCTGTAGTGCCACATACTGTACATTCAGGTGTCTCCATGTTTCAAGCTTGCAGCATTGTTGGGGGGCTGATCCCAGGAGATCCCACGGTCAAAAAACCTGTGCCAAAAAAAAAAAAAAAAAAGCAGGTGGTGCATGCCAGGACAGGGGATGTTGCCCTACCACAGCCTGACCGGCCAGAGCCATGCTCTGGCTATTGGCCAAGCTCCGAGTGGGAGAACTGCTGCTGCTGTTATCCTAGGAGGCCCCCAGGACCCCAGGTAAAGTTGCGGGTGGCAGGGACACACAAAGCGTGCCACTGCTTCTTGCCCCTAGGGAAATAAATGTCCATGCTCATGTGGATGCAGTCAATAAGTCGGTGCTCCCTCACTTGATTTACTTACTAAAGGAAAGACTGTGCCCTTCTGTAAGTTAGTTATACTTCACATTTTGGGGGCTATTTGGATAAGTGCTTACAACCCGAGTAAGACTTACATACCTTACCCCTACGCGCCCTGCTCTTAGCACTATGTCACAGGATGGGGTCGCTAGGGATGGCTGTGATGCCTCTAGGGCTCCATGACTGTGCCAGTCTTGCCCAATGAGCACCCTTTTCCTTTCCTGCCATGTCTTGCTGGTAATTGTAATAAATAGGGGGGCTGCCTTTGATTGTGTTTGGACACAGTCTTGATGGACCCCACTCAAAATGGATGCCTCATGGGACACTCTCTGCCTTATGGGCTAGATGTGTGGCTCCAAAACCATCCCTTTACCATGCCCCAAGCCTCACAGACGGCATTCAAAGCTTGTCTTTCTGAGGCCCTAGTTTAACTCAGCCTCCTGTCATTGCCGGGCTCTCTGAAGCCCTGTCTCTGTGCTCCTGGTGATGGGCTGTCCTCAACCCTGTCATGATTGGGCCCCCACACTGTAGTGGGCCCCCAGTGAGGCCTCCTCCTCTCCCAGTAGCCTCAGCCAGTTTATAAACAACAACCAAAATATGAACCCCTGGGCTATAACATAATACAGCCAGTTCAGGGTGTACTCTGTCCCTTTTCAAGAGTCAAACTTCCACCCAAGCCTTAAGTGCCTTATGGCCCAGGGTACCTGGTGAACTCCTGGAGCCCCATTAGGCCTGTAGGCAGAATATCAGGCGGCCACCAGTGTCTCTGGGCAATTTTTCCCTGGCTGCTGCCAGAGAACTAACTTTGGCTGGCCTCAGCCCTGGGGTTTATATGTGCCCAGGGCCCTGCCTTCTTCCAGTCACCTGACTGGGTGCAGGTGCAGGTTAATTCCCTTGTTAGCCTGCTGCCATAGTAACCTAAACTTGTGGGAGTTCTGCCTGGCTCCTAAGGACCTTTCCCTAGGCAGTTTCTACTCTCAAAAGGAGCAGGCACTTTAGTACCGTGTGACACACAAGCATTGTATTGATCCATGCTACATTGTGCACATTCAATAGGTAACTGCCATATTTACTCAAATACAAGATGAGGTTTTTTCCTCACCCAATTTGCATGGAGGAAAAAAAAGCTTCTCATCTTACATTTGAATATAAGGAAACCTCATTGAATACATTGTATATAATTAAACTGCTGCCAAAAGCCACATGTGCTCAGCAATAAAAACCAACTAGGGAGTTAATTAAATGCAGCCAACACTGAGCATGACTATAAAACTGCCTATGGCTGTGTTGGGCAAACATGCTGATGGGAACCTACCACATTTTGAGGGTACCACCTACCACACATCTATCTATTCTAATATTATAAAAGCCTTAGTTTGTTTGTCTGTCTGTTCATAATGGTCTACTCACACTCTGATCGGCTCACTAAAACAGCCAGTCAGAGTGCTCCAAGGTCATCGAGACAGAAGGTGGCACAATGGAGTGCTACTATGACAATGGGGACACAGAGGATGGACAGGAGTGGAGAGAGTGGGCTGGCCCTGAAATGGCAAATGGAGAGAATGGGGAAGCAGGCCCATTTAATAGATTTCATAGACATTAGAGCTGGAAGGGACCTCAGAAGATCATCGAGTCCTGTCTCCTGCCCCAGGGGCAGGAAGTCAGCAGGGATCATAGGATTCCAGCAAGATAAGCATCCAGGTGTGTTTTGAAGGCATTCAGAGTAGGTGCTTGAACCACCTCTGGTGACAATCTATTCCAAACCTTGGGCGCTTGGACAGTGAAGAAGTTCTTCCTTATGTCCAGCTTGAAATGGTCATGGAGGAGTTTGTGACTGTTCAACCTTGTCATCCCTTGGGGCGCTCCGGTGAACAGACATTCTCTCAGATCCTGATGAGCACCGATAAACTTATAGGTGGCCACCCAATCACCCCTGAGCCTGCACTTTTCCAGGCTAAAGAGTCCCATGGCTCTCAGCTTCTCTTCATAAGATCTGCATTCTTGACCTCTGATCATGCGTGTGGCTCTTCTCTGCACCCTCTCAAGCTTCTCCACATCCTTTTTAAATTGTGGAGCCCAAAACTGGACTCAGTACCCCAGCTGCAGCCTCACCAAGGCTGAGTACAATGGGGGAATGACATCCTGGGATTTACTTGAGAAGCATCTGTGGATGCAAGCCAGCATTTTGCTCACTTTACTAGCAGCAGTATCACATTAAAGGCTCACGTTCATCTTGTGGTCAGTCATGACCCCCAAGTCCCTTTCGTCCGTAGTGCAAGCCAGTGTAGCCTATAAGGATGCTGCAGGTTTTTCTTCCCAAGGTGGAGAACCTTGCATTTTTCAGTGTTGAACAGGATCAGGTTCTCATCCACCCATTTGCTGAGCCTGTCAAGGTCAGCCTGGATCACCCTCCTGTCCTCAGGTGTGGACGCTTTACCCCAGACCAGAGGAGAAGTGAAGTCTGGAGCCCCCAGACACGGGGCTTGGTCCCTGCGTACATCTCCCCATGATGGCAGCCTAGCCCTGAAGCAGCCCTGAGATGGTGGTGTAGGGAACAGTGTGGAGGAGCGAGGCTAGCAGCACTGGCCTCCCCTCCTCCCCACCCACCTGAGGCATCAGGGGCCCAAGGGGTAAAAATGGGCCCAGACAATGCAACAGAGGGAAAAGGGGGAGTAAACAGAATGGCACCAGACAAGAAGTGGAAGTGAAGCCAAATGTGCTCCATCCCCACCTAGAACATGACTAAAGGGGAAGGACTGGGGACAGAACACATGGGGGGGGGCGCCCAAGACCAGCGGCACTGGCTTCGTCCCGTTAACAGGTTGCCCTCCCCAGCACCATCTTCCCTGTTATCCATGCCTTACATGGGGTGCCCTTGAAGGTTCTTGTGTCTCTACTCGCTTGTCATGTCTTATTATGCTGATGTTCTTGTAAGCAGGAGACTGCCTATTGTATTTTGTATGTTGGGGCCTTCCACTTTCACGGACCTTGACGCCTGTCTTTCTCTAGTTAGGCCTCCCTGTCTAAACCCACCAAACAGGGTTTGACTCTGAAGCACTAGCCTTTGTTCCCTTGTCTTGAGGCTCTTGGCCCTCCCTTCTGCTCCAATCTGAAGCCTGGCCTAGAGGCCTGGCCATGGCCCCACAACCAGGGGGCCGCAAGTACAAGGCTGGGGAACGGCCCCAAACTCACACTGTCCCAGTCCAAACGCCCCCCCTTCCCCCCCCGAAAAACAACATTGCACCGCAGGTGCAGCAGACCACCCTGGCCTTTAGGATCATACCCTCTGGCACCAGGGTTTGTACATCCCAAAATCCTGTGCCCACACTGGCTCTGGGTCCCCACGCTGTAGTGGGGTCCCAATGAGGCCTCTTCCTTCCCCAATAGTCTCACCCAAACCACCAGGATTAGTCAATTAAAAAAAAAAAAAAAAAGGAACAGTCCTGTCCATGGGCAATAACTGCCACCAAGAGAAATGTGATTAAAGAAGATAGTATGCCCACTTGCATTTACGCAGGGTTTGTGCTTCAGCTCCCCACCATTGGCTACAGTCCTTCCTCAGGGGTTGCTGCCGTCTCTCCAGGGTCCTCCATAGTTCCCTTCCTCCAGCCTTTGGATTGCTCACCAAGCCTCTCCATGGAGCTCTGGGACACATTCTTTCCCCCTTTGCTACTGGCCTCTACTGCTGCTCAGCCCAGGGTTTTTATAGTCTTGGACTGCCCCTTCCAGTCAGCTGACTAGCTGGCCAGGCTGAGCTTTTAACCCCTGCCTTACTGGCAGTCTGCCGAGAAAGTTATGGCCTTAAGGGGGCTGACCTATCTTCTGGTGACAAGGCTAGTGTTCCTTGTTATACCCCCTACCCTGCTCCTTGGAGCTGGTGGCACCATGGGGTGGTGTGGGCCTGGACCCCAAGCGGCAGTGGGGGAGCAGCTCCAGCCATGTCGTGGGGATGAAGTGGGTCCCAGGCCGGCTGCAGCAGCTGGGAAGGGATGAATGGGCCTGTGCACACTCCTGCCCTACCCCTGCTGCCACAACAGGGAATGGGAGAGTGGCCCCAGACCACAAGCGACAGCAGGGAAGGGGGAAAGCGGGCCTGGGCCCAGCACAGAGGGCTAGGCAGAGGAGCGAGCCAACTGTAGTGGGGGGGGCAGAAGTAGGCCCGAGTTGATGCAGTAGTGGTGGGGGGAGGGGAGAAATGGGCCCAGGCCCAATACAGAGGGCATGGGGGAGGACCAGGCCTGAGGTAGGGGTGAAGAAGCTGGCCTGCCACAGCAGTGGGGGACTAGTGGACCCAGCCTGATGCAGCAGTGGTGGGGGGAGGTGAGGAGCAGGCCTCTGCCTTGGCTTGGGCCCAGGCCTACTCCTCCCCCACTCCCCTTCCCTGCATTGGCCCTGAGCCTTCTCCTCCCATCCCCCTGTTACCACTGCATCAGCCTGGGCCCACTGCTCCATCCCCTGGCTGCCATGAAGGGTCAGCTTCTGCCCACCCTTGGTCCTGCTTCTCCCGCAATCCCCCTGCATTGGGCCTGAACCTGCTTCTCCCCTCTCCTGCTGCTACAGCAGGGAAGGGGGGAGTGGGTATGTACCCCAAGAGGCAGGAGGGAAGTGGGGAGTGGGCCTGGCTGGGGGGGCGGACATGGGGCTTCATCCCTGCCCACTCTCCTCCCCTCATTCTTGACAGGCAGTTGGCTAGCGCGTGTGTGTGTGGGTGTGTGTATATACCACTGTGGTTCACTTGACAGCCCAAAATACATCTTTACAGTTATACCATTCTCATTCCCATTACAAAACTGCACAACCATACACTTGCATTCCTGTTTGCCCATCATCATCACCTTTAACCATCACAGTTACTCAAAGGACCATCTTGTGATGCTCTACAGACTTGAGAACTTGACAAGATGGGACTTGCAATCTGAGATTGATGAGCTGCCCCAGAGCACCTCCCTGACATTTGTAAGA
>JAGPOW010002514.1:398549-424290 GCA_030014935.1 Caiman crocodilus | reverse complement strand
TTGTTGTTGTTGTTGTTGTGAAACAACTCTCACATTTCTTAGGAGTATTTGCTATTGCATGTACTCCTCTAAGAAATGTGGGAGTTGTTCCACATCAACAATCAGTGTTATGGCTTCCTCAGTGGTGGCCATAGTGGCTTCCAAAATGGTGGTCAGCCCAGAAACTAGTCTGTTCTTTTTTGCTTGATCATTTCAAAATATTTCTGCTTATAGAGAAGAAATAAATACGGTCAAGTTCTGTAGTATTTACTTGAACTTCCCTTCTGTTTTAGTGTGGGAGTGCTGAGCATTTGCAGGTTTAAGCCTTCTGGATTTGGTGGCTTTGTTCCTTGTGAGGAGGCTTGCAGTTATGCATTTAGAAGCTCTTTATTGATCATTATAGTTCTCTTGAAGTATAGCTAATGTTTTAACCAATGGGTGGTACAGACAAAACCTTAAAATTCATGTTTTATAATTTGAGAGAGATGTATGGTAAATTTCCCATAACATAACCCTTAATTTCTGTAAATGAAATTTCTAGATAATAGAATATAACTATTTATGTTTTATTGATATCATAAATGTTTTAGAAGAGAAACAGCAAACAACCCTCACAGAATGGTATTCTGCTCAAGCCAGTAGTAGTAAACCAGAAGCTCAAAGACAAAGATCTGTCCCCAGTGTAGCTGAAGAATATGACCTGTTGGATGATGGTGGTGACACAGTATTCAGTCAGCTGGTACGTTTTCCATGGTCTCAGACTTTGTTTCATATATACTGTGTGTTAATATGTTGTCTGTCATAGAAAAGTAATTTTGTTAATCCACTGCAGAGGAAGGCAAAAACTTCCATAGTCCGTACCAGTGTGACCGTGGAATAATATTCTTTCCTGGCCCCAAATACAGTGATTGGTCTGACCCTTATTGAAAGGGCAAGACCCTCTAGCCAGGAACCTTTGGGTTTTAGTCCAAACAGGAGCATTGGCACACCTGAATGAAAATCTCCAGCCGTGGCTGCGGGCAACACCCAATGCTCAGGCACATAAAAACCCCTGACGTGTTGCAACAGGAGGGGAAAAAATTCCTTCCTGGGTACACGTGACCAGGAAGCATGGAAACTACCCATAGTAGAACATAGACATAGTTACTCCAGATCAGTTATTCTCAACCTGTTTAGACTCGAGACACCCCTTGGATAGATTCAGGAAAGGCAAGCTGCTTGTTTTCACTTGTTTTTTTGACTACAGAAAAATAGAAGAGCAATTTTTCTTTTGCAGAGAACTCAAAAAAGACCACAACAGGTCAGAATGTTTTTAACACTATGGATTCCTATTTGAAATATTTAAGTTTCATAGTTGGTAGAGTTGGAAGGGATCTGAGCAGATCATCAAGTCTGACCCCCTGCCATGGGCAGGAAAGAATGCTGGGGTCAAATGACCTCAGCTAAGTGATTATCTAGTCTCCTTTTGAAGACCCCCAACATAGGAGTGAGCACCACTTCCTTTGGAAGTTGGTTCCAGATCCTAGCCGCCCTGGCTGTGAAGTAGTGCTTCCTGATGTCTAGCCTGAACCTACGCTCAGTCAACTTGAGGCCATTATTCCTAGTTACTCCTGGTAGTGCTCAGGGGAACAGAGACTCTCCTATTCCCCGCTGGTCCCCCGTTAAGTTTTATAGATGGCCACTAGATAGCCTTGCAGCCTTCTCTTTTGAAGGCTGAACAGGTTCAGGTCCCATGGCCTCTCCACATAGGGCCGTCCTGCTGCCCCCTGACCATGCGAGTGGCCCTCCTTTGGGACCTCTTAATGCTGTCCACATGCCTCCTGATGTGTGGTGCCCAGAACTGGATGAAGTACTCCAACTGTGGCCTGGCCAATGTCGCATAGAGGGGGAGGATCACCTCCTTGGACCAGCTCGTGATGCATCTGTGGATGCATGACAAGGTGCGGTTAGCCTTACTGTCCGTGTCTTCACATTTGCAGCCCATGTTCATCTTGGAATCCATAATGACTTAAAGATCCGTTTCTGCCTCTGTGCTGACAAGAAGGGAATTCCCCAGCCTGTAGGTATGCTGCTGGTTCTTTCTCCCTAGGGGTAGTACCTTTCACTTGTCAGTATTGAATGCCATCATACTCTCATCTGCCCACCCCTGTAACCTGTCTCCAGATCTAGTTGTAGCCTGTCCCTCCCTTCTATCATGCCCACCTCTCTCCACATCTTTGTTCAAATTCACAGATGACACTAAGTGCTTTTCACCCCCTCATCCAAGTTGCTGATGAAGATGTTAAACTGCAGGCCTGTGGACCGATCCCTAGGGGACCCCACTGCCCATGTCCCTCCAGGTCAAAAAAGACCCATCCACCACCACTTTCTGGGTGTGGCTCTCCAGCCAATTTGCAACCCATCTGACTGTGTAGGCATTGGCGCCAGTCTCCTAATTTTTTAATGAAAATGGGGAGAGAGACGGTGTTGAAGGCCTTCCTAAAGTCCAGAAAGACTACATCCACCAACACGTGCGTCTGAGGATTTTGTGACCTGGTTGTAGGAGGCATCCAAGTTGGTCTGACAGAACTGGCCCCTAATGAACCCATGTTGGTTGCCCCTAAACATAATCTCCCCTGCTGGTCCCTTGCAAATGTGCTCCTGGATAATTTTCTCAAAGCACTTCCCCAGGACTGAGGTAAGACTAAAGGGCCTATAGTTTCTCAAGTCCTCCTTCCTTTCCTTTTTGAAAATGGGGACCACATTGGCCCTTTTCCAGTCCCCTGACACCTCGCCAGAGCACTGTGAGTGCTCATAAAGCCATGCCAGAGGTCCTGCAATGACCTCTGCCAATTTCCTCAGCACCCTGGGGTGGAGATCTGGACTTGCTGATTTGAACATGTCCAGCCCCACCAAAAGTTCCCTAACTAGGTCCTCTTTGACCCTAGGCCTGATTGTGCCTCTCCTGAGTCCATCTGGAATCCCAGTGAGGGGATGTCCCGGTCCCTGCTCAGAAAAATGGAGGCAAATAATTTGTTAAAAAGGTCAGCTTTATTGACTGGTGCAACCACCAGATTGCCAAGCATGTCCTGTAGGGCCCCTACATTACCCAATGCTGTCTTTTTACTCCTTATGCATTTAAAAAAGGACTTCTTGTAATCTTTGATCCTGGTTGCTAGTCCTAGTTCTGTTTCCACCTTAGCCTTCCTGACAGCCCCCCTTCAGTCTTGAGCAATGGAGGTATAATCCTCCTTGGTGATGGCCCGTACTTCCATTGGGGGTATGCCTCCTTTTTAGCTTTCAGACATTCCTGAATGCATTTGGTGAGCCAAAGGGGGTTTTTGAGCACTCTTGCCCACTTTGACTCGTGTTGGGACTGTCACCCTTTGGACTCGGAGGATTGTCTCCTTAAGGAACGACCACTCATCTTGGCCGCACAACTCTCCTACCCTCTGGGACCTTAGTGCCTCCCAGACTAATCTCTTTAAATCATTGAAATCGGCCCTCCTGAAGTTAAGGGCTTCTGCCTTGCTGCAGGCCTTTAACACTCTGCGCTGGATGGTGAATTCCTGTAGGCGATGATTGCTATTGCCCAGGTGGTTGAGAACCTGCGGTCCCTTCATGAGGTCTTTGCCTGTGACCAGGACCAGGTCCAGCAAGGCATTTCCCCTGGTGGGACTGTGTACCTTCTGGGTTAGGTGGAGGTCATATATCTTGGCTAGGAACCTACGTGAGCAGTCAGACCTGACTGACTGCTCCTCCTAGCAGATGTCCAGGTAGTTTAGGTCACCCATGATGACCACGTCCCTTGACCTAACTGCCTCTGCAAGTTAACCTTAGAATTTCTGGTCCAGCTGTTTCCCCTGGTTGGGTGGTCGATAGTATAGTAGTCACCCACCGTTAAGTCTCTTTCCCCTGACTCCCTTGCATTTTAACCCAGAGCACTTCAGTCTGCCTCTCCTCTAACCCTATGCTGTTTGTTGAGGACGTGTGTTGCTCTTTGATGTAGAGCGCCACACCCACACATTTCCTCCCTGTTCTATCCTGTCTGAACAGGCTGTAGCCCTTGATGTTTACCGCCCAGTCATGGGTTGAATCCCACCAGGTTTCAGTGAGCCCCACTATGTCTGGGTTTGTGTTAGCAAGCAGGAGGGCAAGTTCCTTCTGCTTGTTCTCCATACTATGAGCATTAGTGTTTAGGGCCTTCTGTGGGTGCATGCCTCTCCCCCCTGATCCCACAACTATCCGGACCCCTGTAAACTTAAGGTGTGAATTATTTGTCCACCTAACAGTGCAGACAGTGTGTCACTTCCTGCAGTGGTTTTGAAAGGATCTCAAGGTACACACCCTGGTTAAAAATTATCATCCTAAATCATCTGTGACCAATGCTTGTCCAGTTTTTTTTGAAGACCTCAAGTGATGGAGAGTCCACAACTTTTCTAGGTAGTCTGTTTCACTGCCTCACCGTTCTATCAGTGAAGAAATTTTTCCTGACATTAATCTAACATTATTTTTGCTGTAGCTTCAAGCCACTTGTTCTCATCTTTCCTCTGCAGCAAGATGAAAAGGTGATCTCCCCCTTCTTTACGTATTTGAAGCTTATCTCTCTTCAGATATTTGAAGACTGCTGTCATGTCCTTTCTATAATCACCTTTTCCACAAGCAGAGAAAGTCTTTTTCCTTCAACCGCTCCTCTTATGTCTCAAAGCCTGCTAAGTGGGCTTTACTCTGTTTATCAGAGTTGTAGCAGTGCAGCTCCATGCCTGGGGCAGTGTTGGATCCAGCAGCAGTGCAAGCAGCCATCACAGTGGCAAGGAATGCCTCATTCCTCCTGCCCCAGTTATGCTATATGTGGCTGTTATATTGAGTATGTTAACTTCACCTAAGTTGCTGAGAAAATATACTTAATGGAAATAATGCACAGAGCTGTAAAATGTTAACATTTTAAGGCAGTCCCAACCAATCTATGCACATACAAATCCATTTTTCTATTAATATTTTGTACTGTCCCTTGGTTATCATATTTTTTATTTACTTATATTATTGCTATCTAGTTAAATTGGAACTCCTTGGGACAGTATTCCTTTTAAACAAGGGTATTTTAGATGAATTGTGTTAGAGGCAGATAGCATGGTGAATTGTGGAGTGTCACACTATTGGAATAATAATTATCATTAGCACAAGTGTGGAAATAATATAAATTGTCAGAAGAACAACAGCTCTTAGAAAGATTTGTATAGGTTGTTTTTCAAATATAATATCTTTACTTTTTTTTATTTTAGACTGAAAAAGATGTGAACTGTCTTGAACCTTGGTTAATAAAAGAAATGGATTCTTGTCTCTCTGACATATGGTTGCATAAAGATGTTGATGCCTTTGCTCAGGTGTTTCACCTTATTTTAACTGAAAATGTCAGTGGTAGGTCTTTTATTTTAGTAAGCTTGTTTTTCTTGAGATGTAATTTGCTGCATAGTTTTTAGAAAAGAAGAATTATGAAACAAGCAAAGAAATTCTGTGGATTTGGCATTACTAATTTCATAAATATTACTTTTAAATAAAAATACTAGTCGGAAAATTTTGACTTAAGATTTTCAGGAATGATGGATTGTGTTCCTATTAATTATCATTACAGTCTTGAAGTGTGCATATTTGTGTGGAACCAATTTATATAATACAGTGTTAAATTTATGAGGATTGATAGGGAGGAGGGAATTAATGTTTTACTTTGCATCCAAAATTTAATTTTTTCTTGTATTGGTAGAATTTTGCAAGGCTTCAAATAGAACTTTTGGAGGAATCAGTAACACTATTCAAATGTTTTTTCACAAACGCTCATTGGTTTTTCTTTTTTTTTTTTTCTTTTTCCTTAATAGTTGATTATAGGCACAGTGAAACCAGTGCAACTGCGCTAATGGTTGCTTCAGGGAGAGGCTTCTTGAGTCAAGTAGAGCAACTAGTCAGTATGGGAGCAAATGTGCACTGCAAATCATCCAATGGCTGGTAAAAATTGTATTGGACTTTTTAAAAATACAGATTTCTGTTTACATGTTTTAAGTAGGTAACTGACTTTTTTTTAAAAGAAAAAATATTCTTGGTTCTAATATTAATGAGTAATTTTAATAAACTAAAACCAATAATCCTTTTCTGTTTTACTTTCTCTCATCTCCCTACATTTCAAATGTCAAAAGCTGCACTCACTAGCACCACAACCAGAAGAGACTTGGGAGTCATGACTGACCACAAGATGAACATGAGCCACCAATGTAATGCCACAGCTGGCAAAGCAAATAAAACTTAGGCTTGCATCTATTGATGCATCTCAAACAAGACCCAAAAAAATCATTCTCCCACTTTGCTCAGCCTTGGTGAGGTCGCAGCTGGAGTAATGCATCCAGTTCTGGGCTCCACACTTTAGAAAGGAAGTGGAGAAGCATGAGAGAGTTCAGTGGAGAGCCATGTACATGATTAGAGGTCAAGAGAACTGACCTTATGAAGAGAGGCTGAGAGGCATTGGACTCTTCAGCCTGGAGAAGCAAAGGGTCAGGGGTGACTTGGTAGCAGCCTATAAGTATATAAGGGAGGTGTATCAGGATCTGGAAGGGAACGTCTGTTCACCAGGGCACCCCAAGGGAAGACAAGGCCTTATGGTCACAAACTCCTCCAAGATGGTTTTAGACTGGACGTAAGGAAAAACTTCTTTACTGCCTGAGTCTCCAGAGGCTGGAATAGACTCCCCACAGAAGTGTTGCAAGAACCTACTCAGGATACCTTTAAGAAATGCTTGGATGCTTATCTTGCTGGGGTGATCTGACCCCAGCTGGCTTCCTGTCCCTTGGGCAGGGGGCTGGACCCAGTGATCTTGCAAGGTCACTTCTAGCCCTGATATCTGTCAAAACTATGCAATTTTCAAGACATTTATATGTAAATCTTTGCTTTTCAAATTTATTATAAGACCATCTCATTTTCTTGTCAATGACACTGATTAATAGATATTAAAGCAAATATAAAGACAATGGAAATATTCCTAAGCTTCAGATCATCCCCTAAATGCTTTGCCATTCATGAGTGATGCATGAGCATGTCTGAGAAGAGCGTGTTTTCTATTCTTAAGGCTTTTTTTTCTTTTCAGAACGAACTTGTACTACATCCACTGTAAATAATAGACCTATTATGGAAAAATATACATTTTTCAAACTTCTGTGACCTTTAAATGCATTCTATACTAGTTCAGAAATTTTAACTTAAAATCCATAGTAGGTCATTGTAAAATAAAGAAAGAGGCAAGAATTGGAGTGTGGCGGGGGCTGTTGCTATGGTGATTGTGTTAAAAAAAAAAAAACTTGCAAAAGAGTTTTGTTTTTTTCAGTTGGAGAGGGGGCAGGGACCAATAACATTAACTTTATAAGGACATAATGAACATAATTTCCAGGAAGACTTTTAAGTTAAAAAAGCAAACCTTTATACATATGAATGTATTAGTTCAGAGGGAGTGCTACATGTGTGTCACTTTGGAGCTCTTAAATGTTCAGTATAAACAATGGTGAAGGAAAAGTACTAAGTGTTACTCAGTATTTTATGTAGTTTTTTCAAGTGAAATAAAGTGAAACAGTTGGTTTTTTTTACCCAACTTAATTGTACTCTGTCCTGCATGAAACTGACATTTTTACTTGGGAAAGTATTACTACTGTATTTATCCTAATAGACGATGACTCCCCACCAATAACTAGGTTCTATATATGGAAAATGTATACGTTTGATATAATATTCCAGGTATAGAATCTGACAGTTTGCCTTGATTATGTCCCTCTCTCACTGCTACAGCAGTGGAAATAAATTGGTGCAGTATGGTTAGGTGTCTTTTCCTTTGTCTCCCCTTCTCCTCTTCCAGCTTTTACCTCCTGTAGGCCCCTTGCCACCCTTCCTGACTAAGACCCCACTTTCCCTGAGCACATGGAAGTGAGGGGCAAATCTGAAGACACTAACTTTGAAATAAATTACCTGCAGTAATTTGCATATAGTACCCCTAGGCTTAGTTCATTCAGAATCGATGCATTTTACCTTTTTTGAGACAGCTTCAAGTTTTAACACAGGTTCTCCATAAATTCACTTTTAAGCAGCACTTTTGTGCCAAAGAGAAAAGGCTCATGATACACCACATAGTTCATTGAGCTGGGCCCCAGGAGAGTCAACAGTGTTTCAAGCCATGGTGGTCCCGCAGCTCAGCACTGCTCAGTAGGTGTGTGTTCTCTCCATACCACCTCCAGCCTCCCCACCCAAAAGAACCACGTGCTAATTTGCTTCCCACTCATAACTGTAACGGTGTTCTTGTCATGAGTTCTGAGATCTGCAAAAAATTATTTGTGGGTGAGGCGTAGGACAGCCTGATCCTCTATCTCATGTGGGTGGCATGCTAAGCAACAGTGATAGGCTGAGAGGATTTGAGAGAGGGATTCTGGGTGAACTGTTTGGGGCCCTGTTTGGTAATGTTTGCCAGATATTTAAAGCTCATGAAGAAACAGGACAGGAATCATTGGAAATGAGCAAGTAAAGTGCGATTCAGCTGCAGGAGTGAAGAGCAAGTCCAAATATCAATGTAGTAGTTTACTGCCTTGAAAATGAGTCAGCGTTGAGGGGGACTGCTTTCAGGGGGCACTACCATGTATCTTATTCAGATGGGCTGCATTAACTTATCTCTGTGGTATCTTTGGTAGTTTCTCAGCTTTTTGTGGGCTAAGATCAAGTGTAGTCTGCACTGGCCTAAGCCAAAATGCATTTAAAATGGTACTGTGTAGTGGAGGGTGCACCCCTATCCAGATGTGGACAGGACACCCCATTAGAGCCTCATAGTTAGTTTCCCACTGACTAGCTTCCACACCAACTTTATGGAAACAGGAGACTCCTCCTAGGTTGCTACTGCGGCCATATGGCTGAGGACAAGAAAAACTTGGGGGCATCCGAACCTCTGGCCTTGGGCCTGCATGTAGGATGCCTGCCAAAGGATTTGGAAGTATCTGAAGTCCCAGGCTGAAAAGTCTGGGGTAGAGGATACTTGCCAGTAGCAGGGCCACATATAGTTTTTGAAGGATTTAAATGGATTTGAAACTGATTTTCCAGGCAAATTTGACCTGGAACATGAAAAATTTTCCAAATTACAAAAAAAAAATGTGATGGGTTCCCATGAGCATCTTGGCCTTTTGGCTAAGTTCAAGCACTTTTGGCACCAAGGGGGAGGGGATCAGGGCTGGCTCTCACCCTCCTAGTACTGGTTTGGTGTTGCAGTACCTCCAGGCCTGGGGCTGTTTCTCTGTGATGGGATCACCTGTTTGTTTGTTTTTTTTTTCCCTAAGGGCTTAAAAAAAAAATGTGGGAGGGGAGGGTCACATGAGCATGTTTGCCCAGTATGGACCATGTCTTTATCGTTATGCTCTGTGTTGGCTGTATTTAATCAACTTCATAATTGGTTTGCATTGCTGAGCGCAAGCTGTTTTTGGCAGCAGTGTAATGCTAGACAGTGTAGCTTTTTCCCTTGCTGATTGGAAGGGAAAAAAATCTCTTGTATTTGAGTAAATATGATTTGTACTGGGTGCATCCATTGTACACATATTCATTATTGTGCTAGTTTATTTACTTGTAAATGTGAAACAGCTACACAGTATTTATGAAACCTGTGAGACACTAGAAATGGAGGGGAAAATGGTATGCTTAAATCAGTAACTAAGAACATACAAAAGCATGGTGAGCATATAGTTCTATAGATAGTAAAAAAACTGTCTCTATTTCAGGATGGCTTTGGATTGGGCTAAACACTTTGGACAGACTGAGGTGGTCGACCTTCTGGAATCCTATAGGTAAAGTATCTCTGCTTTGCTAAAACAGGTATTTAACATGGTGAATGTTCATGTTATTTCTTAGTAAAGTTTTAATGATAATTACTCTTTGGTTTTCTGTCTTTAAAAATCTAGCTTAAAACTTTTGGGTTCTTGCTTTTTAAAAACAGACTTCCTAAAATAAAAGTAGGAAGTTAACATAATTGAAATCAAACATTTCTCTGTGTTCTTGATCACACCCACTACTTTATCAATGAATGAGTCAACTCCTTGTAGAGGCCAGGACTGATTCTAGCACTTTGATAAGGAACCCTGAAACTGCAAGCAATTCAATGCTTTGTTTTCCTGCCAAAACAGCAGGATAAGTTGGTCAGGTTCTCCTAATACTGCTTAAAATCTCAATTCATGTCCCTTCCCTTCTACTCGGAAGCAGGGAGGTTGCCTTTTTAAATTGACCTTTTGCCTCTCTACCACTTGCATGGTAAGAATGTTTTTAGAACGCTATATTATATCTTTGCATCTCATCTCTGGTTGGTACATCTCTCTGGTTGTGTTACAGAAAAATCTAGTAATCTCCTGTCCTCAGTGCTTCAAAATTAAGCCCAAGATCTGTAAAACTATATATAAGGTTGGGTACCTGTAACTATAGTAAGATACCTTGGTACGTGCTTGTAAATAGTGCTTTGCAGTGCCATCATTAAAGACCTAGTGCTGCTCTTCAAAACATTTTAAGAGATCTTTAAGTTTCTGTAAAACATTTCTATTATTCCAGCAGTTTAGTCGCATAAAAAAAGCTCAAAAGATCCAATTCAGGCCATTCTGGAAATATGCTTTCAGAATTATTTTGACACTGCTATAGAAGGAATTACAACTTTAGCATTTTAATCTATAGAAGAGAGAAATGAAGTTCTTTTTCACATAATTTGTAATTAACTTGTGGGACTCATTGCTACAAGGTTTTGTAGAGGCTGATCATTTAACCAGATATTTCAAAAGAGGATTTGGACAAATTAATACAGAAACCAACTCAGCTTTGGATATTTAAATATGATAAGTAGGGGTGCAAACTCTAAATTAGAACTTTATAGCCCTTTGAAAGTTGGAAGGAGGGGCAGGGTACAGGCTCAATCTGGATAGGCCCTGCATAAATACTTCCTTTTAGCATCCACTCTCTGTACTGTGTTGTACAGGGTACTGGGCTAGATGGATTTGTTGTCTGACCCAGTATGGCACTTTTTGCAATGTTTAAGAAAACATGCCCAAGTAAATACTTCCCATTCATCTTCAACTTGTATGACAATTTCATTATGTTTTTTTAAGGGAGTTAAGAGTGGGGAGAGCAGGTGAAAGGAAAAAAATTAATGCTCTCTGTAAAACTTAATATTCCTAAGTTTGGCATCCCTAAAACTTAATTGCATGCAATTGGAAGCATTGTTTGCTGAAGATACGGCTTTTTTTTTTTAGAAGAGGATAACATTTTCTCCTAAAGAGCTTGTAAATGAGATGGAAAGAGCCCTTAGGGAAGAGAGAGGGATACTGAAATATTCCATCATGAGTTTCTTGCTATACCTTATTTGGCTAGAGTGCAAGTAGCAGTAAGTTAAACTAAACCACTTAGAATTTCACAATAAAACTAAACCACATAGAATGTTATCAATAAAAACTTGCTCCATTATTTATTGCACCATACATCTAATGGGATTCCTTTAATATTGATTTTTCTATCATACCTACTGCTACTGTATATGACCTTATCAAATTCATTTGGAATTTCATCCACTGATTGTCAGTTAAGACTTATTCTTTGATTCTTCAAATTTGATTAATTGAAAAATGACAGAAAATGCTGAAAAATACAGCTGATCCATTCTTAAAACACTGGATGTTGTTTTTAAGGAGGAAATAGATTTTTCTGAACTGACCCATAGTGAACACAGGTTTACCTTTAAAAAACTTGCAAATGATTTATTGAAAAAATTACCCATGTCTGATTCAATTAGCTGAGCATAATGAGGATGTGCATATCAGGTTACCATTGAGATCTGTTGGCAGAAGGATTTGGGAAAACTTGCAATTCATTTTCTATTCTACCTGGCATTAGATAGCGTTCTCAGTTTTATAAGTGCCAAAATTTACATACAAACTAAGAAGGAAGTAATGCATGATAGCCTGCAGCAATGCATTTTAAATTGTTTTTGATTATTTTAAGATAATGCTGTTTTACCTAGACTGAGCTATTTCTAAAATGTATTTTTAAATTTCTGTATGTGGTTAGATGTTTAATCATCTTTGACTATTAAAATTCTACCTGCAGGGAGTTTTCTGTCTTTCTTTGACTAATGCTGAGCTATGACACAACCTTTTCTTTATGCAAGGGGGAAAAAAAGGGATTTTAAGGCTAAAAAATACTGTATATTAATGTTTACTTCCCATTCTTCTGAGAACTCATTGAGAGAATAACCACGGGACTTTTGTCTGCTTAGAATAACAAAACAACAAAACCATGAAGGTTTTTCTAGAGCATTTCTCTCAATTTTTTTTTTTTTAAATTACAGCTTTTGAGTAGATTGGTGTATTGAAGACAACCACTACATAGTCTCATTACGTGATTCCCAATTTTGCAAGGTGGAAGAGTGATCCATTTAAAATTTTTAAAATTTGGTATTATCTTGTTTAACATAGTACAGAATGAGAGAGGCAGAAAAAGGAGTATAGAGAAACAGAATCAAACTGTATTTAGTTTATTTTGTGGAGAAAATGTTATTAATATGTTATTAATATGATTATAAAAGAGGGCCAGGCATTCGGGTACAGAAAATCCTCAAACCATGAAGCAGTTAAATAATACAGATTAATAGAAAATAGAATGTATGGTTATCCATGTATTTTTAATACTTAGACACAACTATCAATTCTTGCATTAACTGCTTTCTGATGTATTGCTTCTCAGTGAAAATGTTTCACTTAGATGAAAAGAAGAGTTTGGTCATAAATGGGAAGTCTCTGTGCAATTATTATTACCAGTTCATTGTAATAATACGAATTAGCATGAACAAAGATTAGGAAGCAAGCTATTAGTCAGTAACAGTGATTGTCAAAACACCAAATAACCATTATTACATATCCTTTTAGTGAAATGGAATATGAATTTTAAACAATTCTTGATCATTTATCAAGGATAATTACAGGATACTTGTAAAGGAGAGCTAATACTAAGTAAGGAGGATTATGTGAAGTACAGATTCAGATGAAACAAATAAATGGCAAGATATGTTCTACAAATTTTGTTTGATGCTTTGGCAATGTCATTGCTGGAATGATTAAGTAGATTAAATGAAGTGTTCCCAAATTATAAGAGAGGAACAGTTTGGCTTTTTTTCATAGATTTTGTAGGTTTCTGTTTTACAGTCATTTTTGGTTAAGAACTTACATTTTATTTAATTTGTTGATGCCAAGGCTGTGATTTGGGAGTGGGTAGACTTGGTAAATAGTATTAAACAGTGCCTTAATTATTTTGTTTACAGGTGTTATTTTTTCAACCAAAATAGTTAAACTGGTGTAACTTCTAGCGTGAACATGGCTAGATCAGTATAAAGCATTACAGTAATGTTTCTCAAACTATGGATTGCAATGCCAAATGGGGCTGTAGCATTTTCAAGTGGAATCCTGAGCTCCATAGAATTGCTGCTGGAGGGAGCATGCCTTGCATTGGAAGTGGGGTAACATATCTGGAAATGTGAGGAACTGCTTTCTTACCATAATAACTTATTTTCTTTCCTTATGGGAATTCCTATACCAGGATAAAACACTTAGGCTGGTACAACTACATGCATAATAGGGATAGATAGTGTCTGTGTGTAGGGAAAGCCTTAATGCACAAGGACAATCACTTCAGCTCTTCCAAAATGTGAACGAATGGTAGTTAAAATTTTTTTAAAAATACAGTTTCAGAATTCTTCTTTGAAAGTATAGCTGTCATTTTTTTTTTCTTAGGACTACCATCATTATTACTGGAAAGTAATACGTACACCAGAACATTCACAAATAATATTTTAATTACAGAAAATTACCAGTTTCTCATATATTGTTTTTTAGAATTTTACCACCATTCATATGGTATCTGGTAAACTAATAGATTATCCATTCCAAAACTGCAGCAATGTGAATTAATTTTGATACATGTTATGTTCTTTCTACCATTTTCCTATAAACAGGTTAAAGTGGATGATGCAGTAGATACTTTCAAATGAGACTCTAAGTACAGTAAAATAAAACACCTTAAGCACAGGTGTGGTATTAAGCATGAAAGTTGCATGTTTGGTGGATTGGAGTTTGATCACTAAAGCCAATATTCAGTAATACAGGCAGTGAAAATGCAATGTGCCATTGCTAATATTTCATATTGACATCAGACCCAGAAATAGTGATAACTCTTATCTCTAATTAACTCTTATTGAGTTTGAGTTCACAGGTATAAGGAAGCATGGTGTTCTTGGACTCACTTCACCCTTTTTCATGAGGAATAAGTTTATTTTTGTGATTGGATATTTTAGTGCTTCCTTGGAGTTTGGAAATCTGGATGAAAGTTCTCTGGTCCAGACAAATGGTGGTGACCTTAGTGCAGAAGACAGAGAGCTACTGAAAGCATACCATCACAGTTTTGATGATGAGAAAGTGGATCTGGACTTGATTATGCACCTACTTTACAACATCTGTCATAGTTGTGATGCTGGTAATTGTATATTTCTTTTATTTTAATTTGGATATTGCAGATATAGTGTTCCTGATGTATCAGATCATCATTGCCTTCTCTGAATAGTAGTAGCTATATAAACTGCTGTACTGCATGTCAATCATTTGCATCTGATATAAGTACACAGGACTTAAACATGTTCTTCTCAGATTAAATATAACTTCTGTATATAATTTTTTTAAAGGAGCAATTTTAATTTTTCTACCTGGCTACGATGAAATAGTTAGCTTGAGGGATCGCATTCTGTTTGATGACAAGAGATTTGCTGATAATGTTCACAGGTAAAATCTCTACTCTGATTTCAGTTCTTCTTGCCTTCATATACCTTAGATTTTTACTATAACTTCTGTTTTGTCATCAGGTACCAGGTTTTTATGCTGCATTCAAATATGCAAACATCAGATCAGAAGAAGGTGCTGAAAACTCCACCCCCAGGCATCCGCAAAATAGCAAGTATCAAATCATTTTTAAAAGTTTCCTTTGATTCAGATTGTCTTCACTTCTGCAGTTATTACAGAATCATTTTATCGTTATAGATTCTTTCAACTAACATTGCAGAAACCAGCATTACAGTCAATGATGTTGTGTTTGTTATTGACTCTGGCAAGATGAAAGAGGTATGTTTTGGCTCAAACTCTATACGCTAATACAGAGAAGTGGTACATATGTTAGCAGGTTTCTTGTTAGTATGTCTTGTTAAACATACATGTCTAAGGTCTCTAAACTATTAATAGTGGACATTTTATTGAAACTAAATGTAAATATTTGGCTGTCACAACTCTAGCAGAGGTGGGGTTAGATCATTGGCACTTACCAAGAGATCTAATAAGCCAAGGGCTGGTACAACTTTTTAAATATACAAAGGGTTGTTTGTATTTTTCTTCTGAGACCCTGAACAAGTTAGAATGGGTTTTCAGAGGAAGCTTGGGCTAGAGAGAGGAAGAACGCTGAATGCTGGGGTCACTTATTTCATATAAGCTAATGCTTTCTTGTTCCATCCAGATCAGGTGTGGTCCATAGTTGGCTTCACTGGCTGTCAGTAGGTACAGATAACACTCCTTAGCTGCTTTGTACAGGGAATATGAGGCAGCGTGTAATAATAAGGAAGAGGACATAAGAGTTAATGTCATAAGATCAAGCTGGAATTCACAATTTGTATATACACATTCTCCCAATTTGTTACACTGGTATTACTTTATTTTACATGCAAGCAGGCATTCTGGGAAGATATGGCAAGAAGTGACAATTGTCACAAAGAATGAATAAAGCTTTATCAAGTACAATACTGAATGTATTTTTACTTGTCCATGTGATAAAGCAAATGCAATTCATTTTCTTCACTATGCAAAGCATTATAAAAAAAACCCCAAACCCTGATGTACAGAATATTATATGATGTAGGTATTTTGCTAAGGAAGTGATATAAGATCAAATGCACTTAATTCTAGTTTTAAACCTGTCCAGATTCCAGCATGCCATGGTTGTAATCATTGTGGTTGAATTTAGCTTAAATTAAGGTCAATGATCTTTGTCATTTATGTTATTTTTGTCTAATATACCATGGTAAATCCAAATTCTCTTTTCATGAGATGATTTTACCTTAACATTATAGAAATCCTTTGATGCATTGAACTGTGTTACAATGTTAAAAATGGTATGGATTTCAAAAGCTAGTGCCCTCCAGCGAAAAGGCAGGTAAATGCACATTTTTCTGTTGCATTTTATTTTGCAAGCATCAACTGTTGTACGTATTAATCAAAGCATGCCTCTTTAATAATAATAATGTGATACTAATGGTTTATTCTGTGGGACATCGCTTCTCTTGATTTGCAAGTGACACTTCTGTTAATATAGGCCAGTATGCTCTTGGCTTCTTCTGCAACAAGAGCAGACTGTTGACTTATTTAGCTTTTGGTTTTCAGTAACCCTTAGATCCTCCTCTGCAGTACTACAGCTGAGCCAGTCATTCCCCAGTCTGCATTTGTGCATGGAATAATTCCATCCCAAGTGCAAAACTTTGCATTTGTCCTTGTTGAATCTCATCTGATTGATTGCAGACCATTTCTCCAATTTATCCAGATCATTCTTGATAGCCTTTCTGGGTGACCTGGATGGACTGGAGAATTGTGGCTGTAGGGTACAGGACTAGGAGCAGTGGCCTCAAGTTTCATCAGCGGAAATTTAGGTGGAGATTAGAAGGAATTTTCTGACTGTGAGGGTGGTCAATCATTGAAACAGGCTACCTAGAGAAATCATGGAGTCTCCATACCTAGAAAATTTCAAGAGCAGGTGTAGGTTTTACAGACATTTGGATGGGATGATATAGTAAGGGATTTTCCTGAGCAGGGGCCGGACTAGATGACCACATGAGGTCCTTCCCTATGATCCTATGACATCAGCCTGTTCCTTTAATCCACATGCAGTTAAAATTATCTACTGTTGCTACTTACAGAAGACAAATGGGGTGTGTTTGCTAGTGTTTAAGATGTCTTGCTATGGCTTGAGAGGGATGAGTTTCAGCCTCACTCTAGACTCATGCTAGAGGTTGACCCAAATTGATCTAATTAGTGATCTAATCAGATATCTGATCTTTCAGGCTGGAGAGTCAAAGGTGCCCAGATATATTCTTAGCACCTTATTCCTTTGTTTACTGTTGGGTATAGAAATTGGCATATCTTAACCATGAATCCATAATTGACTGTTGGACCTTTGCCACAGGGGAAACATTTAAGCTTAAAATAATGTTAAAAGATTTGAGAAGCAAGGATTTCTTATGGTAGTATGTTTTATTGGACCAACTGGATAAAGGTAGACAAGCTTTCACATGCAAGAAATTCTTTGGGAAGCTATGAGATAATATGACTTTCCTGTTTTTGGTCTGAGAGTATGAAGATTTTTGCCTTAATCTACCCACTGATGCATGGATTTTATTTTCAAATTCCTCAGGTTGGTATATTGATTTGATTGGCTGAAGATATTTGGGTCCAATTCTAACTGGTACACAAACATCAATTCACACCAACCTGACAATGTAAAGAGGCCTTAAAATGGCAGACAACCTTGTTTGCTTATGTCCTGAAGCCAACAGGGCTACAACCTACACCCCTGCTAAAATGGCAGGCAAGAATTTTAGGAATGTATTCCAGCATTCATACAGGCAGTTGGCTCAGATAACTCTCAAGGTCTCTTCCAATTCTACCATTGAGTGACATACTGCTTTAAAGCCTTTTCACAGGAGTAGTGTGGTATGAATTGACCTTATAAATGCAAATCAGATCCATTTGCATTTTAAATTAGAGGCTCCTTCCTTATTGCCTTTCATCTTTCCCTTTGTGGCAGTGAAGTCACTTCACTTCTACTTCAGTTATTTCATTATTTTACTTCAGGAAGATTAGACTGGTTACTTGAAAATTTCAGTTCAGTATTTTTTAAAATATGGCCAATCTATCTTAATGTTATATAGGTTTCAGTGCATATCTTCTTTAGTGTCTAGGTTTACTTATTTTTACATATCTTGTGTAAGAGTCTCAGTTACCTTCTAAGTAATGTTTTATGTCTAAGGGCTGGGCGCTGTCGGCCTGGAGTCTGTTTCCGACTCTTCAGCAGGCTCCGATTTCAGAATATGTTGGAATTCCAGACTCCAGAACTTCTAAGAATGCCATTGCAGGTGCATATTTCTTTGGAAATAGTAATATTTTCCTGTTGTTACCTACCATATTGATTTATAAAGTCTGTGTGTGTGCAATTCTGCAAGTGTGTGATACATAAGTTAGCTTTTCTTAATTTTAAAAAGAAAAAGCGAAGACAAAAGTTGTCATTTATGATAATTTGCTGTTGATATTCACTTGGCCTCTGCATAGTTTACTTTGTGCTGTGTTCAGACATTGGCAGTATTGTGTATTTATATGAATAATGTAATTTTTTAGTGTGGAAATCATGATATTTAATTACTATTGTTTACCTAGATCTATTATAAACAAACTTGAAGGAGGCCTAAAATGAGAGCAGGATTACCCATTTTGCTTAGCTAGCCTAGGTGCTGAAGGCTCCTGCCAGGATGGAATCTGGTAAATTTTATTTCAGATCACAGAAGTCGTGCATCCTGCCAGACATTCATGGCAGGTTTTATAATTTTGGGGATCTAATAAAATTTGTCAGATTCAGTTGTACGTCTGTCAGCATGGAAAGCTGGGGCTCACTCGGGAAGCTGGATTCTAGGTTCCTTGCTTCCCAGGATCTTCAAAGAGAACTGAAAGAAGTGTGGTTTCTCTGGTGACCTTTTATCTTCCTGGAACATGGGAAGCCCAAGATCAGAGGGAGCAACTCCTTTAAAAGGTTTTGTGGAAAGTTCAGCACCACAGACCAGCTCGAGTACTGTCTTTTCTTGTCAGTGTGTAGGGAGTGAGATCATACACTAAATGTAATGTAACGTTTGTTAACAATCTAAGTGTTACATGAAATACTGCTATGTTTGCACCTTCTCCTTAGATTTCATAGATTCTATAGACATCCGGGCTGGAAGGGACCTCATAAGATCATTGGGTCCAGCCCCATGGGCAGGAAGTCAGTCAAGGCCAAAGGATCTCAGCAAGATAAGCATCCAAATATTTCTTGAAAGTGTCCAGAGTAGATGCTTTCACCACATTTAGGGGGGAGTCTGTTCCAGGCCTTTGGGGCTTGGACAGTAAACAAGTTTTTCCTTACGTGCAGCCTAGAACGGTCTTGCAGAAGTTTGATCATTATACCTTGTCACCCCCTGAGGTACTCTAGTGAACAGGTGTTTCCCCAGATCCTGATGCATACCTCTCATATATTTATAGGCTTCTACCATGTCACCAAGTGGCACAGTTTATATTAATTCCCAACTGTGGAAGTTTAAATACAGTATTTCTTATGTTTGCTTTGTTTTATGTTTATTAAAACGCTCGTTAAGATTTGAATGTTTTCTGGTATGTGTGTGTTTGCCTTTTTTAGACCATATTTGAGATTTATACATGTTATGAAATTGCAGAATTTTTTTTTAATTTACAGGAGCTTTGTTTGCACACAAAACTGTTGGCTCCAATTAACTGTCCTATTGCTGATTTTCTGATGAAAGCCCCAGATCCTCCACCAGGCTTAATTGTCAGAAATGCTGTTCAGATGCTTAAGGTAAGTGGATGAATAGACTTAAATTAATTTTTCTTCTTTGTTGTTTTTAGTTTCATGGTCTGGGCCTTTAACTTGGTAGTGTATCCATTGTGCAGCTAAATATTTGAGTATAAACTCTCCATTTGTGTAGTCACCTAACAGAAGTCTTTTAGTTGAGTGATTTATTTTTTTTTTTATTTTTTTTTTTAAGGCTTCTGCTTTGTCATGTGTAGGCTAATACCTTATTATAAGGGGATGAGATAATCTCTTCTTCAGAAGAAACCGTTGTTTATCTAATTTTTTTTTAGATTACATATATATACATAAATGAAAACATAAATAAATGTGAATTTATATATATATTTTTTATTATTGCCAGACACATTTCTCTGCCTACATTGCCCTTAATAACTAGGGGTGTGTGAAGTGGGCTATATTTGATATGGATTCTGCCCTATTTGGGGGACAGTGATTCGATTTCTTGATTCGGCTCACTGTCCCGTTTGGATTCAGCTGAATCTGAAGAGTCCATACTGATTTTGGAGAATCAGCAATTCGGCCTTAGACACAGCTGTAAATGTTTTTTCTACATACCTCAAGGTATCAGGCATGGCTTGTGAACATTGAGATGGTGGAGTGGATGGAGTGTCCCACAGGAGCACGGGGACACCCCTGCGTCATTGGCAATGGACCCTTCCCCCAGCACCTCCTTGGCTCGGTGATTAGCCATGGGGGAATCCCAGGTGCCTCCCCAGACCCAGGAGGCACCAGTCACCAAGCTGCAGGTCAGGGTGCATCTGGTCCATTTCTGGGTTTGCCATTGAGCATTCTGGGGATCCCCCATATTCCCGTGGGGCACTCCATCTGCCCCACCATCTCAGCATTCACAAGCCTCCTGGTACCTTGAGGTATGTAGAAAAAACCGCTTAAAGCTGTGTCTCTGTCCAAATCATCAAATCTCCCTGAATCTCTCTGAATCAATTTGGACAGATTAAAGGGTCTCCTGATCTGATTCGGAGATTTGGCTGCCAAATTGGGCAGAATTTCCACTAAATTGAATCAGTGACTGAAGCTTCACACAGCCTTACTAATATGTCCTAGACCTTTGAATCTCCTTAACATTCCTGGGTGAATGTGGGGAGTAGAGAAGGCAAAGATTTACTTGGAAGCTTGTGTTGAAATACAGGTAACCCTTGCCATTCACAGGGGATACGTTCTCATATGCCCTGCGAATGGCGAAATCTGTGAATAAGGCACTGCATTCTTGAATACCATCTGTGTTCATGAACGCAGTGCCCCTGGCAGCTTGTGCTGAGGAGGGGAGGGAGGGCATGGCTCCGGCAGTGGGAGCACGATGGCAGCAAGCGAGGAGCTCCTATAAGTGTATAAAGTGTATTTGAAATGTGGGTTCGACGTTCGTGAATATTGAAACCGCAAATGCCAAACCCGCAAATAGCAAGTGTTTCCTGTATGTTGAAAGGTGTATGGCTTACTAATCCAGTCATCCAAATAGTATTTACTTTCTGCTTTTATAGCAAATGATAAATTTGCTTGCTTTTTTCTGCCTTTTTTTTTTTTAAATCAGACAATAAATGCCATGGATACCTGGGAAGATCTCACGGAACTTGGTTATCATCTTGCTGACCTCCCAGTAGAGCCACACCTTGGTAAAATGGTGTTGTGTGCTGTTGTTTTGAAGTGCCTGGATCCTATTCTTACCATTGCTTGCACTCTTGCATATCGAGACCCTTTTGTGCTACCTACACAGGCCTCACAAAAACGTGCAGCCATGCTGTGTAGAAAACGTTTTACTGCGGGAACATTTAGTGACCATATGGCGCTTCTCAGGGCTTTTCAGGTATTTTCATCTACAGGAGGACTACTGATAAGAGATTATGTAAGAGAGAGTAATAGTGCACTTTAAGTTAGACTAGCTAGAATAAGTTGTCATTAGTAGATTGTCCTTGTATTGAACCCAATAGTAACTTTGAGTAACCAAATAGTTTGAGAATTATTTATTCTTTTCTCAGCATAATTTTGCTAAATTTATTCAATTCAGTGTTTCAACTAAGTATCATTTTAAGTTAAAAATATATCCAAGTTAAAATACATCTATATGTAAAATAGTATTATCTAAAAATACGACTTTGAAATGCATTATTTTGATATAGGGACATGTACACAGACCATTCTGTTTTATGTGAGAGAAAAAATGTCCATTGATTTTGACACCTTAAGGTCTCTGCCTTAATTAAACTAAACTGAATATTGCTATACTTAAAAAAAATCTAGCAGTTGTAGTTTTGAGTTGACTGTGTTTGTAGGCATTTATAAAAATATATATATTTTATTTTTTTCCCTATAGGCATGGCAAAAGGCACGGAGTGATGGGTGGGAAAGAGCCTTCTGTGAGAAGAACTTTCTTTCCCAGGCTACAATGGAAATAATCATAGGGATGAGGACACAGTTACTTGGTCAGCTCAGAGCTTCAGGTAAATTGTTAAAAAATGCCTTTAAATATTACTCTGTCCAAAAAAAGGTAGCAATGAACGTATTCAAATTTTAACAGGACTAAAACTCACTGGTGTTATACTCCCATGTAATGTATATAGTACTCTAGTATACATGCTCAGAAAGCTACATTTGATAGTGAAAAGATGGCATTGTACAACATCAGTTTATTTAATATGAAACAGGAAGACACATTGAGGATCATACCCAAGTTCAACCATCCATACTTAAGTTCATTGTTCAGGATTGAGAATGGAGACAAAGATAGTTTTAAAGCATGTTTCCCTGATCCAAGTCTTCCCTGATCCAAGTCTTGACTGCAGATTGAATCAGATTATGGCACAACTTCAAGTACCCTGAAGGGCTATTTCAAAGTTACACTAGATGTTTATTTTAGGGTATGACCCAGTGTTGCTTTTTGAGTTTCATAACCTATTAAATGTTTTATGTAAAACATTTTTTAATGGTAGACGATCGTTATTTTAACATGTCGAAGCCAATTAAATTGAAGGATCTCAACTTAATTGAATTTTAAGTACGTACATAATATATACTATATTAACTAGCATAAAAGTTATTAATATGTAATTTTGGGGCTGGGGAAAGCATAAATATATTGTTTTGACCCAATGGAAATTTAAAAGCAATGTGTACTTATAAAAAAATACAAATATACAATCTTTTTTTCCCTCCAGGTTTTGTGAGGGCTAGAGGTGGAGGTGATATTCGGGATGTTAACACCAACTCTGAAAACTGGGCTGTAGTTAAAGGTGCTCTAGTAGCTGGGATGTATCCAAACCTTGTCCATGTGGACAGAGAGAACCTTGTATTAACTGGGCCAAAAGAGAAGAAAGTGCGATTTCACCCAACCTCTGTTCTTAGTCAGCCTCAGTATAAAAAGGTAAAATATTTATCTGAACATATAACGTCACAAACTTCTTTTAGTTCTCAGCCCTCTGAAATCAACGTGCATATGTACAAGAGATCAGACTTCACTGTTGGCCAAATGAAGAACATGTTTAAAATTGCCTGCAGAAGTTCATGTCAGTTTATTTTAAAAACAACAGTTTTAACATACTTCTTTATCAGAAATTATCTGACTGGTCACCTTACCTAAGGGAACGGTGTCATGAAGTTATTTATTGGTCTCCAGTGTGAATTGTGTTTTGGAATGAAGTAGCAACATGGAATCCACTTTGAAGTTCTGATCTGGGTTTTCCCTGTCTACTAACTATATAGATTATTTAACTGTAAAAGGACAGTATAAAACTTTAATAAATTAGAATTTTTAATATTACACTGTCCTACAGTCATGGCTGACTTCAGCATATATGTTGCATTTATTCCTACATGGCTTGAGGAATAAATGCATAAATAAATTTCTGTTCTTGTACTTCTTAGAAAAGGTACAAGAACAGCCTAAAGCCTTTTTTGCTTTTGCTAACAGATTCCTCCAGCAAATGGCCAAGCTGCAGCTATTCAGGCGCTCCCCACAGATTGGCTAATATATGATGAAATGACTAGAGCGCACAGAATAGCAAACATCCGATGCTGTTCTGCTGTGACACCTATTACAGTGTGCCTCTTTTGTGGACCAGCAAGATTACCAAGTAATGCTTTACAGGAGCCCTCATCTTTCAGAGGTATAGTATGTTTGCAAATAAAAAAATTTCCAATAATATGTACCCATGAGTTACAGCAACAAGACTTATTTTACAGGAGTAGCTAATGTTCCTCTTGTGTGAATTGTGAAAATCTTGCAACCATAGTTCTTACAGCTACTGAAAAAGTCATTAAAGGTCCCAATGAAAGACATGTTATGCCTAGCTCCTGTATTTTAATATCCTTTTAAAGATTATTTAAAACACTGCTTTTTCATTGTTTAAAGATTAAATAGTGGAACAGGAATGGAAAATATAGGGAGAGGATCTTCTTTCAAAACACCATTTATAATGGATCATCACTCTGGGGAATTATATTCCAATGTTGTAAGGCTATCTTCTCTAAAAGTTCTAAAGCAGTTAGCTGTAGCAGGGGCCACTACTTTTCCACACAGTGGACAGAGTGACATTCCTTAACCTTGAGATGAGCACCCACAGCTATTTGCAGCTGCTTGATACACCAGTAATCTGGGAATGGATAGTCCTCTTGAAAACTTTCTTCGAGTGTTGTCTCTTTTACCGCATCTGCTTTGAGTCGCATCAAAAGATGTTTAAATCTTGTAATAACATAGAATTTTAAGGTCTAGGCTCTATTGGTTCTTTGGTATAGGTGTGTCTAAAGACACTTTTGCTCTTCATACACTTGGACTATTTTATTTTCTTTCTCATGCCTTTCCATTTGCAATTATTTTTCTTCATTACTGATTCACTATATATACATTATTCTAGTAGACATAAATTGCTGCTTTTTTTCCCCCATTTACCTGGGGATGGATCAGAAACAAAGGGATCAGTCTTCACATCCCAGAGACCATGTATGAAGGTTCTTGTTTCTCTCTGTAGCCTGATAGCTCTCTAGACTTTATGGCTAGCTGACACCTTGATATACAAAAATAAAAATATAAAATGCTAAATGTTATAGACATGGAGTTCTTTCAGCAGAACTCAAAGGTCAGAGCTTTAAGTGAGGAAGAGCTGAATGTCTCACCTAAATTCACAGTATTTATCTTGCAGTTGAGTGGTTAAATTGTTTTGTTAGGTGAGTAATACTTATCTCAGTTGGTGGGTAAGATAGTACTAAAAACTTATCCCATTTATTTTAAAAGGTGGTATTTACTGTTTCATCTAATGCTTGAAAAAAAACTAGGTTCTATAGCATTTAACATTGAAGGAGTCACAGCAGTGTCTGTGGCAGTCTTTCTCTGAAGCTGTCTTACCAGAATTACTTTGAGTCAGGTCTTCTTCTGTCTGTCTTGCAGTGCAAAAGGGGCTATTTAGGATATTACTGTGAGAGCTGCAGGTGTTATTAGTTTCCCCCTCTCCTATGTCTCAGAGTAAGATATGTAGGTATGTTACTGCTGTGTCCCCATGGCACACCATTGCTGCCCCCCAGCACCATAAGCAGCCAACATACTTTAGAGGAGCTTCAGGGCTGCTCTAAAACTATACAAGATATGGACCCGGGTTCTGGGTACTTCTAATAGTTCCTCTGCCGCTCTTCCCCTTTCCCCCTTCAGGTGTACCTAAGGCTTAACTGGGACACCTGAAGATTGAGGTTGTTCTCTCTAGTCCCTTTCAAGGCATAATGCATCTTTTTATCTTGACTTACAGGTAATAATATATATGCTTTTCATTGAAAAAGAAATTATGGTCCAGAAAGGAAGAGGTTGTATTGCGTTTTAGGCCACGTTAAATGTTGTTTAAAAAATAATATTCTTTAATAATTGTGCCATTACGGGTACTCTCTTTCAGCAGTTCTCAACCTTTTTAGATTCAAGGCACTCCTTGGAAATCACCAGCTCTTAGTTTTTACTTGTTTATTGGCTATGTAAAAGTAATAGCACACTTGCTCTTTTAAAAAGAACTCAAAGATCACAGCAGATCAGAGTATTTTAACACTA
>JAGPOW010002514.1:353430-398449 GCA_030014935.1 Caiman crocodilus | reverse complement strand
TTGTTGTTTTGTTGTTTTTTCTTGACTTCCGTATAGCATTCAGTGAAGTAAATAAATGTTTCACAGTTTTCAGAGACATTAGGGTTGGAAGAGACCTTGTGATATCATTGGGCCCAGCCCCCTGCCCTAGGAGCAAGAAGTCAGCTGGGGTCACATCACCCCAGCAAGTAAATAAATGTAATAAGTTTATAAATAGTCTTTTTGTAGAAAAGTTTTTAATGATGGTCTGTTTTCAGATAATGAGATTGTAATGGTTGACTGGATTGACAGCTATTAAATACGTAGCACACTTCTGACCTTTTAAAAGTAAAAAAATATATATATATTTCTCTTTTGGCCTCCTGCATGCCACTTATTCCATCTCTTTGCTGGTTATCTATTACACTAATCTACTTCAGGTTTTTTTCCCCGAGTTAGTTTCTTCAGGATATTTTCATCTTTACACTTCATATGACCAGAAGACCTATGTTTGCATCTATTGATTTCCAAAAGTCAGCTTTCCTCCACTGATGGTTCCAAAATAAGTATTTGTCATCCTTTTCATTTTCAAGGTTTTAAGTTTCTGTCTGTGAGCAATAGCAACGGGCACTTAATATAATTCTAACAAAGAAACTCTATCAGAAATTCTGGTAGAGTAGAATGCTTGTATCTTTTACTAAATTAATATAAAAATATTTATTTGCCCACTCAATTTAAAAATAACATTCTTTCTGGAGAACCAGTTATTGACAGCTTTGAATAATCCCTTTCAAAATTTTATATTGCAACAATTTAGAAGCAGTGGGATTTTTGGAATCCTAGGATATCTGTCATTTCATTATTAGATTTAGAAAGACATTATGTAATATTAACTGATAAAATAAAATTAAAGGACTTTGCATTTTAATATTGAATATTTAAAGTGAGCACCTTAAAATTCAAAGGAACATTTTTTAAAGCAAATGTTGCAAACTTGATACTAAGATAAAATCTGTATTTGTGTAATAACCAATAATATTTGATTTAAACATTCTGATGTTAGCTTTGTCATTTCATTTCTACTCATGCAGACTTTATCCAGTCTTGCTAAGAAGTTTGGGACCCTCTAGATTAGAGTTACATTTACTAATGAAGCAATAGATTTAAAACACCGCTGAGAAATCTCCTATTCTGCAATTTAAAACTTTTTGTCCTGTCTATGGATTCAGAGGACAGTTTTAATTTTCCTTTTTGCAGTAGTTTTTCAAGAATTTAAGACTTACCATATCTCCACTCAGATTTTCTTTCTCTTGACTAATGAAACCTAATTCTTTCCTCATCGTTCACATTTATTTGGACCTCTGATTATTTTGGTGTCTCTCCAGTTGGTTCATATCTTTTTTTCTTTTGAAATTCATACTCAGAAGTGGCAGCTGATCTCCAACTGAGGCTTTATCAGCGCTGAGAAGAGTAAAAAAGATTATTTTCTATGTCTTAGATGCACTGTTCTTGTTTATACCTGTCTGTATGGTATTTGCTTTCTTTAAAACTACCTGTCTGTATGGTATTTGCTTTTTTTTTTTTTTTTTTTTAAACAAAAGCATTACTTTTGATTTCAGTGAAACAAATATTTGTGTAAGAGTATATAATGAAATAGTTTTGGTTTTTTTTGTCTGCTCATGAAAACAATATAGAAGTGCTAATGTAGCTTTTATTTTTCTGTGTTAATTTAGTGGATGATGCACCTAATGATAGTAGTGATAGTGAGATGGAAGACAAAACAACTGCAAATCTGGCTGTACTGAAGCTAGATGAATGGCTGCATTTCAAACTAGATCCTGAGGTAGGTAAATGTATCTTCAGAATTATTTTACTCAAGAAGCAAGTATTGTCTGCTTTCTTAATATTATCACCTCACTATGATTTCTACAGTATTTGGGTCTTAAAGAATTTCATTGAGAAATTGTAAATAAATGTATATCTTCTTCCTTTTTAATAAAAAGTCTTGGGATCTAAAGGGAAAATTATCTCTAAGAACTTGCTACTTGATTGGAATAAATTACATTTTAGGTTTAGGATTAATACTGTCAGCAAAACTGTAAGTACATCATATGTTTACTTTCCCACAACTCATGTTAATCTTGTTCAAAATTATTGGATACTTGCAAAAATATAAGTTCTTCTCCTGAATGAATCAAGCAAAGTTGATTTCTTTAATATGTGGTTCTTTTTTCCTGCTTCAATAAATTAGTGGTTTAACAATGCATTGAGATTTATGAATGCTAGTTTTAGTACATGTGCAAACCCTGCTGAAATCCATTGGAAACTCGCACCCCCATGCAAATACATTTTTGAGATAATGAGGCAGGATCAGAAACTAGTGTTTATAAACATGGCTTTAAAGATTAATGTCACTGATAAATAAGATGGAAAGGCAGCATGTAAAAAGAATGAGTGAGAACTTTTTCATGTGGTGTTTAGGGTGAGGAGTCATGTCTATACAACAGACATCTAAAGCTTATCAGACGCAGTATGGAAAATAGTGTTTTCTATTTTAATGCTCTCTACAACATTTTTCTACTTTTCATCTTGGAAATCTTTGGTTTATGTCATGCACTAGCAATACAGAAATCAGACCTACACAGTTCAATTTAGTTGAAATATATTTTAAGGGAAACAGGTCATTTAGAACTATTCCACTTGCTTTATTGAAGAGTACATATATGGTGAAAAAATTAAGAAAGAAAAGGCAGAAGGTTCAAAAAAGATTAGATTAAATAAACATGAGTTTCTAAATAAAAATTTAGTTAGAGCTGGAAATTAGTAATATGTACAACGCAGAAAACCAGATTGTAGGAGCAACAATACTAATGAAAATGTTTAGATGATGGAACTAAATAAAAAGTTGATTTTTTTTTTTTTTTTTTTTTAGAGTACAATTAAAGAAAAACTAGGAAAGCAAGACATTAAAATGGTTTTAAATGTAATTGCTTTTTCAATCTGAAACAAATGCATTTAACAGTTCAGACATTTTAATGGGGTTTGATAACCAACAACCCACAGGCCAGATAGGTGTTGTGAAGGTCTGATTCAAGGAAGGTGGGGGTGCCATGTTGAAGTGACCATTTAAGGCTTTCTGCTCAGTGCCTTTGCTGCTGAATTTAATGTTCCCTGTTGGTGTTTGCCACAGCTTTCAGTGGCACTTGGTAAGCAGAGGGGGACACAGAGCAGGGAGGGGATTGGAACAACAGGGGATTGGCAGCTTGTGACAGCGGCCACATTAAGCACTTATCCCACTACTCTAAACAGTTGTTCTAGAAGGTTGCACATTGCCTAGTTAGCGAGATGAGAAAGTCAGAAGTAGGACATTGTTGTTACAGAGCTATTCAAAATGTCATCAGTCTTTTAATGGGGGTAACATTCATTATAGGCTTCCAGTCTGCTGTTACAACTCAGACAGAAATGGCACAGCTTATTTCTTCGCCGCATGAGAGCCCCTTCTAAACTTTGGTCTCAAGTTGATGAAGCAACTATACGAGCAATCATAGCTGTTTTAAGTACTGAAGAGCAGTCTGCAGGTTTACAGCAGCCTTCAGGAATTGGACAAAGACCAAGACCAATGTCTTCTGAAGAGCTTCCCTTAGCATCTTCATGGAGATCAAATACCAGCAGAAAAAGCTCAGCAGAAACAGAATTCCCTGATGACTCTTCTAATGCTGAAAAGTAAGTTGGTTTGTAACTTTCCATATAATATCATCCCTTTAATTCCTGCTTGGGGCAAAATTATTACAGTTTATCTGAGCCCTTCGATTGAAACCGTATAGATTTTAGTAGTATAAATTACAAAAGGTGAATCTGGCTCAAATTTTGAGTCTTCCAGAGGAAGGTGAAATTTTTCTAGTATGAAAAATTGCAGAGCAATAACTATGAGTATTTTTTTCTAATAGAAGGCAGTGTAATGCCTGAACTAGATCTTTAAATAGGTTTGTTTTATTATAAGTATACTATTTTTTTCCATTTCTTTAAGGGTTTCTACAAAAAAATGGATAGAAATAGACATACTGTATTTATTTGTATAACACAAGCTTCCTGGAAAAAAAACCTAGAAAACTTGTTTTGAGACGGTACAATGAAGAAAATATTTTTTTCCTTGAAAAATGAATAATTTAATATAACAAGTTTAAAATGCATACAACTGTTTTCGACTCATGATAAGGTATTTGCATTCAAGACTGGCTCAGCAATCATGGGGATATAGCCTGGGTACATGACTAAGTTACGATACGCCTTTGTGAAACAATAATACCAGTTCACCTATTGATATGCCAAAAAATACTTTTAACAAAGCTTTTTGGAAATCAATTTCCTTAAAACAGGAATCTCAATCGTTGGTTGCTAATTTTTTTGGGAAAAGTGTATAGTGTGCAAATAAATATGCTGATTTTTTTATTAATTTAAACTTTTTAATTATAGAAATGTAAATTTCAAACTTGTCACATGGTTGCTCTTACCTTGAATGGTTCATGCTGTTATATACAAATCTTTTATGTAGAAATGAGAGCTTTTTGTTCTAAACCACCTTTAAAAACAGTAGAGCCAACTAAATATATTTTCTCTGAGGTATAGTATCTATATGATATTAGGTATCGAATTTAAGAGATTTGAAGTTTGAGAGAAATGTAAACTTGGCTGTGCTCCCACATAGCTAGGTTCTAGCACAGACATTCAAATAGTATATTGTGATGGTACAACAACTCCCTTATTTCCTTCTTTACTGAGGAGGGGAGTAGGGGTGTGTGTGTGCATGTGTATCTATATTAATCATACCCTATAAGAATGTGAAATTTTTTAACTTTATTCAAATATACTAAATTTTAGAAAGAAACTAGAGGTGCACTGATACATCTGTCCGATTATTGGATTAATACTAATATAAAGAAAATAGTTGATATCGGATATCGGCCCAGTTGGGCCAATAATTTGGCTGATAAACATCCGTGCTGCATGCAGCTGCAGTGCACCATGAAGCAGAGCCGGCAGTGTGGAGAGTTGCCTCCAGCTGTTAAGTCAGAAGGAGAGGGAAGGGCCGTGGGGGGCAGAGAGAGGGAGCAGGTGCAAACGCTACCCAGATGGGGCAGGGGGTGTGGTGTGGGATGAAGGAATGGCTCGTGGGATGGGGGCAGCATCCGCTGCCACTTGCACCCCAAGAGGACAGTGGGGGGGGTGCCCCCAGATCTGCATAGATGGCAGCTGCGTGGGGGAGCTGGCGCTGCGCGGGGCTCTTCTCACCTAGGACTGGACTTGGAGCGGGCTCTGGTGGCGCTGGGAGGAAGCTGCAGCCACCCCAGATTTCACTGCAGCTTCCCTTCCAGCCCCGCACCACTGCCCGAAACAGCCCCGGCTTTTCCCGGTCCTTGGGTCAAGGCGGGGCATTCAGCAGGGGCAGCGGCAGGTGGTTGGCCTGGGAATGGAGCTGTGGTGAAATTTGGGGTGGCTGCAGCCTCCTTCCAGCACTGCTGGAGCCTGCTCTGAGCCCAGCTACTGGCAAGAAAAGCCCCATGCAACTCTGGCTTCACCCTGCAGCCACGCCGCACAGATCTGGGGGCAAATGCAAGCCCTCCCCCCTGCCCTTCCAGGGTACAAGCAGCAGCAGGTGCTACCCCCACCCCACAAGCCTCACCTCTGTCCTGCTCCCCCTGCCCCAGCTGAGCAGCGCCTGCCCCTGCCCCCCCTGACCCAGGGGGCATTGCTCTGCCCCCCCTCGCCCCTTTTTTCTCCCCTCCCCTTCTACCACACTGGACTTGCAACCTGATGGCCCCTGTATTGGATATTGGGTGGGTATTGGTTGATATGCCTCTTTAAATATCAGCGATTGGTATCAGCCCCCAAAATCTCTATTGGTGCACCCCTGAAAGAAACACAGATTATTTTTATATCTTTATTAGTTGCCATGAGTCCACTTAAAATTGAAGCTAGTTTGATCTGACTGAGAAATCTCTTAATAGTAGAAAGAAAACCAATCAATAGGTAGTTTGGGTTGGGTATGAAACAATGCTATTTGTTCATGTCATCTTTAAGGGGCAGCCTTCCTTGAATGCACCCTTCTCATAAAACTTGTCCTCTGGAAAGATGTAGCAAGTTAAGTGTCACTTTTTGCTTTCTGTCACAAAACCAAAACATACCTCATAGTTTCTCAGGATTGTAATACATGTAGTTGTGCTCCAGACTCAGCGTTAATTGAAAGGTTGTTTTTTTTTTTCTAACTGTGTGCTGTTTGGTATTTTATACTGTCCGGCTGCTATATTTAAACAGTTCTAAGCTTTCACCTATTTTTCCACAGAGTCTTAATGAAATCTACATCACCAGCATTTCACCAGCCCCAGAAATACAAAGAAAGAGGTATCTTACATTCCAAACGAAGTTCAGAAGACAGGTCAGATCAGTCATCTGTGAAATCCACAGACAGTAGCAGTTATCCCAGCCCATGTGCCAGTCCTTCTCCTCCATTATCTGGAAAGGTAAAATATCACTTTATTTACAGATAATAACAAAAATATGAAAATGGAACAATCTATCTGACATTTCTTTTGTGATCAAAAGAACAAGAATATTTGTATGCAAAATAGTACCTGATGAAACTAACTAAGGGTTTGGTGTACAGTGTAAAATGCCATACAAACATAAATAATCCAGACCCTAAAGCAGGTGCGGGCAATTATTTCAGGTGGAGGGCTCCTTACTGAGTTTTGGCAAGCCATTGAGGGCCACATGACAGGCAGCCAGGGGCAGATAAAAAATTTAAAAAATTGATAGTTAGGGGCCCTGTGGGCTGGATAGGATGGCCTGGCAGGCCACATTTTACCCACCCCTGCCCTAAAGTGTTTAACTTTTGGACAGAATCATCTTAATACTTTTGTTCAAGAGCTGCACATCCTACCTGGTAGCTCTTGTTTGCAGATTTGTCTTGGTACTTCCAGATAGCTAGGTTAACTTGTGTCTCTTTTGCTTAAATTGAAAATGTAACACACAGCAAATCTAGCAACTGACTTAGGGCCCCCAGGCCTTGTGCCATAAATTGTGACATGCAACACATACATGCAATTTATGGCATGACACAATGGCAAACCAGCCACAGAGATGTTTTACATTTAATATTAACATGTTTATGGCTGGTTTGTTTCATGTTTTTCTCCAAAGCTGGGCTGTCTAGTTAGTTTTTAAAAGTTGAGGCACTAAGAGGGGAGTCTTGTATTGGGGACTGGGGCTCCCCTAACACTGTAAGTTCAGAGGGAACTGAGGGATTTTATCTCAGGTCCTAAAATCCATGCATCATGCCATGCATATCTGGCATGGCAGGATGTACAAATAATAATGAGGCATACAATTCCTCCGATCCCATTGGGCCATTAAATTAACATATGCCAGGGCCTGGAGGTAAGGTACTAGAGCAGAATCTATAAAGTGGTGGAGGATGCAGTCTAGGTGGAGCAGAATGTCTCTTGTGTATGTTAGCTGCCTGGATTTATTTAATAGGAATGAGGGAAGAAATCTATCCTGTTTGTATCAGGGAAATCAGTGCCAAAAGCAAGTGCCAAGAGGTCTTTTTCTTGGCAAACCTAGAATTCTAAGAGGACTTTTTGAAAAGATGCTTTACCAGATGGTTTTTGGTTTTTTGCACATACAGTCTGCTTGATGTTTTTGTAGGGCTCCAAGTCTCCTTCGCCAAGACCAAATATGCCAGTTCGGTACTTCATAATGAAGAGCAGCAATCTGAGAAACCTTGATATTTCTCAGCAAAAGGGTATATGGTCTACAACCCCAAGCAATGAGCGGAAACTAAATCGAGCTTTCTGGGAGAGCAGTATAGTTCACTTGGTATTTTCAGTTCAAGGATCTGGACATTTTCAGGTGAGTCCTAAATTAGAATTTAAATTGTCTACCTGGTGGTTGGGTACAGCATATTACCATGCAAAGAAGAAAAGCTTTGTGTATTATTATAGAACCGTTTTAAGTAGTTTGTATTTGGTTGATAGAAAAAGAAGCATTTCATATTTCTCTGAAGTTTTCTCTTCAGTCTGACTTAGGAAAGTTGTTCAGTCATTAGGACTGAATTGAATACAGAGCACTTCAGTCTGGATAGCATTATGCTCTAGGTGCATGTCCTCTGGTTGAAAATCAAAGGGGAGGAAAGACATCAGACAGGTGTCTTCATTCTTTTCTTCCTCTGACTGCCAAAAATAAGTGTACCATTTATGATTTAATGGCAGCTTTTTGTAAAAGTAATGGAGGTTCACAAGTCTGGAGAGATGTCCGTTTCATAAAGAAAAATGCTAGGAGAGGTTATGGCTATGTGTACAGAGAGTTATTTCACCTTGAAAGTTATTTCACCTTGTAGCTTCAAAGTAAGGACCATAAGCATATCTTTTTAAAGGGGAAGCTAATCTCACATGGAAGAGAACCAACACCATCCCCAAATAAGTGTTGTTGATGCAGAAGCCTTTCACAAAGTTCAAATTTACCAAGGTACCAGGAGGCTTTCTCAGCTTGTTACATAAAATTATCTATGAAAGTCTAGAAAAGTTGAAAACAGACTGAGTTAGTCTAGACTGGGCGTGTCAAACATGCAGCTTGTGGGCAGGGTTTGGCCCATAGAGCCACTCTACTCTGCACACTGGACTGCCAACAGGCCAGCAGAAATTGAGGGGGGGGCGTGGGGAGGCAGTGGCTTATCATGAACATGGTGATTGGCAGCAGGAGGCCAAGCAATAGCCTGTCACCCTCCAGCTGGTTCATCTGTCACCGCTGCCACATTTTTACCTTCCCGCTGTGGGCCCTGTGCTGGAGCTGCCACGACAGCACAGGATATGAGATGGTGGCAGATCCAGCTCTGAAATGGTGCATGTGGCAGTGGCTGGAGCTGCCACCATGTGCTGCAGGTTGGAGCCAGAGCTGCTGCTGCTGCTTCATCATGTCCTGGACTGGATCTACTGTGCAAGGAGCTATGTGGATTGGATTTGGCCTGGGGTACAAGGTGAGTTTTGGCACCCTGGGTTTACATCAGAAGGATTATCAGTAAGACCCAAGGACTATAGTGAGATCATCTCTGATAAACAGGAAGAGTTTGGAAGTCACTGGACCAGTATTGGTGTGTTGGAAAATTAGGTCCAATGGTGGACCAAGTAATGAAGGGATGTGGTAATTCCACCCATCAGACCTTTACGAGGTTTTTAATTTGACATTGATGTCAGGAAGAGGGTGGATTGACAGGAGGAATGACCTTGACCATCTTTGCTGGCCCTACTTCCATCCTTCATGTCTTTAATGTTCACTGGGATGGCACTAGATTTTCATAGCTCTGATGCCCTGACCTGACAGAGCCCTGCTTGAAGGGGACCCACATAATATTATAACTTCCACTAGCTTCGATCGGATTGTGAACCCCACCTACACTGTGACACTTGCACTCCAGCTGTCACCTTTTAATATGCCTTTTTCATTTCCTATTACATTATATTTAAGATGGTTTAACTCGTTTTCCTTCTTTTTCTGTATCTTAAACATTTTATTAAAGAGATTCTTAAAATTTGCCAAAGGGCTAAACAGTCTGTGATATCTGTACTCAAAACCCTGAACCCTGTTTAACCATTTACTTTTGTACAGTGACAAGATAATAACATACTCAATTCTTTGTTTATTTATCCTATTGATTAAACACGGGTAAGAATTGATAGCTTGTCTCTGTTTATACCAACCATACAGTTGGTCTGATAAGAGAGATCATCGCGAGATTTCTTGCCTGTTGTGCATTTCTTGGACCAACAACATCAGTTTAACACTACCGTTGAATAAACGTGGTATCAGTGCTTAATTAACATGGCTTTTGGAAATAAGGCACACATTGGTAGCCTGGATTTGCCTAGCCCTGGCTGTTAGCCTGTGGACCTTGTTTCGATTGCTAAATTAAAGGCCCCTCAACTAATAGGTACTGGACATAAAAGTTGGTTTTGAATCTTCTCTAAACAAAAAAATACTATGCTTCTTGTTTGTGGCTGTATTTTGTTGGCACATTAAAATGTAATTAGAATGTAATTAGTGTTTTTTGTTTGTGTTTTTTTAAATTGTGCATTCCAGTTAAAGAATAGAAAACCAAAATATCAGTGTTTCACTTTCTATAAATTTGACTCTATGCATTTACATATAAAATCATTTTAGTAAAAAACCCAAATCAAACATTTATTTATTTATTTATTTATTTATTTATTTTAAATTAAGGTATTGAGATACTGAAGTCACAATGTAAGCCTGCTCAGTGTTTTACCTAAGGCTTCTATGGAAAATAATTGTTTCTTTACTTAAGTTTATTTCAAATGTCACATTGATATTTTAAAGTAGATTAAAAACACCCTGGTCTCTGTATTCACACTATCACTGTTCTCATGTTTTTAGAGAAGGACTTTGAAATTCTTTCATTAAAGATATATTCTAAAGAGATGTTCTAAATGGAAATGATTAATTTTATTCTAGGTTGCATGAGTATTATTTGTTTATAGACAGTCTGGTTGGGTTTGTCCTACTAAAAACATGGTTTTTTTTGTTTTTTTTTTCTATTTTAAATTTTGTCACAGGGTTTTGCTAGAATGTCTTCAGAGATAGGACGTGAGAAAAGTCAGGAGTGGGGCTCCACAGGCTTAGGAGGAGTGTTTAAGGTGGAGTGGATCCGGAAAGAAAGTCTTCCCTTTCAATTTGCGCATCACTTACTCAACCCTTGGAATGACAATAAGAAAGTACAAATAAGCAGAGATGGCCAGGTAGCGCATATTCTCATTTAAAATCTTTACTCACTATTATATATACAGGATATTTAAAAGTTTATAGGCAAGTGTGGTTTTCTTGACCTTACCTCTTCATTTTTCATTATAGTCTCATAGTACAGAGAGCTTTATACCTTACTACTTTTAATCTTCTGCCTGCACTTGCTTTTCATATATCACGTGATTAGCTTTGATTGGATATTGGCATACTGTGTTATGTTGTTGTTCTACCATTAATTTATTTGAAGCTTTGCCATACAGCAAGGTAGAATAGATAAAACATCATTTCTGGAGAAAGTTGACACTTGTATAACAGAGGACATACAGAACCAAATACAATTTTATAATTCTCCAGGGTATTTTAACCTATGTATTTAAAAACTATAAACAATACCATCCCACAATGTGTTGTGTGCTGTAAAGCTTCTATCCTTTGCTTTTAAAAGAAATATATTCTAGAGCAACAGAGGCCATATTTCTTCTTGTGTGAAATGGAATATGAATGTATTTTTGCTAAAGCTGTCAGTTAATTGCAGTTAACATACACAAATAATGCAAAACAAATTAACACATTAATTTTTATAATGAGCAGTCATAGATTCATAGATGTTAGAGTAGAAAGAGACCTCAATAGATCATCAAGTCCGACCCCCTGCATAGGCAGGAAAAAGTGCTGCGTTTAGATGATCCCAGCTAGATGCATATCTAACCTCCTCTTGAAGACCCCCAGGGTAAAGGAGAGCACCACTTCCCTTGGGAGCCCATTCCAGACCTTGGCCACTCTGATTGTGAAGAAGTTCTTCCTAATGTCTAGTCTAAATCTGCTCTCTCCTAGCTTGTGGCCATTATTTCTTGTAGCCCCTGGGGGTGCCTTGGTGAATAAAACCTCACCAATTCCCATCTGTGCCCCCATGATGAACTTATAGGCACCACAAGGTCACCTCTCAACCTCTTGCAGAGGCTGAAGAGGTCCAGGTGCCCCAGTCTCTCCTCATAGGGCTTGGCCTGCAAGCCCTTAACCATATGAGTGGCCCTTCTCTGGACCCTCCAGTATTCCAACTGCGGTCTGACCAGCGCCCAATAGAGGGGAAGTATCACCTCCTTGGTTCTGTTTGCCACGCATCTACTGATGCACGATAAAGTGCCATTAGCTTTTCTGATGACTTCATCACACTGACAATTCATGTTCATCGTGGAGTCCACTAGGACTCCAAGATCCCTTTCCGCTTCCATGCCTCCAAGCAGGTAATTTCCTAGGCAATAGGTATGCTGGACATGTTTCCTCCCTAGATGCAGCACTTTGCATATCTCCTTGTTGAATTGCATTGTTGTTTTCTGCCCATATGCCCAACCTGTCCAGGTCTGCTTGTAGTTAATTGTACACATCCATTTTGACCAGGGGTGGGCAAAGTCCAGCCTTCCTTGCACCCTCTCTAGACTCAGCCTGGCAGAGTGGACCAGAGCGGACCAGCTCTGGACCAGGTGTAACCCGCATGCGCAGCCCTGACCACCTGCCCATGCTGAGCAGTGGTAGCCAGGCATAAGCTGCTGCTCTTTCCCCTCACTGCTGCTGGGCCATTTTTGCTGTAGCTGCCCAGAGCCCATGCCCATGTCTGGGTTTCCCTGCAGCTTCTTTCCACTGCTGTCACTGCCGTCTCTGGGCTGCTCAGCGGGGAAAGGGTGGCGGTGCAGAGGAGTCTCAGGGCTGCAGCAAGTAGGGTCCAGCAGTGGCTAGGGAGAGGAGCTGCTTTTCCCCCGCATGAGCAGTAGCTTCTGTCCAGCCACCACCACTGTTGCTTAGCATGGGCGAGTGAATCTGGAGCAGGCATAGGGTGGGCAGAGGTTGGGGTTGTTTGTATGGGTTCCAGCTGATTTCTGCTGGCAGCACAAGTCTGGAGTGGGTGTGGAGTGAGCCGGGGTCAGGGCTGGGGCTGTGTGCTCTTTGTGGTGGTGGTGGGGTAGGAGCAGCAGGGCATGCAGGCTCCAGACTGTGGAGTGAGGGGGTACTGACTATGGTTTAACTGTGCAATCAATGCTGGGGCCTCGGTAGTACATTGAGGTGTCTTCTGCTTCCTTCTTGGGTTGACACTGTAGATTTTATTTTTTAATTGGTGCTTTGGGGCTGTATTGTGCAAGAGGGAGATGTTCTTGTGGACCCACTTTGGCCAAATACCTACTATAGGGATGCTTCTAGGATTTTACTGTAATTTGCTTTGCTTTTCCTTTACCTTTATGAACAATGTGGAGGAGATTCTCATCAGAAATGGCTTGCTTAGTTTTAATCCAGGTACAGAGTCCCATAAAATTCAAATAGTCTTTGTTTCATTTTAGAGCAATACCATAGATTCACACACATCCATAACAGTCTTAGTTACTTGGAAATCAACTTGCTTTTCACAAGATATAAATGATCCCAAATACAGGCAGTCTCCAGGTTACAAACGAGTTACGTTCCTTAGACCGTCTTTAAGTCAATTTTGTATGCAAGTCAGAACACATATGTACAGTTCGTCTTTAGCATCAGTTAGTCATATATTTTACCTCTCTATGCACATAAAATGTTTCAGAAACACTTCCAAATACCACAAAACGCAATGCTAATGGCACGTGATCCGGAACAGAATGGCGTAGGTACGCTCGAGCTGACGAACCACCGACCCCGCGGAATGTTTTCATGAGCATAACAAGCTAGTTCCCGCGTTTGTTACTACAAACCGTTTGTCTGTAACTCGGACTTCTAAATTAATAGGCCTTGTGGCAGCTCATTCATAAGTACGGATGTCCGTAACTCGGACATTCGTTAACCGGGGACCGCCTGTATACATAACTGATCCAGACATGCTGAAAAATATATCAGCAAGGGTAGGCACTCTGAACTTTAAACTTATAGTTTTTGCTATAACCTTAGGAAGGTGTTACCTTGAGAGATTTGTAAGATAGAGTTGGTGATAGGAAGGGGAATGAAGAGACCCTCTCCTGGATGGGAAGAAATTGTATGATGTCTCTGAAATAAAGGGGAGCAGAAGGGCAGCACACAGGGAGCTAGCTAGACAGAACAGAGGAATTCATGGAATCCTGGGTATTTGCAATGTGCTAGAGCTACACAGAGTGTGTTTCCTGTATGTTATGAAAATTTAACCTTGTTATTCTTTGAAAAGCTTTTTGTTGAAGGGGGAATGTAGTATATGTTGTAATACCCAAAGGTATCTCTTCAAACAGAACAAAACCCAAACTGCTAATTCTTTTGTAGCTCAGCCACAAGTGTAGTATGGCTTCTTTGTGTTGTTAGTAGGCTTGTAACATGTTTAAATGTAGCAGCAAAAATATGAATTTGCTATTTAAGATTGCTTTTGTTTTTCTTCAGGAACTGGAACCACAGGTTGGAGAACAGTTGCTACAGCTTTGGGATCATATTCCTGTGGTTGGAAAAAACACAACTGATTGACGATACAAAGAAATACACTTGAGGTATATTGTAAGACAGGGACTTTCAACCTTTTTTAATAAGTGCAAGATGAGGGAGGTGTCTGTCCAGCTGGGCAGTGCCTGTGTGGCTTGCGGCGGTGTGCCGCTACCCTCGCCCCTCTCTGGCCCTGCTCCTGGGAGGTGGTGGCGCGGGGTTGTGGGTGGTTGCAACCTTCCCAAGTACCCCCAAGGATGGCCCAGAGGCATCCCCAGTTGACAATCCATGTTTTAGGATAATTATGGTGGGTTTTTTTTTGAAGGAGACCATTGTGAATTTTCATTATTCCTTGCATTATATGTTTTCACCATGTTTTTTCTTATGAAGAATTGTAAATATTTTTATGGGGGGGGGTTGAATAATTTTGTCAGAGAAAATAGAAGTTTGTTTTCAAAAAGTTGGTTTTTTTGTTTTTTTACAGCTATGGCTGCTAAGAACATCTGTTTAATAAACACTGAGCCCTGCAGTGGATCTGCAAAAAAAATAAATAAAAAGAAGGGAAGAAGTGTTGTAAGGCAACAGGCTCTTGGAATTACACCATTCCTTGATCATTAGCACTGAAACCCTCCCTCCCCCTGCCAGGAGTGTACCTTTTTAATTTTATTAAGAACTTATAGTAGGTAGCAAACATCAGTACAGTACTTACTAGTATGTTCTTGACAGAATGAAAATGATGTGTATTTTATAGCGTGATATATATGGCTTGTCTACACTGTTTCAGTACTGCTCCTGGGCATGAATGTTCAATTGAGCAAGTGTGTCCACTCCCTGCACAGTACCTCCCAAACTGAAATATTATAGTCACCTTAATGCCATGCTGAGTGCATATCTTTTGAGAGAACTGTGTGGAGAGCTTATTGGCAGGCACCAGCACTACTTAGGAGGCTATATTTACTACTTTTTCAGGTGACTGTGTTAACGGAATGGCCATGGAGTGCCTCCTGTTAGTGCTCCCTTGTCTGGTACTGTTGTGGTTTATTTTTGAGCGTGTAGTTTTAAAGCTTCAAAATTAAATTTAAAACAGTGGAGAAGACTGAAATTGCTGGTGAGTTTTAAATAGCATGGTAGGGAGTTACATATATCCTTTAAGTTCAAAACAACAGAAAATTTTTAGAGCAATTATTGTTACATTAATCTTGCACCTTTTAGACATTTTGAGAATATAGATTTCCAGTTATAGATGAAGGTTTCTTATAGTAGCCATCAAGCATCTAAATGTTGTGGTAGAATAGGCTATGTACAGACAAATGACTTGGCAGAACGTACTCCTTGCAAATGATTTTTTTAAATTAAATGCTCTTATATTTATAGCATGAATGGAAAGTGTGTAGGCTTTTTGTCTGAATGCTAGTTCAGAGGGTGTTTCTAAATCCCCGTTACCCTTTTAAGTGAGGGTCACACTTTTTGTCCACAGACCTGTAATGGATACTTCCATCATTAGTAAACAAAATAGCCTCTTTAAAGATGCTGCCAAAGGGCAGTCTGCCAGGTCATGTAGCACTGGGCATTAAAAAAGAAGTAATTCTAAAGACTTTCAAAACAGTTACCAGCAACATTTTCTTTACCTTTACTGTTATCTTTATTGTCTTGTGTATCTCCAAAAATGTATACATTTAATGGCTGCTATAAGAAATCTTCATCTATAACTGGAAATCTCCATCCTTGTCTTTTAATTTATTTTCTGTTTTCTTCTCTTGGGCATGTATTACTGCTGGTATTCTGCTATTTTGGTCTTATCTACTTGGGAAAAATACTGCGCTGTAAGTTACGATGTGTATTTACTGTGTATTAGCTATTCCACCCTGATCCTAACTTTCTTCTGGGACACTTTTATGCTTGCAGGCTATATCTTTATTACTCAATTGTGTTGCTAGGTACTGTTACACTGGGAGATGCAATATTCACTTTGTACATGTTGCCTTCCAAACTGGTAGCAGTTTAGCTAGCTGCCTTTAATGTACTGCTGTATATGTATTAATAAGCCCTCAATGAAGGAGAATTTATTGGCATAAGTGTGGTGCTATGATTAAGGCAGCTACAGTAGTTTCAGGAGGTAGCAAAAACAATGCATCTCTGTATGGGTCAGTTTCGGTGCCATAATTGAGCGATATCATCATACCCTCAAAGAGCCACTGTACGGAAAGTGACCTTGATCTTAATCCATACTAAATACCGAGATATTCGTGTAGAGTTAAGGTTGATTCATACCCTTTCTTACTATACAGTTGCTTCCCTGGGTAGACAAGCTCCCTCTTTCCTTGAGGCTAATTGCATTCTACCAAAAACTTTGGGTTCCAGAAAGTGGTGCATTTTGAAGACCCAATTTTACTAATTCTTCTCTCCTAACTTGTGCACTTCCTTTTGTACCATAGTACATGAAGAGCCCCCTATTATATTACATGACTTTTAAGATGTGCATGAAATCCCTTTAGAAATTTGAACAAGGTAAAGGGTTTGCAGTTCAGAGGAAACTTCTGTTACTGAACTGATAGTGCACATTTCCTTTCAAAACTAATGAATTTAGGAAAGTTTAGGAATGATTTGCAACCTAAGCTCTTGAAAGGACTGCACATCTATGCCTGCACACTTAAAAGAGGAAAAATCATGAGTGGCCTTAAAAGAAAAAGGAGGAGAAATATTGAAAGAGAATCCATCTGTTTTCTCCAGGAAAAGTATTTTATATTGATACAGTGCATCAACTAAGATATTCAGAATGTCCACTGGTATTTTTTTCTTTCCCCTGCATGCCCTTTATAAGTTTCATGTGTTTGTCACATACTGATGTGAAATCATTTGCAATTAAGGTTTTGCTGCACATCATTGTAGTTATGTGTTTATCTGTTCTGTGTTTTTGGAGTTAGAAATAAGGAATTTCAGGAATAAAGGTTTTTTTTTTTCAGTTTTAGATTTGTGATGTCTTGCAATTATTACTTTCTGTATACAGAGTAGATACATTTAGTGAAAATATAATTTTGACCAAATTTGTTATTAATACTAGGAACATACATTTAAAAATGCAATATGTTATACAGAAATTAAACTGATTTAACAAATACTTCTTAGTTTGAATAACAAAGTTTGGAGAGATTATGAGCTAATTCTGACCTGAGATGTTATAAAAGCACAGTTTAAACTACTAAGCTTCTCTCATTCATAATGTTTTCATGGGGCCTGCGCTGCCTCCAGTTCTTTTCACTTGATGGAACAATCAAACAGATGGATTACAGAGCAAGTTTCTCAGGATTTTGGACATTAGGATAAGTTTTATTTGGTCTTTTTTATCATGCCACATCTGTTAGTCCTGACAAAGTACTGTAATTCTGCGCTGGTGGAGGGACTCAGTTTTTTAGAGGAATTCTGATTAAAGTATACAAATTCAGTGAGCCAGAACACGCCTGCTTTGTTTTCTCTCTTCATTTTTTCTTTTTTTTTTTCTTGGAAGTAGCATGGGTTTTTTTCCTATTACATGTTTAGAACTGCAACTGCTGGTGTCTTGAAGTAAAAGCTGAACTCCAACTCCATGAAAGACAAAATTTAAAATTAAAAATGAGTAATGGCTTGAGAACAAAATGTTGGGTTGTGAGTTAGGGTTGGTCACTATGGGTTTAGAAAGGTCCCAAGGAGTTTAATGGGCTACTGAAGTAGCTGTTAATTGAGGATTCATAAAATAAATTCATGCAATTTCAAGGTCAGTGTTACAGTCTATCCATAACAAGATATGCTTCCTAGTCTTTGATACGGCCACATTCATAGGATATAAAATAATAAAATCTCATAGAGTTAGAGAATTGTTACTGTTCATCCTTTGGAATTTTTGGCACACAGCTACGCTGTAGCAGTGTTTAATATCTCTTCAGCAATAGCAATACGACTTGACCCAGGAACAGACTGCTGGTAATGTCTTCTAGTAGATTCAAAAACCTTCAATTTTTACCTTTGAAGAATTTAAGTTACTGGGAGAATATTTTGAACTAAGGAACACTGACCATTGTGATGTGTGGTGTTCTTGTTTTCCCATGTATAAGTCACTTGCAGATATTTGTGTATCTCTAAATAAGAATAAAGGAACGGGTTTTATTAAGCTTGTGTTTATTGTGAATCTCTTTTTTTTCCCCCCTTTTTCTTTTCTATAACCATTTTCTGAGGTCAGAACTGAGGCAGTTTTGTAACATAACCATACTGTATTTACTCGCATATCACATACACTTTTTCCTCCCAGATCAGACCTCCACAATCCAGTATCTTGACTGGGAAAGCTGATTTCCACCCCCTGGAATAGAAGCAGGGTGGGATATTGCAAATGGATTCTGTGCATCATGGCCACCAAGATGGCTGCCACTTCTCCCTGGAGCTGCAAAGAGCAAGTTCAGAGTCCAATGTTAACCTTCCCACAACTGCTGGTGAGGCAGTAGCTTTTGGCTAACGTGTCACTGAGCTGGCTGAAGGTGAGTGAGCAGCTCTGTACTCTGTGGTATCTTGGTGAGGCTCGTGGTGTTGAAACAACAATATTATTTACACAAACTTTTAAAGAAATAGCAGTCTTGCTCTTGCAAGGGTCTGGGGCCTAGCTTTGTTGCTGTCTTGCCACATCAGGAAGTCCCTGCTTCCTCATCCAGGCTGTCTGCTGGGATGCCACACTTCTCGGACAGTCAGTGTTTCCAGGAGGACTTACTCTGTCGTACAGTTGGCCATGACTCTGGAAAAACTCTTCTCCCCCCCCCTCCCCCCCCCCCCAAATTCTGCCTTCTGAAAACAAGGCATATATTTTATTCAAAGGTGCACGATGTGCAAGAAGTTATGGTATTTGAAGGTGTTACATTGCAAGATAATGATTTTTAACAAATGACCACAAAAGACTTTTGGATGAGTTTAGACTAATTGCCTGCATTTTAGCCTTGCATTCTGTTGGGTTTCCTTTTTAATCCTCATTTTAACATCAAGAGTCTGTCAACATCTAGGAGCAGTTCAGTGCTGAGCCTGGGCCTTCTGCCTGTATCCCTTAACTCCTGCCCCCACACATGTAGTCCTACTGAGAATTATACATGTGCATCCCTGGTGGGAAGAAACCAAATCCAGGTGGACCTGGACAGGTTAGAGAAGTGGGCAGAGAACAACAGGATGCAGTTCAACAAGGACAAGTGCAAGGTGCTGCACCTAGGGAGAGGGACTCACCAGCACAGCTATAGGTTGGGGGATGACTTCAGCAGCACAGTGGCAGAAATAGATCTCAGAGTTGTTGTTGACACTTAAAATGAATATGAGTCGTCAATGTGGCGAAGTAATTAGCAGTGCTAACTGCACTTTATCATGCATTAGTAGGTGCATCACGAACAGGTCCAGGGAGGTGATGCTCCCCCTCTATGCAGCACTGGTCAGGCCACACCTAGAGTACTGTGTCCAGCTCTGGGTGCTGCAATTCAAGAAGGACATGGATGACCTTGAGAGGGTCCAGAAGAGGGCCACTCATGGCGAGAGGCCTGCCGGGAAGGCCTGATGAAGAAAGGCTAAGGGACTGGATCTTTTCAGCCTCGGTAAGAGGAGGCCGAGGAGGGATCTGGTGGCAGTATACAACACCCAGTGGGGGGAAGCAGAGAATAGGAGGTGCTCTGTTTACCAGAGCACCCCTTGCAATAACCAGAAACAGTGGCCACAAACTGATAGCGAGTAGATTTTGTTTGGATATCAGAAAGAACTTCTTCACGGTTGGGGTCGCCAGAATCTGGAACAGGCTTCCAAGGAAGGTGGTGCTCTCCCCTACCTTGGGGGTCTTCAAGAGGAGATTAAAGAAGCACCTGGCTGGGGTCAAATGTCTCCAGCACTTTTTCTTGCAACTGACAGGGGGTTGGACTCAATCCTTTGAGATCCCTTCTGACCCTAACATTTCTGAATCTATGAAAGATTGCATAGCATATGATAAGAACTTCTTCCAGGATTTATCTCCAGGCTGCTGTGTCACCACCTCATGCAAATGTCCTGCATTGCCTGTTTCCAAGAGATGTATATGGGGTTGAGTCAGAAAGTGGCTGCACTAGGTAGGGCACTTCTGTCTGCATTCAGTTTATTTCCAATGTTGTCCCAGGACTTTCAAACTCAGCTGTAGGTTTGGTTGATTTCTAGTTCCCCTCATGGAGAAATACAGTATTAAATAGTGCCCAAAGCTGACTTACAGTGCTTGAGCAAATAAGATGGTGTATAGTGACTGTGCGAGTGCTTTCCTGATCATCTGGAGGAACTAAAAAACAGTTTGTTTATTGAATAAAACAGCTTGTCACCCCAATTTTCTCTCTTGCCCAGTTCTAGCTGTTATACACTGTAGTTTTGAGAAAATTGAGAAAAGTGATAGAGGGGTGCCTTGAGTCAAAAAAATAGAGAAGTGCTGCTTCAGGTCATACAGAAAGCTCTTTGTGCTTTGCCCTTTCGTCATTATTTTTAGTGGGACTTCCTGTAATTCTTTATCCTGCCACCTTGTCTTGTCTTCTCTTTGGTTCTGTATGTTCCCTTACTTTTTCTCAAGCAGAGGCTATATATGCATCTCTCTCTACTATGTCCCCCTCTTCACAAGGAGTCTCCCTTTCTCCTCTCTACCAATTTGTGAGGAACTAATATGCAAGCAGTTATTTTATTTACTCTTTGCCCACCATTCTCCAGTTATGTCTTTTTTTCTGCCTGGAACGTGAGTCATTCAGGCTATCAACATATTACACTTTCTGAAAGGATAACCAAAGCCAAGATGTGGGTGTTGTCATGCTAGAAGGTATTAAAGGATTCCATCAGCCTTGTTTGATCTCTAGACAATAACAGAATTACCAGAAGTGCTAAACAGATGGCAGTTTCCTACAATATTCTACTTCAAAATGTCTTTTCCTGAATCAGTCCAGTTCTGGCCAGTGATGCCTAGAATGTTCCTTGAATTTTTGGAATTGATCAGAAAGTGTTCAAAAGTTAGTGTTTCTTGCATAGATATGTATTAGCATGAATGTGCATAGCCTTTGTGAACTCAATCAATTAAATATTGTAGATGACTACTTTCATAGCTACACAAGATCAGTTATAATTTTTAAGAGCTATGCACCCTTATGCTGGAGAAAAAAATTAACCACATTATTATGGGAATTCAGAAAACATATATTTCGGTTATTCCATTTTAGGCAAATGTGCAGTATCTTCTAGCTCCTTAATGTGTCTGGTATTGGCTACTGTCAGAAATAAATCATTGGATCTGCTCTTGTATGGCATGTTCTGTGTTTGATGTTAAATTGATGGTGTGGATTAGTTTGCTCTTTGTTTTTGAAGTGAACAAATCAGTGTCTGAAGTTCAGCTCTAAGCTGTTGGAACAATAAGTTTTTGGATCCAGAGTTACATCCAGAGTTTCTAGAACAATATCTAGAATGTATTGGTATATCTGTTTTTGATCAGTTGGAGATCTACTAAACAACATCAATGTTCTATCCTGCTCCAGTCTTCTTTAACTCTGTATCTTTTGTCTCCTTAGCTGCTCTGTTTCTACCTTGTTTGGTAACAATGGTATTGGATGATATGAAGGGATCTAATCTCAGTTTTGGTACATTGTTGGTATTAATTGCACCCCAAATAGTCAGCACTTGACACACAGGTGGAGGTCCTTGGTTATGAAAAATGTATCTTATTGCCCCACTCTTTTGGAAGTATAGCAGTTGGGATGAAAAAAGTTGTCAGGCTGATAAGTAGGTTCATTTTCTCCGCTGGTATGTCTTGTGCAGAATTACTGTTTTTATACATTTGCAGGGTTACATGATGCAAAATAAGAGTCCTGGAAACTTTTTGACAGGGCCCAGTCTTGGGGTTCTATTTGAGAAAGTCCTTTTGACTGTGATGGAGCTGCTTACAGGAATTGGGGTGTAGGATCAGACCCTCCAATTCTGTAACACTTTTCTGCATTTGGCATTTACTGGGGATTATTAGTGAAGCACAGCAGCAATCAAATGGTATTATGCAGCAAAACAAACATAGCTCCCATCTTGGATTATCCCAAACCCTGGCAGAAAAAGTGAAAGGTAAAAACCTTTTGTATGACTTCTGTAAAAATGGAGATAATATTTAATACCATACCCTTTTGTAAGGTGTTTGAGATCCTTGGCTGAAAGCAGCTGTCTACAGTAACAGCCCTTCTGGTGGGGGCAGGGAATGTGTGGTGGCTCCTGCTGCTACGCACAACTCAGGAGGGCATAGGAGGTGTATGCTCCTGGATCTATGCTCAGGGTGAGGTTGCACACTTGGGGTAGGTGGTGACTCTGGAAGGGGGGTTGCAGCAAATTTTGGGGTGCCTGCAGCTCCCTTCCCCACAGCCACCCTCCCAGTGCTGTGTCAGCCCCCTGCCAGGAAGAGCCTAGCCCTGGCTCCAGCCTGCAGTAACAGCCCACCTTTGCACGGCACACACTCCCATGCCCTCCTGAGGTATGCATAACAGTGGGAGCTGCTCCTCGCATCCTCCAGACAAGCTCCTCATGGCTCTGTCCTGTGCACTGCCCAGGTTGTGCATCACCCGTCTCTGCCACAACCTCACTACCTCCCTCACCACAGGGTTTCGATCTGCTCCCTCCCACGCTCCCTTTCCTTCCTCCTCCTCCACAACAGACATACCAGGTAGATGCTGCTCTCCAAGCTGCCGGACTGCATATTGCCAATCAGATCAGTATCAGCTGATATGGCTCGTTAAAAATCGGCCATCGGTATCAGCCCAAAAAATCTCTATTGGTGCACCCCTAGTAACTACATAGAGGAAATTCTGTTCACCATAGCATGGCAAAATTGTAAGTGGCTGACACAGGGGCTATTTCTTTTTTAAAACCTAATGCTTGAATGCAAACTCCATCTGGAATGTTTTCTATGGGTTTTTTTTAATTGATGCCAACAATAAGATTATTGATGTTATGGAATATAGCCTATAGTTTAGCAATAAACAAGTGACCTTCATGTTACAAGAAACATCAAAACATATGCCATTCCTTGAAAGTAATGTTCTAATGTAGTGTATCCAGTGATTCTGCCACACATTTCTTCAGTGAAATTAATTTACTTTAAATCTAATATGTTAAATAGTAGACTGATATTTTTTTTATTTTATTTTTTTTAAAGGATCAAAACAGTCTGGCCATTTCTGAGCCGAACTGAAAGAATTTGCTGTCAGTCGGTATACATTCATTTATAAATGTGTTCTGATTAGAAGTATTCTAGGAACCTCTATTGCTGACTTTTGTAGAGGTAAACAAATAGTTCAGGATAACTTTGAGCAAATCGATTTCTGTAACAATAAAAAGCTACTTTTTTTCAAATATTTAAGTGTACTCTGGCAGTAGAGCCCATAACAATTCAGTATTAATAGCTGAAATTACATAGCCATCTATCTGTTGCTGCAAAAGAGAAGGTGCTCGTTTCTTCTGAATCTGTATTACTTTATTATTTCAGCCCAGTCATATAGCCACCCGCATACCTGTGGAATAATCTGCCTTTTAATATTCTGCTACACTTTTTATTGCAGGGTTTCCTTTAGTCTTTTCACAGCAGTCCCTGAAGCCACTTCAGAATTCCTTATAAAAGGGAAAAAGGTAGAAAAAGCTTCAAAATCGGAGTGGCTGTAGCTTCAACATTTGCTGTGTGCTTTAGGATACAGATAGATGTAACAATTGCAATGTTTCCAAGTGAAACGTTTCATAAAAGAAGCGTTTCACCCTGCAGACATACATACAGCCCCTGTGCTTTCCCTGGGTGGAATGTTTCAAAATGCTGCAGCCTCCTCTAGCGCCAGCTACAGGTGTAGGAAATAGAGGGGGTAGGGGAGCAGAGAGCAGAGAGGTAAGTGTGGGGCGGGGAAGGTAGCAGCTCCTAGGCCTTGTTGGGAGGATTCTGGCATTCCAGCTTCAATCCATTCTCTCTCGCTCTTCTTAGCCAAGTGGAGAGGTAGATTGTGACTGGAGGGGCTTCAGCAATGGCTCTAGGAATCGGCATGAGTCTGGAAAGGGGGGACACCAGAGAGGTAAGTCTGATTCTGGAAGGGGACAGAGGTCCTAGTTGGAGTGGGACTGGTGGCAGGACAGCTGGCAGGATATACCTACTCTCTCTGCACAGACAGAACAAAAAGTGAAATACTCCACAGCACTCCATTCTAAGTGGCCTTTTGAAACTTCTCAGAGGCATTTGAACTGCTTTAATTTTTATATCTGTCCACGCATTTAACTGCAGTTGCCTGGAACCCAGCATCAAACAGGCTTTTTAACAAAGCCTCCATATTAGACTTCATGCTTCTAAAGTTTACAAAAGGATATTTTTGTCAGCAATTAAGTGAAGCCTGCAGAGCCGCAGGCAACATCATCCTGAAGTCTGATCTCCAACCAGTGGCAGAGAAAGAAGGCTAGGGTAAAGTCTATCAGAAACTTGGCCCATAGTAAACTTACTTTTCTCCAGAGTAGTGATCTCAGGCATGTTCCACTGCTCCCAGGGAGTTGCTGTTTAAACCTGGAAGTATTGTAGTTGCCCCCATGTGATGCTGCATGTAGGCTAATAAGCTAATGGCAGACTAGTACACTCTTGCTTTAGTTAGTCTATAAGGTATAGATCTACCCTGGCTTCTGCTTGACTTCAGACTAACATGACTAACTACTGTGAATTCTGTCACACATATACTAATTAGCCCACTCATGAACTGCATGGACACAGCTACACTGCTTCTAGTTTAGGAGATGCCCTGTAGAGAATGGTGCACTATGCTTGAGGATGCAACTGTTAAGCATGGTATACTTATCTTATAGACTGGACTTTAGTTTCTCTCTTCTTTCTCTCCTGAATGTATAGGTTTTCAGCTCTTTTTAGGTTATTTAACCAGAAGGGAAGCATGCAATTGCTTTAGTTGTAATGAGAACCCTAACACATTTTTCTACATAACTGCAAAACATCCAACCACTTTGCATTCATTGAACAGTAACTGTAAGTCTATATTCTCTACTGGATATAAACTCCATTCATGTTAATGTGAGTTATGTGCACATGTTGCTAGGGAGATTTGTATCTTGGTGCACCTAGATATAGGCACTTGTAAAAGCACCAGCTAACTACTTCTGTGTAGCAACAGTCGATGGCATTTCCTACAGGTACCAGAATGTGTGTGTCTGCCTAGTTTGTGTCTTACTTTCCAGGTTTGTGTGGGGGAAATAAAGGTAGAATTCAAATGCTTTACATATCCATCAGTCCTTACATTTAGGAGCAATTAGCTACAAAAGGATACTCACGTAGAGTCCTTATAGATTCTGAAAATTGTTTCCCCAAGTCTCATTTTTCAAAAGCAACTTTCAGTTAGATTCTAAACTGAACAGGATTTTGGTAGAAATTGGATGTCTAAATACTGGAGAGTGCTAAGTGCCTGAGAATAGGACTTACATTTCTAAATTTTTAGTATTTTTTTTCAGTTTCTTGCCATGTCCCAAGTAGCAGAGTGTGGGTCAAGAAGCTGACTTAAATACAGAGGGGACAGCAGCCATACTGGGGTGGAAGAAGTAGCAGACTGAGGCTGCTGGCATATGTTAAGGCAGTTGTGCAGTAGGGGAGCCTGAGGAATTTGGGGGATGAGGCATAGTATTTTCCAGGCCCCACTCACACAATTGGTGGTTGCCAAGACTGCCCAATGCTGACCTTAATAATCAGCTGATCATCAGGATCAGGCAAGGGCAGCCCCTGTCTGGGGTACTACAGTCCTGATTCTTGAGGTCAGGCAGGGGGCAGCTGTGGGTCCCAAACCAAGACTTGGGGCTGCCCCTCCTCTGATCCCAAGAACAGGACTCCCCATGACACACCTTGCTAGTTAGATATGGCTAGAGAGCTCTGTAAAATTACTAGAGAGAAATACAGTCAGGAATTGTCATTAGGAGAGCCTTGAGTTTCCCAGCTACAGATCAAAGAATAAATACTGTACTAATGGTAGGACCCAGCTATCCCAGAATGTTCTAGCTATAGATTTATTTGAGTCACTAGTATCAGCTCTTGCTGGCTTATATGAGATATAGTTTTGATAAGTAGGGAAGATATTATAGGAGACCTGGTCACAGAAAATAACCTTGAACCTAATGATCATAAATCAATTCAGGCTAGAGTTAAATAAATGATAAACAAAACAGATCTATTGAAGACTGGTCTGGCACACAGGTTATGGTATTTACATGAGCAGAGGTTTCTTCGGACTCTACAGTGCCAGGGGTCTATGATTTGATTACACCTGAAAGGGTGAATCCCTCAGAGCAGGGATCAGCAACCCTTGGCATGCATGCCGAGCATGGCACACAAGGCTATTTTGCTTGGCACACCACCACCAGCTCCGGGCTCTAAGCAGCCATGGGGCCCAGGCTGTTCCCAGCAGGTGGCTGGGAGGCTGCAAGGCTTGCTGCAAGCAAACCTGGCTCCTTGAGCCGGTTCCAGCCAGGAGGCTGCGAACAGCTGCTCTAGGCTCGGGCATGTTGGCATTCCAGGACCTTCGAAGGTAGACATTGTGTTTTTTTTCGGCACTCTGGCCAAAAAATGTTGCCTACCCCTGCCTCAGAGTATTGGCCTGCAGCCTAGCTCCACCCTGAGGCCCTCTACTGTTCTTGAAGACAAACACCAAAGTAAGGGCTAATAAGCAAATCTGTATTAAGTCAAAGGTATCAACAATCATAACAACATGAACTAATCAACAGCTACTGAACACAACACTATATACACATATATACAGAGAGCAATACCGGCCTGTCACCAACAGTGGCAGCCAAGCGGGTGCTGCCAGGTTTGTGTCGAACGGGATTTCCATCCTTTCCTCCACCAGTGAAATACTTGGAGACCTCTGAGGGGAAGGAGGATACTTTACCTACCAAATGGGGGAAATGAAGGTAAGTATCTCTGGTGGAATTCAGGTGCATCTTGGTGGATTTGTCCTTGTCCCCACGCACACCGCTCGGCACTCGCACTCCTGATCCTCGCCCACCTTACACACAGGCACCACTCACTCCTACCACATCCCAGCAGATCCAGCACAACACAAATCTCAGGCTCTCCACCATGACGTCCAACACATACAGACACCCAGGCATACAGCCAGTCATGCACTGTCAGTCACATCTACCTGCATATACACAGTTCCCATCACTTCTTGACGTACGCACTCCCCATCACGCGCATGCGTGTGCTCCAGCAACGGCCAAAACCTATTTTATGGTGGCCAACTCAGGCTACCCGTCAATCATTTCAGTGTTCCAATCACAACTCATTCCAATCAATCAGTAACATCACTTTTGTGGACCAATTGCATTAATTATTACCACATAAACTTACTAACGTAATTTTCCTGCTCTGTTGTTTTATGACAAGGTTTCAACTGCTCATGCCTCGCTTTCCTAAGTAGGTCATAGTATCATCAAGGTCAGAAGTTTAGATGTTCCAGAGACTTCTAATCTCTAGCCATCCTACGCATGTATAATCACTATTATGACTAGGCCAGGACTTGCACTGTTTACATTATAACTAAGATTTTCAATTTCAAAAAATAGATTTTTGATAAATTTGGGAAATGGCAAAGACAACTGGATAAGGGAGCTTAGGGATTTGAATTTAGAGGAGGCCTGTAGCACAGGCTTGGAATGTCTTTCAAAGGTTCAGAAATTATGCAGTCTTGCATCCCAAGGTCAGATGAAAAACTGGTAAGGGGGAGCTCAGACCTAACAGGAAAACTATTAAAAAGGATAGAGACAGACAGTCCTAGGGAGTGGGGGAAAAAAAAGACTTATCTTTAAAGGAAGATATTGTAGAAGTCAAGAAGTGTTTCATACTAGTTAGGGGTCGGAAGGGACCTGAATAGATCATCTAGTCTAACCCCCTGCCACTGGTTGGAGCACATGCTGGGATCACACGACCCCAGACAGGTGTTCATCCAACCACTTTTTGAACTTACCCAAGGTAGGAGCAAGGACCACTTCCCTAGGAAGTTGGTTCCAGATCCTGGCTACCCTGACCATGAAATAGTGCCTCCTAATGTCTAACCTGAACCTATTCTCCAGCAGCTTCTGGGCATTGTTCCTCATCACCCCAGGTGTTGCTGCGGGGAATAGTATCCTTCCTATTTGCTGCTGATCTCCCCTAACAAGTTTGTAGGCAGCCACCAAATCCCCCCTCAGCCTTTGCTTGCTGAGGCTGAACAGGTTCAGGTCCCTCAGCCTTTCCTCATAGGGCCTGCCCTGTTGCCCTCCAACCAAGCGGGTGGCCCTCCTCTGAACCCTCTCAAGGCAGGCCACATCATTCTTAAAGTACGGTGCTGAGAACTGAATGCAGTACTCCAATTGAGGCTGGACCAATGTCACGTAGAGGGGGAGTATCATCTTTCTGGACCGGCTTGAGATGCATCTTTGGATGCACAACAAGGTGCAGTTGGCTTCGCTGGCTGTGGTCTGGCGTTGGCAGCTCATGTTCATCTGGGAGTCAATAATGACTCCAAGATCCCTTTCTGCCTCTGTGCTCTCAAGGGGGTAGCTCCCCAGCTTGTATGTATGCTGTGGATTCCTTCTCCCCAGGTGCAGCACCTTGCATTTATCTACATTGAAGCCCATCCTATTACCATCTGCTCACTTTTGTAGTCGGTCTAAGTCTAACTGCAGCCACTCTCTCCCTTTGAGCGTGCCTACCTCTTCCCATATCTTAGTGTCATTGGCAAACTTGGACGTGTTTTTCACCCCCTCGTCCAAGTCACTGATGAAGATGTTGAACAGTGTAGGCCCCAGGACCGAGCCCTTGGGGACCCCACTGTTCATATCCCACCAGGTCAAGTACGACCCATCCACCATCATTCTCTGGATGCACCCCATCAGCCAATTTTTGACCCATCCAACTGCGTAGGCATCAATGCCACAGTCGCTCAGTTTATTAATGAGAATGGGATGAGAGACAGTGTCAAAGGCCTTCTTAAAGTCCAGAAAGACTACGTCCACAGTGACACCATCATCCAGGTATTTAGTTATCCGGTCATAAAAGACCATCAGGTTGGTCTGGCAGGACCTGCCTTTGATGAATCCATGTTGATTTCCCCTGGGCATTATCTCCCCTGCTGGCCTCTCACAGATGTGCTCCTTGATAATTTTTTCAAGGATTTTCCCCAGGACCAATGTGAGGCTTATGGTCCTATAGTTTCTTGGGTCTTCCCCTGGCCTGTGGACCACGATCATTCATGCAGCCAGGCACAGCAATGACCCCTGCCTTTTCCCTCAACACCCGTGGGTAGAGGGCATCAGGGCCCGCAGATTTAAAAGCATCCAGCCCTTCCAGAAGATATAGCTATATGTTGAGATATAGTCCTGATTCTAGTTGAATTAGACTTTGCAAAAGTAATTCCAATATATAGGAAAGAAGTAGAGGTATTCTTGTCGTGAGGATAAAGTCAAGATTAAAGGTAATGGCTCCAATTGGAAATGAATACTTTGGCTCAATTTTCAGTAAGGGCAATGATGTGTTGACCATTGGATCAAAAGCAGGAGCAATAGTGGGATGAGGTCATGGAATCACCAAATTCAAGGGGGAAGCAGAACACAAGATGTTTCCTACAACTACATTTTAGGATGACTGGCAAATCTCCATCCCAGAATACAGACATGGCAGTTGAAATTACAGATGTGGAAGCTAGGGATGGTAAGATATGACCAAACAATAGAAAACATAGTATTTATATTTGAGAAGGGAGTGGGGGTGGTTAGGGAATGATATCAGAACAACTGCAGGCCCAATATTTTGACCTGAGTGAAGTGCAACCTTTTAGAATGAATTTTGAAGGACAAATAAAGACATTAGTTAAAGACAAGGAGTTGAGATTGAAAAGGAGATGCTTCTCACAAGTAAGATAAAAATGCCTCAAAAAATGTTATGGTACTGAAAATTCCTCCAGATGATGCTAGGTGGTGCAATTGGCTAGTGAACTATCTTTTCATGGCAGGAAACTTGTGTAACAGAGAGCAAGGGCTCCTGTTACTTTAATAAGGAAAAGGGAGCTCAGCAACCGTCAGCTGCCAACAAGTAAGCAGCCGAAGAAATGTAAAGGCAAGAGCTCCAAAACTATAGGTGACTACTCAGGAGCAAGTGGATCTGCAATAAGAAATAAGCAGAACCCAGAGGCATGCTCAAAGGGAGATGCAGGGCTGGTAGACAGATGGCAGCAGATGAGAGCAGACTGTCCATTGATCAGGCATTTATGCCTGGTCAGGGAGGCATCTGACCAGAAGGGGTGAGGCTCAAGGATTATAAACCCTGGCTCCTGGGCCAAAGCAGGCAATGACCCCTACAGGGGGGTCTGACCCCTACAGAAGAGATGCTTCTAGGTTGCTAGAAAAGAAGCTGCAGACCTGGAGAGTGTAACAGGCAGAGCTGACCACCAGGGAATCTCTGAATCTGAAGTTGGAGCCCCAAGCTTGCTACAACTCAGATAAAAAATGAAAAAAGAAAACAAGGCTTATTTGCACGCACAAGCCAATTGTTATTTCATTCTCTGGAAGGGATTTCTCTAGAGCACAAAACCACTACACAGTGCAACACTCAAAAGCACTCCAGTGAATCCTGAGCCCTCCTTGGAATTTTCTTTGTTGGTTTGTTCAGTACATGCTCCAAGAGTAACACTTGGTCTTGCTACGAAGTCATGCCAGAATAGCTGTGCTGGCCAGGAAGGGGGTGTGAAAAGATCTGCCCCTCATTGATGCAGCTTAGCCAGCTAAACTCCCTATCTTGATGCAGCTCTACCAATGGGGTGAGCTTCTTCCACTAGCACTGTCATTCAGGGAGGCAGTATAGTGAAGTAATTGGAAAATCCCTTCTGCTACCATGTGCCACATGGTAGGGTTCTGTGTTTCCTTAGCAAACTGGTAGGGTTCTGTGTTTCCTGAGCAAAGTCATGGCAGCAGTAAACCTGAAAAGCAAACAAGCCCTAACTGTGCATCGTGCGTTTCACAACACGTCTCCCTGAAGCTGTTCTCTGAGGCAGTGGAAGCTTGTTTCATGCAATGGAGATTACAAGAGAGTCTGCTCTGAGTAGAGGGAAGGGGTGTTTGTTGGGGGAGTAAGGAAAATAATGGAAGGGAGTCTTCATGTTAAATAGGATGTATGCATCTGCTATGTGTCCCAGCCCAAGGAGCTTGCAAAGAGGAAAAACCCTTCCTGTTTCCCAAGGGGTTCAGAATAATGCTCTAGACACGCATCTTAGTTTGTCCAGAGCTGTTGATCTTGTGCTCTTTGTAGCAGTGCAGAATAGTACTGAATGCCACTGCGGAGTTTTAGTCTGGCTCTTTCTTACAGAGTGGGGGCTCTGAAGTGCTTCTGTGACTACACTGATGCTGGCACCAGGGGCTGAACTGACCATGAGTTCCAAACCTGGAATTGCTGCGTATCAAGAGTTAACTGTGTGTGTTTTCTCCCTCTGTCCATAGCTATCACCAGGGAGCACCTACTCTTCTGAAGGGAAACTCCTTCCCTTGGCCGGCTGCCAAATATTAATTCAAGTCATAGTGCAAAACCTGTAAAAGCTTTTTAAAGAGCAGTTTCTGTCTGCAGAGATCAAAACCAGTACAGGAGCAGAATAGAAAGGATTATTTTAGTTTTTAAAGGGTTTACCCACCATTGCTTTTACTGTAAACATTATTATTGTCATAAAACACTATTTGCCTCCACAGAGTAGCTTTAAAAAGAAAAGGCATATTGGAAATGTGGACATAAATGAGGACAGTGCTGCTTTAATTTTCTATGGAGGGAAGCCCTACAAACAGGGCTGGGAATAATGAAATAATGACTTCTCCCAGTTTTGACCCTGGTTCTCTCTCTGACTTTGTATCAATTGCTTAAAGTGCCTTTTTTTTTGTTGCCATCCGATAATTAGAGAATGCTACTTGCTGGTGTTTTGTAGGAAATGGTTAATATTAATAAAATACTTGGCAAATTCAATGTTTTGTGTAAGTGTTGTTTAATAATATGTTGTTATTTATACTTCTGCTAGCATAGCTCCAAGTTCATCCACATGCTGAGAGTACAGTTCTCAGTGGCAGTCAGGGAGTGGGGCATCTATATCTTTCACAAATAAAGATGTGCTGCACTTTCATTTTGCTACGTCTCATAGCTACCAACAGACTTTTCACAGAATGCCCCTTCCTTAACTCCAGCCCTGTTTGTAGTCTTGGAAAATATTTTAGTCCTTCTCTTGTCCTGTCTTTGTTTTTCTGTCTTACTGGGTGCCTGGATGATAGCTTACTAGTTTTTTTGTCCATATCCCTTGCTAAATGCAACTCCAGCTGTGCTTTGGCCTTCCCAATTTCATCCCTGCATGCTCAAGCAATTTTCTTATACTCCTCCCTAGTTATCTGTCCTCACTTCTTGCGAGCTTCCTTTTTTGTGTCTAAGCTCACTGAAGCTCTGCTAAGCCAAGCGGGTCACCTGCCATATTTGCTGTTCTTCCAGCACATTGGGGTGGTTTGTTTCTGCATTCTCAGTAAGTTTTCTTTAAAATACAACCAGCTGTCCTGTAGACTGACAAGGGGATCAGGGCTATTGGGCTGCAACTCCTGAGAGACCCTAGCTGCCCCACTGGCTGTGGGTAACTTCTGCCCCTGCTCGTTATGGCTAAGGCCTGGGCCCTGCTGCCCCTGGTGTGGGCCTTTCCTCAAGTGCCACTGATTGTCCTCAACAGTAGCAATGGACAGTGGTGTATTTAGTGGCACAGACTGTCTGAGGGACTTCCATTCTAGTGTCCCCTCTGTTAGTGCCCAAGGATTGTACTCTGGTCACCTACCCCCTAATTATACTACTGACTTTTTCAGTCTTTTATTGTTGCTATGAAGAGGATGCACAGAAGTCCTCTTGTAAAAGAAAGAATTCTGTCATCTTTTCACTGTTTAAGAGAACACAATGATACATTCTGGTGCTATTTGTTATAACTAAAAAAATAAAAATCCAAGGGCTTAGATCAGGGGTAGGCAATTATTTTGGCTGGAGGGCCACTTAGCAGGTTTTGGTGAGCTGCTGAAGGTCACAAGGGTAGCCCTGCCCTTTGACAGAAGCACTGCCTCCCTGGCCACCATCTTGGGACCAGATGTCCTGCCCCCTAACCTCTGACCCTTGCTACTGGAAGTCTCTCCCTTTGCACCTCCCTTTGCCTCCTTTTGGGAGGGGGGGTTGCCATCTTGATACTGAAAAAAATGGATCATATACTAAAAAATATCAAACATCTACTATAACATTAATTTTATTTAAAATAATATTTTGTCCTGATTTATGTGCATTTCATAGCAGATCTAGAGGCAATTGCATAATAGCTCAACATCTAGTCTTACTCTTGTGTATTGTGTGTGGGGTGGGTGGGGTATGTGGTTGGGGTGAGGGTGTGTGGGTATAGTGCAGGGGTAGGAGTATGTGGGAGCTGTGGGAGGGTGTGGGTAAATTTGGGGGTATGATGGGGGGTGGGGTGGATGGGAGTGTAAGGGAGGGGGGTCCTTGAACTCCTTGGAGTGTGTAAGTCATTGGATTTGCATGTGGCTGCAGGGAGCAGGGCCAACTTCACCTGGCCTGAAAGTGCTCCCACCTAAGTCCCTGGCCACACATGGTGGTAGGGTGCATCTCCCTTCCAAGTCCCCATCTGCAGGTGGCTGCAGCATGTGGGGCCAACACCACCCAGTCCTGTAAGATGCAGCTCCTGCCCAAGTTCCTATCTGCACAAGTTGGCAGCATGCAGGGCCACCCCCATCTGGTCCCATAGCAGGCGGCTCCCATCCCAATCCCTGGCTGCAGGTGGTAGCAGCATGTAGGCCCAGACCACGCAGCTCCATAGCACATGGCTCCCCGTGCTCTCACCTCCTTTCCTGTAGAGGGAGTCCCTGGCCCCAGCCTGATGGGGTTTATAGCTGAATTTCCACTCTTGCAAGCAGGGAGGCTGGAAACAGGCATGGGTGACATGGCACAAGTTCTGTCAGGTGCAGGCTTCTTGTCTCTAGTGACCCCTGGCTCAGGTGTGGAGTGGGTAAGGCCGAGCTGGGTTGGAGGGGTGGTTAGCAACCAGAGCCCCACCCCCTCCAGGGATATAGTATAGCTTGCAGAGGGGCAGCCCCTGTCCAGGGCTTACGAAGGGGCCCTGCAGGCCAGATGGAATTGTCTGGCAGGCTGGATCTGGCCTGTAGCCTGTATTTTGCCTGTCCCTGGCAAAATGTTAGACATTTCTGAGCATGTCATTTAGGGACTTTCAAAACAAACCAGTGCTAGTAAGTAGCAGTGTAACCTGATACAGTAGCAATTAAAAATGAGGGGGAAAAAAGAGGAGGTTGTTCATGGTGAATCAGTGACAAAAAGGGCTCCAACCTTATCACCTTTTGTAGACACTGGAAAGATTTTCAAACCTTCAGTGGTTCACTAGAGCAGTTTGTCAGTGAGAAAATTAAAATTTTATTTAGCCATTTTACTTTAAAAAAATAAAGGGGAGGAGGTTTAGGCATGATGAGGGAGTCAAGGTAAGCCAACATGGGTGTTATTTCTGGTTAGCCACTCAAGTTAAAACCCGCAGGGAAACTGGAGTGTAATTATTAAAACCCCAAATGTCTCATCTTTGGTGCCATTTTAACATAAGTCAGTTAGCTTGGCCTAGGCTTTTTTTTTTTAAAGGTAGATTTACTCAAAGTTTTGCAATCTATTTAATTAGTTAGTACAACAAGTAGTGGTGATCCACAAGACTCCAAACTTTACTTGGATAGTATTCCAATTCTTGGCACGTTGCTTTTCTTTGCCAATCAAGGTTTAATCCTTTAAAAAATAGGCCCTTATCAATAGAGCAACCCTGCTCTGCACATTCAACTCCAATTTACAGTTCAGCTGAGGCAGCAGATAGTTTGAAAGTCAAAGGCAGCTCCTTAGCTTCACAGCCATGGTTATCTCCTAGAATCAGGAATGTGAAATTGGCTCCTTCAGTGGGGCAATCTTCTGCCAATTATTTGGACAAAAAGGGTTTTTATGTGGGGATGGTTGTTGAGAATTTGAAAGTAGAAACAGGGAAGGAGCAAAAAATAAATTGGAAATAAATTTAGCTAAACCAAAGGAAAATAAAAGTTCATTGCATATGAGAATGCAAGTGTGGTCAGCTAAGGAAAATATATTCTAATTGGAAATGTGCAAAGTGTTTATCAAAAATAAAAAGGGTCTGACTGTCAAATAAGTGACGCATTACACTGTATTTGCAAGGAAAAAACACATTAGGTACCAATTATATAAGACGTATTAGTTTTTAGCAAGGGAGAAAGTATAAAAGAGGAATTTTGGCATGGCTTTCTGAATAACATAGAGGAAATCAATTTGAATCCATTTCTCAGGCTTCTCAACCCATTTTACACAATGAAATGAGTACTCTTTAAACAAATGAGGCTTTATTGATTTGTATTGGTGTAGTGCCCATGTCAGAAATGTCCAGGACCTGTGTGGGTCCTGACCAATTTTACTACTTGTGTGTAAATTCTGTGTTGTGGTTGTACTAGGGTACTCCAGATAGTATGTGCTTATGGAAATTATTTCAAATTTTGGTTTCTTTTTTTATAATGCTCCCTTGAAATATGCTATGATTGCTCAGAAAGGCACTGACAGATCTGACTGCTGGAATTGTGTTTCATACTTTGAGCAGTTTTCCAGGATGCGAGACTCTTTCTCTTCTGTAGGTGAAGAAGTACTGTATGAAAACAGAAAGGAAATGACAGGACTCCTGACTTGCTCTTTTTCCCATCTGCTTCTGAAGGCTCAGAAGCCTTGACCTTCACCATTCCTTCCTCTTCACCTTACCACTTCACTGGAAACGAACTCACTTTTTTGGCCTTTGAATCTTCAGAATTACACCATCTGTCACCCTGTCTTCTCAGAGGGCAGAAGCAGCCTGACTTTCTTAAGGATTCAGCTTCTTTTTAAAGGAAAGTTAATAATGATTGCTATCATGTGGGGAGAACCACAGTGTGACATTTGCAGAATGGTAATTAAGAGGAATCATGATAGATATTGGGATGGAAGGAAAGAAGCCATGCTGTTTCAAGCTGGCATTTCAGAAGTCCTCTTGTTCTCTAGGCTGCAAAGAAAGCGGAGATAGCATTTTGTACTGAGATTCATTAATTCTGAGACAGAGCCAGGCTTTTGTTGGTAACATGTAAGAATATGATTCTGTAAATTCTTTTCCACATATAATTTGGGGTTTTGTTTGGATCTAGGTGCAGGGCTGCATGGAAGAAGGGAAGCTGTAATTTAGAGTGGCTAACCAAAATTAAAACCCAAGCTGGCTTACCTTAACTCCCTCATCATGCCTAAACTTTCTCCTCTTTAAAATTTTATTGAGCAGAGGGCAGATGGGAAAGTTGCTTTTTGTTCCTGGTTTTGATTAAAATTGGTGGGCTATAATGTCTCTACGTTATTCCATAATGCTTTGTAATATCTACATTTATGGCTTAGGGGCTGCTTGCCAGCTTGTGCTTTTCCCTGTTCACCTCTTGGTCCTTCTGCCTTTCCTCTAGCATCTGCTCCCTATATCTACTTTGTTCCTTGTGCCCCAGGCTTAGACATCTTTAGGGGATCAGAGAATATGTTCTCTCTGGTCAGTTTCTTTCTTCTTATCAAAGTTGTTTTTTGGTTGGTTACTGAAACAACCAATCGGAGTGCTCCAAGGGTGTTTTGGTTACAAAGTTGGTTATTGAAACAGCCAATCAGAGTGCTCCAAGAGTGTTCCAGACAGGAGGTGGAGGTGGTGGCACGGCAGAGTGGGGGTGTGAGGCCCTGGTCCCTGAAGGAGGTGGCAACAGAGCAGATGGAGTGAGGGGGCGAGGCCCTGTTCCCTGGAGGGGGTGGTACAGGGTGCTGACTGAGGGGGATGGAGGGGTAAGCTTCGCCTCCCCCCCCCTGCTCCTGGGAGGCAGTGCGGGGTGGTGGATGGTGGCACTCCATCCCTGTCCCCAGCACCTGTCAATCCTGATGGGCAATTGACTAGTATCTTTATACAATATGAAGAGGTTCAGGCTTCTCCTGGGCTGTTCAGCAGCTTTCCAGCATGCCCATATGAGGGCACTTTGAGGGATGGAGGGAGAAACTATCTAGTTCCCTGGATACTAATTGTAGTGATACTTTAGTAAATATTACTAAGCCATGTAGGCAGTGGTGATGAATTGCTCATGAGAGTGCCAAAGGAACAAAGAAGTCACATGCCTGAGGGGACTTGAGGTTGTATGCTGCCTATCTCTTTACATAGTAATGTTACCAGTGCTCATTGCAGATTTATTTGGGAAGGTGTCCTACTGTGACAGGAGAAGACTTCCCTTCCTAGAAAGGTGTGGTAAAAGCTTAAGGAATACCCAAATAACACTTCTACCAAGTTTGTGCCAGAAGATAGAAAGGAAATCTGGACCAAGATCATCTGGAATTTCTTTAAACAGAGAGAAATTTGGCTTCTGTCAGTTTGATCTGCAAGCCAGTTCAGAGCCTAGTCCCATGACCCAGCAATCAGTAGTCTCTTCCTCTGTATCTGTTCCTGAATCTAAGCACAACAGGCCAGTGATATTGTTTTGACTAGGCAAACCTGCACCTTTTTTTTGCATTCACTTTCAGTTTTATTCATGAAAATAATATAGTGTGAGTGCTTGCAAGGATGGTTTTACATTTTCCACATATTTTATTTGTATATTCTTGTATAAGTCCAGGTGTGTTTCTTTTTTTCCATTTGCAGTGAATTAATTTAATGTTACTAGAAATTCTGTCTGCTACAGTGCCAAAAATATGCACTTGGGAATGTTTGGGGGTTGCTTATGGCATCCTTTTTCTTACTTCTTGCCTGCATCTGCCAGTGCATATTAAAATAAAGCAGCTTCAGAAAGCAAATCCTCTGCTCTTTCTTTGTGCATCTGCCATTTTGAGTGAGGGAGGAGGAAAAAGGTCTGAGGCTCCATTAAAAATAGGGGGCAAGGGAAAAGACAACATTGCAGTAATATGTCTTCCTGAGCTCCATGCTGTCTTTAGTGCATTCTGCTTATGGGTTTTGAAGAGCTCAGGGCTCTCTGCAGGATCTGCATCTTTCAGTCTCTCTTCTGAATGAGCTTATTGTCTCTTTGCTCTTCTGGGATTCCTTCCTCTGAGTTTCATAGAGTTTGAGTTTATGGCCAGAAGGTCTGGGCTCCTGTGTAGCATAATTGATTACATTTCTCAGCACAAAAGCTGTATATAGACCATGCTGGCAGATGGATATGTATCCTCCCCCAAAGATGCTAGAATAGGCGAGGATCACTCTGTGCAAGTGTGTTCTCCAGTGTATTTGATAGCAAATGTAATGTGTTCTCTTCTATGATACTCCTAAATTGGGAGTTGGAGTGAATTTTTGGATGTTGGTTGTTCTAGGCAGGAGATGCACTGAACAGTGATTATACACTTTGGAAGGAAGAAAATATGACATGTAGTCCAATGCACATGAACACCATAGAGAAAAGCTGTATGTTTCTGCAAGACATGACTGTGGAGTATGATAATTGTTCAGACAGCTCTGAAACAAGCTGCAACTTGGGACCTTGTGGAGAAAAGATGGATGTGGTTTAAGATTACAGGATATCCTCTGTGGCAAATGATCTATCTCCTGCTCCTGTCATTTTACATTCTTTTCTTGATTTATGCACTCTTAAAGATTTATGTAGGATCAGGGGACTGGAAGGGATCCCCTTCAGTCACTGAATCCATTCATCTGTGATTGAGGGCAACCACATAATAGATCAGGGCTGACCAATGGTGTCCTACAGATCACTAGTATCCATCCCCCAAGGAGTTAACCTGCAGGTTCCAGCCTCCTGGGCTGGGTGCCTGTCACAAGGCACTCCGGTTGCCCTGTGCCTGCAGGGAAGAAGAACTGCCAGAGGGGGAGCCCTTGCAGTGATTAGGCAGCACAGCTGCGTGTTGCTGGGGCAACCAAAGAAGGTCAGCTGACAAAAGGGGGCAGGGCTTGGCTCCTATAAAGCCCAGAGCCAGAGTCAGGCTGGTAGTCCTCTACCAGCAGCCGGCGGAGTGCGAGTGCGAGTGCGAGTGCGAGTGCGAGTGCGAGTGCTCCAGAGGCTGGAGCAATGATGCTGTGGGATAGCTGGGAGGCTTATGTGGTTATGGCCAGGTGCCTTGTGTTTGTGTTGCTGTTGTTATATATGACCAGTGGTTTGGGCGAAGCTTTGGGGAAGGAGGAGGCCTCATATGGGACCCCAGCAGCGTGGGGATCCCAGCACCCGTGGGGGCACAGTGTTCAAAGGTGCCGGTGAGGGCATAGCAGCATGGGGGTGCGTAGACCCCAGCCCCAGAGAGGGGGCATTTGATAAGGACCCCAAGTTGGGCATAGCAGGGCTAGCTCAGGAAGGGGGCAGCCCTGAGAAGGGGGTCCAAGTTGGACTCAGTGAGCCCCTGGAAGGGGGGCAGCACTGAGAAACCCAAGAGGGGCACTATGGGAGGAGCCCAAGTTGGGCGCAGCAAGCCCCAGGAAGGGGGCAGCATGGAGGAGCCCCAGAAAAGGGGCCATTTTACTGAGAAGCCCAAGTTCGGGCACAGGGAGTCCCTGAAAGGGGGCTGCATTTGCTAGGGAGCCCAAGTTGGGCCTAGTCAGTCCCAAGGAGGGGGCTATTTTCATGAGAAGCTCAAGGGCGGGCATTGGGAGTCCCTGAAAGGGGGCCACATTCTTTTGGAGGCCCAAATTGGGCATAGTCAGTCCCAGGAGGGGGCAATACTGAAGCCCTAGATAGGGGGCAATGATTGAGAAGTCCAAGAGGGGCGCTATTTGAGAAGCCTGCAAGGGGCAATGAGTGAGGAGCCCAAGTGGGGCACAGACAGGCCCAGGAAGGGGGCAATATTGTGTAGCCCAAGTGCGGGCATTGGGAGTCCCCGACAGGGGGCCTCAGGCATTAGAGACCCCAAGTTGGACACAGCCAGCCCCAGGAAGGGGGCAGCGTTTGGGAGCCCAGGTTGGGCACAGCCAGCCCCAAGGAGGGGGCAGTATTGAGGCCCTAGATAGGGGTCAGCACACTGAGAAGCCCTGTGGGGGTGAGGGGAGTGCCATATCTAGGAAGCCCTGTGTGGGCGTGGTGAGCCCAGAGTAGGGAGCGCCGTATTGAGGAGCCCAGTGAGGGGGAACATAGAGTCCAGGAGAAGGACAAGACTGGAGAAGGCCCAGAGAGAACGAGAAAGGGGCTGCAATATCCGCGAGGCTTGGGCTGCAGTATTGGGGAGGAAGGAGCCACAGACAGCGCTCCCTAGGGGAGGGGGCAGTACAAGAAGAAGGGCAGCCTCCCGCTAATGAACCAATCAACATCAAAGATGTGGCAGGCGATTAGGCAGACGGTTGCCCAGAGACAGGTGTGGGGGCCATATTGAGGGTGGCCCCAGTGCACCCTGTCACAGTGCCACTCCCTCTTCAACTGCTGTCACTGGACTTCCAAGCTCCTTTCCTTCCTCTAGCTTCTGCTGTTTGCCCCCACCTCTAAGGGTGGGCCTGTGGGGTGCTGTGTGGGGACACCAGCATGACACAGCAAGGTGGGGGAGGATGCCAGCTTATGGCACAATGTGGCCTGAAGCCTGAGTGGCATGTGACCCAGGGGAGCATGTACAGTGTATGGCAGAGGCCCGGGGCCCCTAACCACTCAGAAATTGAACAGCCCTATATCAGATGTTCAGTCTCAGAGGGTCCACAGTGATCCTTCCCCTAGCAGCCTGCCTCTTCTGCCATCTCTGTCTTCTCTTATCTACCTCTGCCACCCTTTCCAACCCACCCTGCTGCTTACCCTCTGGCTCAGGCAAAGCCCCGGCCATGGAGCATGTGTTAGCTCTGGCCCCAGTCCAGCCTGGTAGTAGCAGTAGTGGCAGTTCCAGCTCGAGCTCCAGAGTCTGGCTGGAGCTGGAGCAAATGTGCTCCGTGTCTTGGACTAAAGTAGGGCTGGAGCCCTGCCAGAGCAAGGATGAGCGGTGAGGGCTGGGAAGGGAGAGGGCGGATGTGCAGCAGTGGCAGTGGAGTGGGGCAGGCAACAGATGCAGCTCCAGCTCCAACCCAGGGTCAGGTCCCGAGCTGGAGGTGTAGCAACTTCCTGTCCCCCTGCTGCCTCACCCTTGAATCTAAGATGAAGAGCTTTTCCTCCCATGTTAAATGGGGAAAGTAGTTTGGTCTTGGATTCAAGTAAATTTGGTATTACTTCTTTCATTTAAGCAGAAAAAAATTGTTTCAGTTGAACCTAAGACCAATTCTCCCACCTCCTCGCCACCCCTTCCGATTTTCTCCCTCATCCAGTTTGGTCCCAATGGGAAAAAACCCCATGACTATATTTACTTGAATATAATACAGGATTCCTCCCCCACCACACCCTGCAGCAGCATGGGGGAAGAAAGCCCCTCATCTTGTATTCTTATATGAAGTGGAAGGGGGAGCACATGGCTGCTGCAGTGCTGACTCTGGCCCTGAGCCTGGGCTGGGGCCAGAGGCAGACCCACAGCAGCCTCTACCCCTTGTTTATCCTCTGCTTCCCCTCTGCACATTCAGCCCACCCTGCCCACTCCCTTTCCCTCCCTTTTATTGTCACGCAGAGCTCAACTCAGCTCAGGCTGGCATCTCTCCTGGGCAGGAGCACATGGGAACTCTTTCCCCTGCCTGGCCAATCAGCAGTCCTGGCACTGCTGCATGGGCAGGCAAGAGCTCAGCTTCCACGTGCTGCACTATGGAAAGAACCAGGCTAAGCAGTATCTGACAGTAAGGGGACAGGGAGGAAGGTTGCGGGGAGGAAAGATGCAGAGACTTGTGGGAAGCTGGGGATGGGAGGTGCAGGTGGCGGGGGGGGCAGGAAGTCTGCAATGGGAAGAAGTGGGTGGGGCAGAGGGCAAAGAAGCCACCTGACCTCCCCCACCCGCCCCCACTGCTTTCCCTGTTATAGCAGTGGGAAGGCTTCAAGACAACCCTCCAATACTTAACTTCTGTACCTGGAAAATTATAACAAAATTTATAATTTTTCCATATATAGACTCTATTGGGGGAGATCATCTTATATTCAGGGTAGTCTTATATTTGAGTACATATGGTAATTACCAAGTATTTAATTAAAGTTTATGGCACTTACAGAAGTAGATGCAGCCATAAATATACAGAATGCTGCAGAATTTATTTTGTACTATTAAAATGGTGATATGGGCTAATATTTGAATTATCTAAAGATATGTGAGAAGATGTAATATGTAATACTAATGACGAAATTGTAAGCAGATATTCCTAAAGGAGGATTGCCATTGCATTGTTATTTATCACAGCAGTAATTTATTTGTATTAAAACATCTTTTGACTCAGAAGCTGCTTATTATCACATGACAAGTATATGCACCTGTTAACCCCATGCTCTCCTTTGTCCTAAACTGTTATGTTCACTTGACAGATTAAGAGTTTACAATCTAAGCAATGACTTTTTTCCTATGCTTGTACAATGCCTAATATAATGTGGCCCTAATTCTGATTGGCACCTTTGTAAGCTCTACAATGTAATAAGAGGTTTCCTTCACATGGCATCAAAGGTGGTTTATAAAATGACTCCAATCTGCAGTATGTCTTTAGGTATGGAGGCAGCTTTATAGTTATTTTGGAAGACAAATCTGATGATTAAACATGGAAATTGGTATGCTTTGTACCTGAAGCTGTATTGTATTTCTTTGTTGATGGTAGGTGTTTACAATTTCCCAGTTTTGTATTTGGACAGGACTTTTGGGAACTTTGGAATGGACCCCTATTACTTTGTGATGATGTTCTCCTAGAAGTTTGACCTTAACTATTCAGGGTCTACTTAAACTTTAAGAGCCATCTATGGAAAGTGCATGTTGTGTCTCCCTCCAGAAGCAAAATTTGCCTCTGTGGTTTCCTGTTCTCTAGATGTCTGTAAATGAGTAACAACGCCAAAGAGGACAGTTGATTAAATGTCTCTCTGTGCTTTGTTATAGTTATTTCACTCTCGGGCTCTGTAAAGCGTAAAAAAGAATGTTCATAACTTCCCAAGTGACTTGCCTTGATGCCCATCTGTTAGATTATAAAAGAATGAAATAGACTCAAGGCCTTTGTCTCCCTTTTTGTATGTTCCTATATGCTGGCAGATGTACACTAGAACATGGTGACCTCAAACAATTTCAAGAAGATTCTGGTTTAGAGTTTTACAGATATGATGCAGTTGAAATATTTGATTTAATTTGGTATATGGATATCTAACCCAGGAGGCACCAAGATGTTAAAGGATCAGAGTTTAAAATGCTTACTCTAGTTCAATGAAATGAAACAGAAACTGTACAACATGAAAAAAAAGAAGCCAAACTCAACAGTGACATATATTTTCTAAGCCTTTGCAAGAAACACAACTTCATTCCCTGAGGACTAACCATCTACAATCCCCTGACTACTACATACAACTCCAAATACGCTTCACAATTATGCAGAAGAACTTCAGAGAAAATTAGAAATCATCTACCTCACCTACTCTACTCCAAAAGAGACCAACTCAGGAAGGAGATCAACATATACTACAACAACTGAAAAGACAGAAATCCATGCATGTTCCCTGACAATATACAACGGATACAAAGAGACTACGAAAAACTTTCTATGTAGCATTCATCCTACCTACATAAAAAGAAGTGGAACAAATTACTTCAAGAACAAGCTCCCCAGCTACAAAACAACCATCCAAGGAACAACACCAACACCTTACAATATTTCAGCCTCACACTTGATGAAACTGAAAGCAGCAACCAACCCACAAATATTATCAATCTCTCCACACACATGCTTACCAAAAATGAAAAATCTGTCCTTTCTAAAGGCCTAAATTTCTGTCCAGAAAAATACCCAAATAAAATACTTAAATGTGGAGAACTAGAAAAATTCTTCCAATGCCTGCGCCTCAAAGAATATTTCCACAATTAAACAACCCACTCCCAACAACAATTCGTCCTCTGACAACATTCAGGAAAAGATCAATGCCAAAAAGGCCAAAAAAAATCAGATTGGGCACCTCACAGTGGATGAAACCCTAACCTTGACTGCTACATAGACTGTTTCAGGGAAAGAATGAATAATGAAATAATCAGCAACACGCACCACCACAACAACCTCTCTCTACCAGAGAAAAAGGCCATAGAATCTCTAAGATCTGACCACCAACTAGTAATAAAACCAGCAGATAAAGGAGGAGCCATAGTCATCCTAAACCGTGAGGATTACATAAAGGAAGCCAAGAGCCAGCTCTCCAACAAAGAACTACAAGAAGATCCTACTCCCCTTTTCACCAAAAAACTCAACAATACCATCAAATCGTTTCCATCAAGACTACAAGAAAAACTAACTACAGACCTTGATCTCCCTGCTACTTAACACAGGGACCTTTTACATGCTCCGTAAAATCCATAAACAAGGAAACCCTGGCAGACCTATCATATCCAACCATGGGACCATAACTGAGGAAATATTAGGTTTCGTTGAATCAATCCTAAAACCACTCTTCACCTACTGAGCAAGTTTTGTACAAGACAGTACAGACTTTCTACAGAAACTTAAAAACATAGACCACCTTCCCAGCAACACACTCCTAGCCACCATCCTATATACCAACATCCCAGACCAGGATGGCATCCAAGCCTGCCTTGCATATCTACAGGAACAAGATTACAACTCAGAATACAGGCCCAAAGATATTACTGACCTTATACACTTCATCCTCACACACAACAATTTCACTTTTAATA
>JAGPOW010002514.1:329692-353330 GCA_030014935.1 Caiman crocodilus | reverse complement strand
AAAAGGCTTTCACCCAACAAGGATGTTTCTCCAGAGAGGTAGATCGCACATTTGAAAGAGCCACCCCGATACCACGTGAAGAAGTGCTGCAGTACAGAACCCCCCTGCCACAAATTGCACACCGCTGATTATGACATATTACCCCTCCCTTGAACCTGTATGAAAAATCCTCAAAAAACTGCAACCCATACTAGAAAGAGACCCTATTCATAAAAAGATCTTCCCAGAGCCACCCATCCTAGCTTTCAACAAGCACCGAACCTCACCAACCTCATCACCAGAAGCAAACTTCCTCAAGCCCAGAACACACCAAAAGGATCCAGACTGTGCTATGACAAGAAATGCAAAACCTGCCAACACATCTCCACCACCCCCACAATTACTACACCCCACAACAGAGCCATCAGCATCCCACAATCTTACAGCTGTACCTTCAGAAATATGATATATCTCATGCAATGGACCAAATGTCCTGATGGAAAATATGTAGGAGAGACCAAACAACAACTGCACACCAGAATGAATGCACACCAGAAATCTATCAAAGACAGAAATACGCAGTTACCGGTGGGGGTACATTTCTCATAGGAGGGCCAAGCTCTCTCTAATCTCTCAGTCCTGATCCTCAAGGGAAACTTACACAACACTTCCCAGACGAACCTATGAGCTCCATTTCATCAACCTCCTGGATACTAGGGATCATGGACTAAATATAGACTTTGGATTTTTGACACATTATAATCTGCCTGGCATCTGACTCCCCAGCCCAGCCTCTGGCTTCTTTACTTTTCATTCCATCCAGGAAGAGCACACACCGACTGCTGAAACTTCCTTAGCCTGATGAAGGGTTTTTGAATCCAAAAGCTTGCATGATAACTATTCTCAACCATTTAGGTTGGTCTAATAAAAGATAACAAATTCACCCAAGGAATCTTGTCTACTCTAGTTCAGTGATTCTCAACCTTTTTGGACATGAGGCACCTATCCATCCATAATTTTTTGTCAACTGAGTAGCACTAAGAAAAACTAATTTATATATTACAGTGCTTACCACCTTGCAGAAGGGCTGGACAATCCCCCAGTCCGGGACCAGTCTGAGGCTATGTTTAGCTGCTTAGTTTATTTGCTTATCTCCTTGAACCTTGGGGCATCCATCAAAAAGGCCTTGGAATGCTCCTTGAGAAACATTGCTTTAGTTAGTAGCACTGTCAACCTGTGAGTAGTCTCACTGAATTAGAGTAAAGTGATCTTTAATCCAGGACTGTTCAGCTTCTAGGTGAGTGGGGCCTTGGGCCTGCAGGGTCACACACTGCATGACCCCATCCCCTGCTGCACTGCAAGCCCCAGCACCCCCGCACTGGATCATGTATCTCCCAGTATACTGTGTGTTCCCTCCTTCCCCCTGTGTCAGTGTCATTCCTGCTTCATCGGGTCCTCCGCATTACTCTGTGCAGGTGGGTGCCTAGGCTGCAGGCTTCGCCATCACTGCAAGTTGTGCCGTGCTGCAATGCTCCACCCCTTGGGTGGGGAAGAGGACGTTGGAGGGACAGACAGACAGCCTAGAGATACCACCTGCAGAAGTAGCTGGAACACCTGGGGAATAAATAAAATAATTTGCTAGTCTTATAGTTCATATCTGACAGAACACCACCAATGTCCTGACAGGATTAGTGGAGAGCACTCACACAAGAGAATTTAAGTACTGGAGCAACAGGAGACTCTGAAATGAGAGTCAGTCAAGACTGAAATGTATTCATTAAGCTTCCTGCTACAGCTAGCATACAGTTTACCAGTAGATTGATAGCAGTCAATACTGTGTAGTTTTCTTTCTTAAGTACTAAAGTCTGGCAGACTTTTAGATGAAATTCAGGGAAGATTTTTCCCTGGCATAACTTGCTTAGTTATAGATGTATTTTTGCCAATTGCTGCCTAATAGTTTCAAGAACATTTTTACAGTTATTAATAATAAGTGCTAATCTGGGGACTCAATGCCTCTGTACATTTAAAAGGAGATTGGCGCATTTTAATTCTGTTCAACTTTTTCATATGTGTCCGGGATTGGCAATGAATGACTTCAAATCATCATCAACCAATGACCCTTTATGGTATGAAATAGAATGGTGATCTGAGTTAAATACATAGCAAACAGAAAGCTTCAAACCATCTGAAAAACACAAAACACCTGTCTAAAACAATCTTGAATCTAGTCCCTTACGTTAAGAAAACTAGCATCTTAATTTGGACTCCATTCTGTTCTCAGGTCAATGGCAAAGCATCTATTGGTTCAGAGAGAACAAACTCAGGTTCTAGATTTTATTTGCTTTATAGAATGTCCACGACACTTATTTTGTATCTTGTAGTGTTTCTAGATAATTTGACACCTTGCTAAGATGTTTAGCTACAGTAAGGTATACCTGATTTTCCTTAGAAGTGTTTTTCCCCTGCTAGCCTTGGGAAAAAGGGTATGCATTCACCTTCTAATCCAAACCAGGAATAAAACTGTTGGAAGGACACAAATAGATGCTGATGCAAAAGAACACTTCTGAAGCATGACAAAACTAGGGGGAAAAAGTGTCTTGGCCAACATCTTAAATGGGGGAAAAATACATGACTGGTCTCATGGGGAGACCTAGCAAGTCAGAAAGAGGAGTATGGAAGATGCCACTGGTGCCACAAGGAAGGCTGCAGCTCCCTCCCACTCTATGGGCAGATTGAGCCAGGCAACAGCTGGTAGGGACTTTTTGGTCTTTGAAACAGGTAAGAACCCCTCCTTCTTCCACCACTTAGCATAATTTCCCTTCCCTTCCCATTCCTCTCTCACCCTTTTTAGTAAGGGTTGCTTTTGGGTGCAAGGAGTGGGGATGTGCCCACTGCTGGGCTCTCCTCAACTCACGGGAACCTCAGAGATTCTCCTGCACTGCTTCAACTGATGTCTTTAGTAAATATTAGGGGTGTATGAAGCAGGCTGTATTTGATTTGGATTTGGATTTGGCTCGAATCGGGGGCAGTGATTCTATTTGTTGATTCGGATCACTATCCCTGATTCAAGTCGACTGAATCTGAATCTGAAGATTCAATGCTGATTCGGAGAATCAGCAATTCGGACATAGAGACAGCTTTAAATGTTTTTTCTACATACCTTGAGGTACCAGCACAGCTTGTGAGCACTGTGATGCAGGGGTACATGAAGTGTCCCACAGGAGTGTGGGGGGGTCCTCCATATGCTTGCCGGCAAACCAGTACTTGTACTTCTGGTCCACTTCTGGGTCTGCTGGGGAGCATGCTGGGGGACCCCCCCCATGCTTCCCCAGCTTGGCGATCAGCCACAGGGGGACCCAGGGTGCCACCCCAGACTCAGTGCCACCCCAGACAGTTGCCGAGGTGGGGGGAGCCTCACAGCATGCTCCCTGCTGGACCTGTAGTGGACCAAAAGTGCTTTTGGTCCACTTCCAGGTCTGCTGTCAAGTGTGCTGGGGAGCCCCCTGCACTCCTGTGGGATGCTCCATTTGCCCCAGCATTGCAGTATTCATGAGCTGCCTGGTACCTTGAGGTATGTAGAAAAAGCATTTAAAGCTGTCTCTATGTCCGAATCCCTGAGTCTCTCCAAATCGATTTGGAGGGTTCCAATTTGATTCAGAGAGGTTAAAGTGTCTCCTGATTCAATTTGGATTCAGAGATTTGGCTGCCAAATTGGACTGAATTTCTGCTGAATCAAATCAGGGACCAAAGCTTTGCACAGCCCTAGTAAACAGCAGTGTTGGGTTTGAGTGGGAACAGTAGTGGTAACAGTGGGCAGATCTCCCAGCGCCTGCTCCTGGACTGCAGGGGATATAGGGGGGAAGGGAGGGCAGGGAACAGAATTCCCTGAGGGAGTGGGAAATTGCTCATTGACACTATCATTCACTGCCCCTCCCAGCACTCCACACAGCTGCTCTCTGTAGCTGGAGCCCCCAGGCCAGCAGGAAAAACATAGGGAGAGGGAGGGACCCCAAACTCAATGCAGCCATTTCCTAGAACCCTTGGCTGGAGTGGGGCAGGAGTGGTCCTGGGGTTTCCCCCACCCTCAGATCAGCTAGGGACAGCAACAGCTGCTTTGTCCCTTGGGTTATCTTGCTCTGGCCCTGAGCTCCAGCTGTGCTTTGGACACCACCGGAGATGCAGGCAAAATGGAGATGCTGGTATGTGACCTTCACCATGGAAGGAGGTTGCGACCATGCCATTGTATCTCCTCCCTGGATCTGCCCTTGATTGGTGTGTTAAAGTACACTTTCTTTAAATTTGTTGAGGTGGATCTGATGCTACTAATTCATTATTCTGGGATGAAGCTAACTGAGCTATAATTTCATTTCTGAATGCTCTTTCATTTTTAGTGCAGATACATGAGACCATTCATGATGGTCAGACACATAAGTAAACTCTAAACATACTCTAAACAACTCAGTGAGTATGCCCCTCTTAGGAAAAAAGGCGTTGTCTTACCATGCGTTAGCTAACATCTGGTAACTAATATGATGTGCCCCTTCTACAGTGTTCACTTCACTCTAAAGCTTGTGAAAGCTACACCTGCCTTACCTTCAAGGATTTTACCTTGTGCTAGTTACTTTATGTTAATGAACATATGGCAAGATGACACCTTTTTTCCTAATGAAGATAAGTCCTATATCTAAATTTGTGTAAGCTTGTCGCTTTATCCTTGAAAGAGGTGAATGATATATCCCGTTAGTCTTTGCATAGGAGTCCTTGGCTTGTTTTTTAAGTCTGGCAATGAGTAAAGAGATCATTTATGTGTATTTTGGTTTGAATAGTTGCTCTAGACATGAACAGAGTAAAACTAGATAGGGACCACTTTAAGCATAACAAAAACATTTAATCTGGGAAATCCCTACCCTGAAACCACATTTCCATCCTGATTTCTCAATATCTTAATGAATAATGGAAATTAGAGCAGAAAAATGTCTGCTGCAATATATATAATAGCCAGCTCTCTTCTTAATGCAGCGAGTTTCTCTGTAGTTCAGTTTTAAAATTTCAACTAGAAAAAAAAAATGCACCAAACAGCGTAGGTCTAGCATTTTTCTGTTAAAACGTTTTCACTGTCAAATGGATCTTGCTGTCAGAAAGGCTTTTCTGACCGTCAGCCTGCTTTTCCCTTGTTTATTTTCACTTGATCATTCCTAATTATACCCAGTTTCCACACAAAATTGATCTTACCTAGAGAGCTTCTAATCTTAACAAAATAAATATTATCTTTGAATCTCAATTATTCAATTAGGTACGCAAAAATGTGCAATAAGTATATGCAGATTCTTAGAATATTCTGGGGTTTTTTTTCTTGCTTAATTATATTTTGAGTGAGAGAGAGAAAGTGTGTCAATACTTTCTATTCAAGGTCTACAAATCTGCTTCCTGGAAGCACTCATTGTCACTAGGTGGTGATGTTTTGCTAAGGAAAACTTCAACAAAATGTTTAAAATAATAAATCCGCAAATAATGAAAAGAAGGCATCTGCTGTAGGAGCACAAAAATTTTTTCTTTGTGTGTTTTTTTTTTTTTTTTGAAGTACTGCAGCTTTTCCCATAATGTTTCATGAGGAAATATATCAAACTTACAGAAGGAAAATCCTAATTGCCTCTATTGAAACATTTAAAATGGATAGATTTCATTTGGACCTGATGAATTTCTTTCTCCCAGTGTTTTAATTTTGGAATGACTGTGTATCTACATCCACCAGTGTCAAATAGGTTTAACATTACTGTGTGTGCACACCTAGCTGAATCTGGTGACTTCTGATGTTTGGCAAGGCAAAGCTAATGTTTAAAAAATGTGCTCAAAACCACAACAGTGTGAGAGAACACTGAATCTCATGTAAGGTTACCTGCAAAAGATTCTTCCTTAAATTTTATGTTTATGTTCTATTTTTCTTCTTTGATAAATGAACAGGATCTGAAAACACTTAAAATTCTGCTGTTTTTAAATATTAGGAATATATATAAACACAAGTTTGCTGGTGGGCTTTGGGAATCTGAGGATGCTTAGCATGCTTTCACTTTTTCAATGATCATGTTGGGGATCTGAATTTTTAACAAAAATATAATTTCTCTTAGTTGTTCTCTTAATATCCTAATGCCTTGGAAATTAAGTAAATATTAACAAAAGCAAAATAAAAACTTCTGTTTTGTATTACAATTCCATTACTCCTCCAGTTGTCCCCCTAGTCTCCCATGTAGAAAAAGTTAGAATTTCTAAAAAGCAGGGTTTATTTATGTATAGTGTCTTATATAACTAAAAAAAAGCGACAAAACCATTCGCATTTACTGTCAGATCAGCTACTAACAATTTTCTGTATGGAGTCTCTGCAGGACCCAAGAAGGAATGGGGCAGGAATACCCAGTGACTAAGGTGATTTTTTGTCTGGTTTAATCTATTTCTTTTCTATGATCATCATTACAACAAACACAAATACCAGCACCCAGGTTCCTGACAATCTTAGACTTGCAGGGGCACTGCAAAGATTTTTTTTTCATATAGCAAGCTGTTGAAACTGCCTTTGTGAAAGCATGTGAGGAAGTTCTAGATCTGACTTCTTGATACTTTTTCTTGCTAGGGCTAAAGAATTTAAATTAACAAAGTTCAAGTTCTGGATCACAAGGGGTGCTGACAGATGTTCACACCTCTGCTCTAACTTGTAGCGCTTTACATAATGCCCCATGAGTTGGAGTACTCCCCGACACTACAGACCAGAGGTGGGCAAAATATGGCCCATGGGCCAGATCTAGCCTGCCAAGCACTTCCCTCTGGCATGCGCAGCCTCTTCAAAACCCAGGTAATGGCAGCTGCCTCTTTAAAAGCTGGCTGAAGCACCTCAGGCTGTTTCCTTGGGTTCTGATTGCAAGGCAATCAACCCTGACCTCAGCCTGATGCAGCTGGCCTTGCCCCTCCCCTGGCTCAGGCCATGTTTGGAGCTTGAGAGGGGCAGCGGGGTTGGGCCAGAATCTGTGGCTCTGGTGAGGGGAAAGAATGTCTGGGTCAGCTTCTGCGTCCTGCATGGGACTAGAAAGGGCCTTGCTCTGCAGGTAAGCGGCTACTGGGCAGGCTTTCCCCATGCCATGCCATGCCACTCAGGCCATGCGGGGTTGGGTTGGGCGGGCGCTGGGGAGGGGAAGCAGCAGCTAGGCTGCAGCGCTGGCTCAGTCAGCACCAGAGTGAAAAGGTGGCAGTGAGTGGAGCTGTGTGCTGCTTGGGATGGGATGGGACGAGCCCAGCTGGAGTGGCAGGGGGCTCATCTGCACGTTCCCCTACCTACCACTTGACAGGTGCCCTGCCCCCTGGTTGCCATCTTGCTACCAGAAGTCCCACCCCCTAACTTTTAACCTTTGCCACCAGAAGTTCCTCCCCTTGCCCCAAGAAGTACTTCTTTCAGCAGAGTTTTTTGCCATCTTAGAACCAGAAAAATACCAAATTATATTCTGAAAATCAAATATCTACAACATTCATTAATTTGATTAAAAAAAATATTTTTGTCCTGATTTACATGTGTTTGTATAGTGTGCACAGAGGTGACTGCACAATAGATTAAAATGAAGTCTTACTCTTATATATTGTGGAGGGCGGGTATAGGTTTATGGGGGGAGTGGGTATATGGGGGAGGGAGCATGTGGTGTGTGTGCGGATATGTGGGGTGTGGGTGAGTATGGGGGGCAGGTGGCTGGGGTTTGTGTATGGCAGTGTGAGAGGAGGTGTGGGTGCATGTGTACGGTGGGTACATGTGCATGTGGGACTCGCCCAATGAAAACACACACACTCTGCCCCATGCCTGCAGACACGCACACGCCCTGGCCCTGTGCCTGCAGATATACACACATGCTCTGCTCTGTGTCTGCTGACACACACACATGCATGCATGAACACACTCACACTCATTCACACCCCTTCCACACCCCCACCAGCACAGTCTCGTGCTCCATGGTCCGGGGATGCAGCTGGGAGCCACAGTCACATGGTGTCTGAGTGGGAGCGGGAGGTGGGGCAGGAAAGCAGGGAATTGGCTGTGGGTGGGCAGGGCTGAGTTGCTTAAGCCTGCAAGCCTGCTAAGGGCTTCCTTTGTGTCCTACTATCCCTATCTCCTGTCAGCTCTGACAGGGAGGCAGGGGTGAATAAATATTAATTTACTACATTTTTTAGGCACGCCACAGGCCAGATAGAATGGCCTGAAGTGCTGGATCTGGCTTGTGGGCCATATTTTGCCTGCCCTGCTGTAGCCCCATCCTCCCTCTCCCATATCCAGTGCTGTCAGCAGGAAGAAGGGTGGAGGGGGAAGACAGAAGCGGTGAGTTAGCAGCCAAGGTTTGCCCAACCTAAGCTGGAGGGGCGAGGGTTGGGGAGGTCATGAGGCAGGGGGCTCTAATCCACCTGTCTCCCCTCCAGCTGAGTTTGGGTAAACCTCTTGCTGGTTTACCCCTCCCCGCTTCTCCCTCCCTTATTGCTAACAGTCCCAAGGGTGGGGGTGGGCTGGGTTGCATCAGCCTAGCACCAGTCATGTGACAAATCAGCCCTAGGACAGCATTTCTCAACTTATGGGTTCCGACCCAAAAGTGGGTCACAAGAATATATGAAAAGGTCTTGAACAAACTTCAAAAATGGATTAACCTTTAAAAATGGATTCTCCTTTAAAGGGGAAAAACATGGGAAACCCTGGCCTTTCCCTTGTAGGCTGGCACAGTTCCCCCCATAACCTACACCCGTCCCTTGCCCTACACTCTGGGAGACTGAGGACAGTGGGTTGGGAGTGAGGAGCACTGAGTTAGGACTGGCCATTGATGTTTATAAATGGGTCCTAGATGTGGAACCAGCTTCCTAGGGAAGTTGTTCTTGTTCCTACCTTGGGCATCTTTAAGAGTAGATTAGATAGGTACTTGGCTGGGGTCCTGTGACCCTGCCACTCGTTTCTGCCATCAGTGGGGGGTCAGACTAGATGGCCTGCTCTAGGCCCCTTCTGACCCTAGATACTATGATACTATGAAAATATTATGAGAACTTTCTGTCAATGGGTTGCTGGTCGCTCAGGCTGCAAAGTCAAAGGAGGTTGCATGGGATGCCGACTGTATCGCTCCAACACCAGGAAAGAGAGAGAGAAAAAGGCTGTCCAATCTGCCTGCAATCTGACTGAGGCAGCTATTTAGGTGCCAAGACTCAAACCCTGCCCTGCATCTGGCACATTACCTGACTCCAGCTGATGTGGGGCTCCTCTTTGGGAACATCAGGCAGCTTGTCCTGGGCCCCTGGGGTTTCATCCCATCCTGTCTGCTCCTGGGGAATGTCCGTAGGATAGGGCTGAGGCTGCTCAGGCCAGGGGTCAAAAGCCTCCCACAATACCCCAATGGGCACCATCTTCTCTGAGGCCACGTCCTTGACCTTGGCATGCACTGTGACCTGAAACATCTCATTCTCCACCAGCCCCAGCCAAAACCTCTCAGCCATGGCCACTGCCTTGCTGCAGATCTCTATGCCACATGCCTGTTCCCAGTCCTGCATCTCTTGGGGCAGGATGGCCAGGAACTGCCCCAGTACCACCAGCTCCAGCATCTGCTCCTTGGTGCTGCACTAGGGCCCCAACCATCACTGGCAGAGCTCCTGCAGGTGACTACAAACCTCTCATGGCTCCTCAGCCTCCTGGCAACTCAATTTCTGGAAGCACTGGCGCTGCGTCTCCTGACGAGAGGTTGTCCCATGATGACGGTGACAACTCCAGCAGCCATGTGGGTCCTGGGGCTGGCACAGTCTTAGCAAGGGGACACGGGGGCCTGGGGCTCCTGCCACTGCACCTCCCAGTGGTGAGCCAGCCCTTCTCATGGCTCCTACTTGATCCTTTTGGGTGTCTTGCTGTTCCTAGTCTGGATGACATAAGGCTTGTCCTCTGCCCCATCAGCTCCTGCCTCAGAATTGGGACCTGCTGGGTACTGATTTTCCATCTTCACTGGAGGGTATATCCATGCTGGCCAGGGAAGGCCAACCACTGGTGTTGGCAGCTCAGCATCCATCTTCCCCATCCCGGGAGGCCTGACCCCAGCCTGGCCTCTCCCTCTGCTAATGAATGAGGCCTGATGGCAGCATCCAATCTCCTCTCTGGTCCCAGGGCATGCAAGACAACAAATCACAGCTTTAATTAGGATTTGAACAGGGGAGCAAACTCTTTGAACAGGAGAGCAAACTTCCCTAAGGCACTCTAAAGTACAATGCCTCATCTTATAGCTTGTTTGAGGTGGGTCGACTTTTTGTGCAATTGACCACTTTAAACGCACTCTGCAGCCGTGCGCATGTCCCCCAGTACAGCTGTAGAGTGCTTTCAGGAGGCCAATCATGCTAAAAATGTAACTTAAGTCTGTGCCCAGAATGGCAGGCTCTAGCGATAAGCACAATTTTGCTGAGTGAACATGAGCTGATTTAAAATTCAGCTCATTTCCAGTGTTGGGGGGAATTAAGTGTGTCAGCCATAGTATTTCCATGGTTTCCACCCAGGTGGATAGACTGTGACAAAGAATTCATCCTTCAGAGTGAATCTTTGTAGACCTGCTGTATTAAAAAAAATCAGGAAAGAGCATCTCAGAGCACAAACACCCATGTGCTACAGTGGAGTATATAAATATGCTTTCATCAGCCAGTATTGTAAAAGGTAGGTCATTTTTCAAAATAAAGTCTTGTCCTTCTGAGAAAGACAATAAGCTAGAATGGATAGCAAAAGACAGAGCACCTGTCAGACTAGGTTTGCACTAAAAAGCTTTTGCTGGTCTAGTAATGTCTGTTAAGGTGTGACGTTTGTATTTAAATAAAACTTTTATGCCAGCAGAAGCCCTAAGGTAAAGGCAGTTATATCAGCAAAGAAACTATTTTGCCACAATAGTTTATTTAATTCAGGAAACCAGTTTAAGCTATAGTGGCAGGACACTTGCTGTTGTAAGATGCATCACCACTAGCAATCTAGCTAACTTTTCCCGGTGTGGATTGAGTCATACAGAACACTTTTTAGTATGCTTTCCGATATTGCAAAAGGGAGATTAGTGCTTGTGTAGCTTCTTTTTAACTTTTGTTTACCCATGCTGATACTTTGGCTTCTGTAAAAGTTACACACTGTCTTATTGTACTGAGGCAGGACACTGATGTCCTTTACTGGATCTGTACAGAAGTGAAGATTATCAGTCAAAAATAAGGCACATTTGTTTATTCAATTTTAAATGATCTATACCAGGAAACATTCCAGACTATATAAAATAAAATTTCCTGCATGTGGGCAGCTCTGAAGTTCCTAATATTTCCTCAGGGGGCTTCCTTATATGTACTTCCACCTTTGGTTCATGCTGTGTTAAACCACACTTCAGGAAGGAACCAAGCTTTCTAGATCAGAAAATAACAGGGCTCTGGTAATGGTTAGTCTTACAAGAAAAAGGAAGCCATGAGGGAAGCAACAACTAGCCAAGAAGCTGACTGCTGACAGATGTAATATGGAACCCTTTCTTGGTTGAAGTCCTGTTTAGGTTTGACCCCCAAAACCAAAGGGCAGGTTTACCTAAAAGTTCTACTGTAATCAACTTGTTGTATTCTTAATTCATAGCTTGCCCATTGTATCCATTTGTCTTTCCTACTCACTTATCCAATCTGTGATCTAACCCAAATTGTAATCTTCAGTGACTACCTATATATACTTAGGATGATGTCTTTTATTGGACCAACCGCACAGCTGGGATAGAGTTAGACAAACTTTTGAGTGTAAGACACGATGTCTTGAAAGTCTTGCATTCAGAAGTTTGTCTAACTCTATCCAATCTACACAGTTGGTCTAATAGAAAATAATCACCCTAAAAAATCCCTGCCGCTCATATTTTCTGGAACATTACAGCTAGAAAATCACTCTTAAGTTAGCTAAATATTATAATTTTGAACCAGAAGATGCCACTGACCAAAGCAAACCACCTCCTTTTACAATGGTCACCTGCAGAGATCAGTTTATTCTACAGTTTTTCAAGCTCCTCTTACATTTTTTTTAGCTCATTCTGGGCAAGCACTAAATGAGCAACTGTCTTGTGAATAGTGTCATGCTATTGCTGTACTGCAAGTGCATGACTAGGGAATCTGAAGATATTTTGATAGTGATGATCAGGCTGTTGTGTTTAGTATGTAAGTTCATTCACATTTAAAGACTCCTTAGAGCTATTAAATGATCCACTAAAAACATCAAGCTATGGCAAGAAAGATTGCCTATAGTGAAGGAAAAGGATTGGAAATCAGAAAACTGGGCTTTCTGTTGTCCTTAAGCACATCACTTAAGATCTGGGTTTTAAAGTAGAATGTACATAATCTTGGAAGCCAAAATAATTGGATAATTGGGTTTTATTCTGCATGTACAACTGGTGCACATGCATGTGAGGTGATTATGTGAACAAGTGACTGGATCCAGATATTTGCAAATGCAGTAACCTGATTTGTCCCTAGTTACTTAATACACAGTTGCATGTGTTTGATTAAAAATCTCTTTTCACTCCCCATTTTGTCCATTCCTCTACAGGGGAGTAAAATTAGCTGTCTCAAGAGGGATACCAAGGCTAAACTAATATTTGTAGGTATGGCTGATATCCTTAGAAAATGCAGTTTTATTGTTAGAAATGCTCAGTATTGGACAATGATAACTTCTGGTCAATAAATCAATCACTTGTTGGATAGAAAAGGAACCTTATTAAATGCCTTTCTTGACAATGATGTTAAGGCTATATCGGTTTTGAGTGATAAATCCACATACGCTGAGCTATAGACGAACTGAACAGAGCCTATAAGCTGCCTACCTTTCGGGTTTATTTTGCCAAGTGAGCGTATGGAATTAGAAAGAAGTACATTAACTCAGACATCTCTGTAAGTAAACAAGTTAAATCTATAGCCTGGTTTCATAAATACTTGATAATTTTGGATAACCTTTTAAATGTCTCCATTTATAAAGAATGCTCTGTTATATTTCCATATAAAGACATTTTTGGCTGTTCTTTCCTTTTTTAAACAGGCTATAGTTGATGGGATATTATTTACATAGGAATTATCTTGCTGCTATAAATGAGTGAATTCTGTAATATCTTAATTTTACAGCTTTTTAATATTGCCACTGTAACCCTTCAAATGCCAGATCTATACCAATAGCAAGGTAGGGTAAAACAATTCATATGATTATGGTAATTCTTTAGGACTCATCTTGTTTATCCTAGATAAAATAGCTTATTTTTATATGTTTAACTGCTTTTCTTTTTGTACTAATTATGGACAAATACAATGAAAGCTTGAGATTTGTGATATCTAACTTCAAGAAGAAAAGCAGAGCTGTTCAGTACCTAGTCAGAATTAGGTTAAATAGTACCCATGTTGATCTATGTTTTATCACCAAGTCGTAAGAATTTTGAAGGCTGTTAGGTGCTTTGGAAGTATTTTTTGTGAGGAAACAGCCCCCAAAATTAAACTGACTGCATATACTTCCTCAATCTCAGGATAACCTTACTTCAAAGTGGAAAAACAACTTTGGTAACCCAGTTAACCACAGATTTTGAGATAGATACCAGAAATGATGCATAGTTGCATCCCACCAAATATCTGCTGCTGATTTTGTTTCTGTACTAGGTACAGTTGGTGAATATGACTCATCATGAGTTTCTTTTCCTGCTCTCAAATGAAATAAGGGGAATTATCATAATACCTATAATTGTAATATTACTATTATCATATTATAATTTACACCATCACACTAATATGATCCCCAAAGTAGAATCATATTATAATACAGCAATTATCATAACAGGCCTTAGTTTTTACATTAGTGCTTTAGAAACCTGTCTGATTAGTGGCTGCATTTCCTGAAAACTCTCTGTGGGTCTTATCTTAGAAAAGGGACCATGGGAATTAATCCTGATGTCAGGAGAAATCATTGCTGAAGCCAGTGGGATCCCACATGGGCCTGAGTTGTCCTTTCCAGGAATGGGGACCTACAGCTACAGAACAGGTTCATCATGAAGTGGCAGTGGGAGCTAAACAGCTTAACATCTACTGATGGGTTTTGAACTGACATAGAGAAAAGCTACAACAGTAGTGACAGTGCTGAGCAGCCTCTAAGCTCATTCAGGACTCGGTCTTTATATAGGACAGGTACTTTATATAGTACTAGCTAATTGCCCGTTAAGAATGATGGATTTTAGGGAGTATTTACATGGCTCCCCTTTGCCTCCCACTCACCTTTCAGGGCTGGCTATGTAAAGACTCCCTCCTCCACTGCTGCCGCCTTCTCCATCCTCTGGCATGGGGCATCCATCCCCCCACCTGCCTGCACCTCTCAGCAGGGCTCACCTCCCCTCTCCTTGCCACCTCTCCCAGCTCCTTTCCCTCCCTCCTGTCTGCCTCCCCCTCCTTGCTGGCTGTTGCTGGGGCTGGGCAGCAGGGGGGCACTGCCACCATGACCCTTCTCACCGCCCTGATTCTCTCCCTTCCTCCCTCCCTTGCTGCCTGGCCCAAATAACAGCCACCACCATGACCCCTCCCCATGCCTGTGCAGCCTTCCTCCTTCCCTGCCGCCTTCCCCTCCCTGCCTGCTGTTGCTGGGGCCACCTTCCCGCTTCCTCCCCTCCTTCCCTCCCTGCTGCATGACCCCAACAACAGCTGTCACTGTGACCCCCCACCTTCACCTCCTTCCTCCCTGCTCCTCTCCCTTCCTCCCTCCCTGCCTGCTGCCTCCCCCTCCTTGCCAGCTGTTCTGGGGGGCTGTTGGGGATGGGTGGCTGGGGGACCTCATGACCCCACCTTCACCTGCCAGCAGGGAGGTGTGGGCAAGCAGCAGGGCATGTTTGTTGCTGCCTCAAACTTCCCTGGCAGTGGCTCAAACTTGGGCCTGTGCAGCCTGGGCCCATGCAGCCAATCGCTGCTTGCCCTCTTGGCAGCACATGCGCAGTTGGCCAAAAGCATTATGGACAGACAGGCACACAGACAGACAGACTAAGCCCTTCATTATATGAGAATAAGGCAGAACAGGGTGGCACATTATAGACTAGCTCAGAGACACAGGAGTTTTTGTAGGCTATAGCTAACTACCTCTCTCTGTATGGCAAAGTAAAACTATTTAATTTTAGTTTTCAGGAAGAATTCCTTGTCCTTTTGCAACTGGGTTGAGACTACTAAGTCATTTCACGCAATGGCTGTTATCAGATGATGATGTCTTTTTTATTGCTAATATGGGCCAGATTTGAACAGGTGAGTTAGAGGTCAAAGGGTTTGTAGAAAAAGGTCTGTTTTTGATTCCCCCAAGTCATTCCCTTTGTAGGTTTTTGCTTCTAATATGAAGTATGTTTCTATTTCCCCAAGCTAAGCTTATTGCAGTTATTGGTGGAAAGTTTTTAAACATTAGGGCCATCTGCGTATACAGTAAAGCCATTTGTAAAAGAGATGAAGCTCATCCAGCTGCAATGAGGTAATGTTTTATAAGTATATAATAAATCAATAAAAACATTTTATCAGTGAAAGGGTTAGATACTGGGGAGATCAGGAACTATATCACAATCATTTTTAATTTGGGTGGGGGGAGGAAAAAAAGCTGATAGCTTGATTTCTTTCTTTTTTTTCCTCCAAAATATAGGCTTTGTTCTTCTAAATTCTATATTGGCCAGCAACCTTGATGATGATGAATGGTTGAAAAGCTAACTCCAGATATTCTTACCTAGCCTTCATGGCTCTATGCATTAAAGAGAAAAAGGAGAAAAATTAAATAAAATGAGGACGGTAAAGACAGCTTTTGTGATCAGGTCCCAAGGTACACTGAGAGTTCATACCTCAAAAACAAATTGTGCATATATGTGTGTGTGCATGCTGAATTAAAGGCTGAAGAATTGCTATGAATTTAAAGAGGCAACAGTTCTATTGGATAAATCCCACCACACTAAACATTATAATGTCCAAACATTTCCAGAGTACTGTTCCCAAATTAACGTATTGTTCCCAGTACAGTTGGAGGTCTTAGATGGGAAGTGAATACTAACTGGTGTTTTGAATTTTATAATGTACCTCGAAAAGCAATTGCATTGCATTGCCACGTACAGTAATGTAAGTTAACGGCTCCTATGACATTATCTTTACTTGGTTATTGTGATGTTGCATTTATTTTTCTGAAGTGTTTTACCCCCCTCAGTGAATTACTCCAGAGTAGACATTTTGCCAATGAAAACAGTTTTATTCAATGGGATCCAAAATATTGAATTTGTAATGGAAAGGATTGTTGCAAGATTAGATCAACCTCAAAATACAATAAATCAGTGATTAAATTAATGTACACTGTCTTATTTAAAGCTTTACCTATTTGGGGATACTGATGAGTATTCCACAATATTGCATCTCTTCTGGAATGACTCCCCATGTGAACCCTCTGTTTTGGAATAAAAGCAACTTTATTCTGGAGTAATTTATTTACTCCCAGTATAAAATCACATCAGGTGCTGCCTCAAAAGAACCAAACTATTGGTTAATTCCTCATGCACAGCAGAAGTGCAGCTTTTTTTTAATTTTGTGCTTCAGTTTAGTCTGAGAACTGATGGAGCCTGTTACCTGGGTATGTTTTAATGTGTAGTTCTCTCTGAAAAGAATGAACATTTAGACCAAGGTTGTAATATATATTTGACATAAAATAACTAACTTCTATCAAAGTGAACTATATCTTTGTTTTATGAGTAAAAAATTGAAAGTAGTATCTTTAACTTTTTAAATAATTGTCATAAGTGAATCTCAACAAATTGATTTATGTTATTAATTGCTGCATCTTTGGAGTTTGCCCCACTTTCTGTTTGCTGCTGATATGTCACTGCTGGCCGGTTTCACTGCTGCACGCTGGTGGTGATTTCTATGTCTGTATAGCATTTTGGCTTTGTGAGTTTGCTGCATTAATTTAAAAATCAGCTATGGTGAAAGTCTGGAAAACATGGTTCAAGTGTGTCCAAGCTGGTTTTGTGCCAGTTCTCAGCTATGTAACGCAGTTATGGGGAGGGCAGCTTTTGGTTTGTTTCTATTATCTGTCCATTTCTCTTTTTGCTGGTTATTGATGGTGTATTGCCCTGGCTTTGTGTATTTTACTGTAATTACAGCCTAAATTATGTTGAGTATGAGTCTAAAACAGAGGAGGGCACATATAGCTGCTGTGCTTGACAAAAAGCCAAACCAAAAGATCTGTTCCTTTGCAAATATGTACCCAATGCCTTAGGGTGTTTTCTTGCAGTTGGTAGCAAGGGAGTGGGAGTCAAATGAGAACGCAAGCAAACATGAATACAGAAATTAAAGTGGGTAGTACAGGCAGAACAAAATGGCTCCTGATAGATCATCTATGTTCTTGCTGTAACTGTTTTGTTGTCAAATTTATTTTACTTGCTCAATTTATAACCCTCCTTCCTACCCCCAGAGAAGGCTTCGCAAACAACTTTAACTTGGGTCCTGATCAAAATGGGAGGCTGTCCCAGAGATCAGTAGACTGTGGAGAAAAGGAAGAAAGAAAAAGAAAAAAAAAAGAATAAAACAGAAAAGGACGATGAAGAAGAAAGTGGAGGCCTAAGAGATTTCCTGTGAATTCCCATTTCAAGATGATCAGAATTTGAGTATGTTCATATCCTACACAGTGTTTTCACTAATGACATCCTTGCATCTCAGTAATTTGGAGTTTTTACTATAACTTATGAATTGCATGTTTTAGTAAAACATTTCTCTCTCATTGAAGGTTTTTGCTTTCTTTTAATAAAATTTACATTTAAATCCCCTAGATGACTGAAATTCAAGGTTTTTCAGTAGATAGAAACCATTAGTGAGGTGCAAATGCATACAATTCCAGTCTACTACAATAGCATTACAAAATACTGTAATACGTGGCCATGGCCTCTTGGTATTTTTTCTGTCCTCTTCCAGCAGAAGTTAAAAACAAAGCCACTAAGAAAGGGAGATTTACGATATGTCAGCAGTGGTTTCTGTGATACATGCTCTTCAAGGCAATTTCCAATTCAAGTTATTATTTTTATATGAGTCTATGGCATGATTGGCATTTCCTCTGGTGAGCTGCGGGAGGTAAAAGTCACACTAAATATGACTGACACTACTGAATTACTAAATCAGTCAGGAGTGGTCCAGACGGATGCCATGAAACATTTTTTTTCCATTTAAGGTAAATTTCTGTAGGGGATTGCAAAACACATTATTTTTCAATGATGCTATAATAAATTCCTTCTGTAAACTAAATTTCATGCCTTGCAACAAGCATTTCTAACCAGATCTTATAGAAATCAAATTTTGGAATAAAAAAATAATTGTAGATAATGAATATATTAACTTGAATGAAATGCCTGGCAGGGGAATCCCCCCTGCATTTCCTCCCTTTCTTGGTTCAGCATTCAAGATACTGAAGGGTAGAAAGCCTTCATCACCTAGTAACAGGCAATTGATAAAGCGTTGCCTGGGAAACCCTTGTGCCTGGAGATTTTCATTGTGCTGCATTATGCATTTGTAGGCATTCTTTATAATTAAAAAAATCCTCCCTGGGAATCAATGAAGTGAAAGAGGGGGGAGGAGGGGACTGCATTTTATATTTAGGAACATCCAATACAATGTTCTCATTTGATTTTTAATAATCTCTAATAGCATGCTTAAAAAAATGCTTGAGGCAATTGAAATTCTGCTTGAAAAAGCAATATGGAAATATGACTATAGCTGTTTTAAGTGCAGCTCACGTACAATGTGGTTTGCCTGCCAGTGGAAAAACCCCAGCAATCCTCCTGAGAGCTCCACTCTGATCAGCCTGAGTAGATTATTCCTTCAGCTTTAATAATTCAGACTCCCTGTCTGCCTTGCAGGGAGTTTTCCTCTCGCTTGGAAGACACATACTGCTGACTGGGGAGATCCCCAGTCTCTTGCTTGTATTTTTAACAAAAGGCTCATTCTTGCCACTATCTTCTCAGGAAAAATAATCAGTATTTTTACCTTGTCCTTTTTAACAAGGAATCCAGCTGGGATCTGAAAGATTTATGTGAGGTCCTAGACTCATGTTACTGTAGACATTGAATATTTTTCCTGTTGTTGGATGAAAAAGACAGCTTTGGCTAGTTTTACCCTGTACTAAAATAAGACAAACATGGTCTTAGTGCCATCCCTGCCTGGTTTCATCCAATTTAGTTTCCTTAGCTTCCATGTATCAGTGGGAACCTAAAATATTATAAAACATGCCACAATGCAGAAGATGCTGATATCCTACTTATCCATTTTAGAGGGAAGTGTGAACAGTTTGCCAGTTCTGGTTTGCAGAAGTTGGCCATATTTGTAATTGGTTTCCATTGGGCTGGTTTCATGCTGCTTGATTTCAACTAAACATTTGTTCATTCTTTCTTTTTTTAAAGAAAAACCATGTGAAACAACGAACATTTATCAAATACTGTGTATTACCTATGGCCTCAGTCCTCTGCTGTCATAAAATTGCTCTAGGTTTTTAAAGTATACAAAGCTTGTAAAGCATGAACGACTCGATCCCTTGGTGGCTAAGGGGGCATGGCGGTAGAGGGAGTGTGGCTACAGTAATCAAAGGACCTCCTGCAGACGCCATTGGTGGTGGGGGTGGGGTGACGAGTACTGACCAAGGGTTGGCAACCACCCACAGCCACTGCCGGCAGTGGCAGCCAGAGGGGATCACGGACCACCTGCCGATGCCATCAGCGGTGTCGATGCAGGGTGGTGAGCAGCGACCACATGCAGGCACCGCTGACAGTGTCAGCAGCACCTTTTTTAGGTGGTGCACTGCCATGCTCAGGGGTTGCACATGCACTCATATGCACCACCTACATGTTGCCCCTGTACTAAAGTATAGCTGGCCATTGGAAGGTCAGAGCTGGCCATTCAGGAAGAACTTCTGTGGTGTGGCACAACTGTAGTGGTTCCTTCTGTGCCCAAACCCTCTTATTTGAGGCTGGTGTAGTGGCAATAACTAGAGTCTTCTTATTACTCAGTACATTCTCACAGCTGTAACACCTATTTTGGGTAAGTGACATCCCTCTGCTAAATTTTGGTAGATTAATTAGTGCTTTGATGGTCCAAGACTAGAAGGTTCAGAGGCTGCTTAAAACCATCTCACTCTGTCATCTCCTGACAGATGGCTGTACAAATCAGGCACAGCAAAGAATTGAAGCCTATGGTTTTTTTAATCAGAAAAAGTATGTTTGATAGCTCTATTGGAAAACCTCATCTGTATTTCGGATACAGTTTGGATTAATTTGAAAAAGAAACTTGAAGCAACACATGAAGTGTGCTGGGAAGAGGTATGACCAGAGGATTCATATAACCAGCTAAAACATTACAGCAAAATCAGCATGAGTAGAAAATTGGGGTTTCCACATTTATTTTTGAGTCTTGCAAAATGATCTACTGTGGAAATAAGATTTGTATATAAAAATTGTACTCAAAACAACACTAATTTATTGTAAAACCCTCAAATCCTTTGATTTTCTAAATGCCTTAAAAGTAAAAACTGTCAACATAGACAACTCGGAAACATAAAATCTTAAGTTTCACATCATTTGTTTGGGGAAAATGGCTATTGTAAATTACAATGTTTCTGGGTTTGAGAAGGATTGAAACTAAAGAAGAGTAGTATTTTTGCATGCAACCCTGAAAATTGTTGCAACTTTTGTGCAGGTGGGAGGGCAAATTCTGTCTTTTCTTTTGCTGTAACTTCACATGGAATGTAGCGAGTGTGCTTCCCATGTGGAAGGGATGGCTGGGATTCTAGAGTTCAAGCACAGCTCCTTCTCTATCTTCATACAACAAGATTTGAAGGGGTAGGGCAGGAAGGAAGCCTGGAGCTGCCATTTTGAGGGTATACCAGCCTTTTCCTTCCCTCCACTCCCTTACAGCAGTAGCACATTAGCATTTGGGACTGGTGCAGTTTTTAGTTCACAGTAGCTGGTGTGGAGTGATGAAATAAGACACCTGGGCATCCAGCCATTCTTCTGCATTTTCTAGCATTGGCATTATATTCTGGAACTTTAATGATGAAGAAAATATAGCTTTATAACAGGATCACTCCAGAAAAGTGGATTATTATATTTCTTTTTATTTGTGGGGGGAGGGAGGGGGAGGGGAGGAAATGAAAGGGGGCATGAGAAGGCTGCCAATGCTACCATAAGTTGTAGAAGCAAACAGCAAATATGGAATATTTCCTTCTCTTCCTCCTTTCCTCTGTGAGGTCTTATTTTGTAATGTTGTCTTTGAGATCCTCTCTCTCTTCCAAGCCACTGCATTGTTTTCTTGCTGAGCATGGACAATTGTGTCTTTTAGCTTTGTTGTATGCAGGCAAGAAAACTTGGAGCATGGATTTTATTAAATGTACACTTGCACAGACCATAACTGCTTACAGATAACTCTCAAGCCCGGTACTGTTGCTAAACACCAATATAAATTCAAAGTTATGTGGCTCTAGCTGTTCTAGCAAAGGAAATTATACAGCAATTTTTGAAAAAGTTATTGATTGTACGTATTCAGTGTTGTTAAGATTTTTGCATTCCTTGGTTGTAATAATATTCATTTATTTTCATAGACACTAGATTCATAGACACTAGGGCTGGAAGGGACCTCAGAAGATCATCGAGTTCAATTCCTGTACTATTTGATTAATACAGCAGCCATTCTTAAATTGGTTTATGTGTCCTGAACATCTGTTCTGATACAGGTTTAAACCAGTTTCTGATCACTTAACCAGAGAAATCATGGTAGGAGAATTACAAATTGGTACAGCATAGAAAATAATTTTAATGAGAGCGTTACTGAGAGGGTGAACTGGTTTGAGATAAACCTGGTTGAATGTAGCATCAGACTTAACTGATTTGGCTCAAACTGGTTTATGCAATGTCTGTCCCAGCCCCCTTGTTGGTTTAAGATAAACCAGACACCCTCAGCATGCTCTCTGGGCTGGACAGGGCTCTCTGTCCCACAGCAGGGCTGGCCCCTCCCCTCTGCTTCCTGGCTGGAGCTCCAGAAAGTGGGCATTTCCTCCCTCCCCTCACCACTCCCTGCTAAGCAGGAATTCCCCCCTCTCCTCTGCCTCGCTGAGGAGGTGTCTGTGTATTAGCTAGCAGATCACATGCTGGTTATGGTCTGGTCCATGCTGAATCAACAGGTAGAATCAACAGGCAAAATCAACAAGTAGCTGGTAATGTCCCTCTGTTGTTTTCTTAATTGGGTGATGAACACTGTTGTTAATTCTCTGCTGGGCTAATCAGAGCCCCTGCCAGAGCCTGGCCACTATCCACTCAGCTCCATGCTGTGCAAGGAAAGGAGGGCTGCTGTAGCACTCCCCAACTTCTAGCCTGGCATGTGCCTGCATTTTTGGGATGTCCGTCCAGTTACAAAACTGATTTAGCCTAGCCAGGTTAGACTAGCCTGCAAAGATTGAAAAAAGCTAAAAACAGTCTGCAGGGCTGTGAAATAGAGGGAGAGATCAGAAGTAGCTAACAGACAACAAAGTTGCCAAAACAAAGGATAACTTGATTAATGGAATGTCGAGAAGATTAAAAAGGAGAAAGAGTTATTAACATCTGTGAAGTGAAGAGCAATTAGCAGGAATCAAGTGGATTATAAATGTAGCAGCCTTTAAAAACTGAACCCACCTGACCCGAATGGGAAGAGAGGCCTGGCAGAGACAGACTTTGTCCCAGAGGGGACACTGTAGGCTCTGAGGGCAAGTGAAGCTGTTTGGGAGCAGCCCTGTTGGAAGTGGGAGGGGTGATGTGACCCCAGCTCAGTTTGAAAGAGAGCTGTTAGCAAAAGCCTGGGAAGGGCTCTGAGCTGGGATTGGCTGAGAGGCTTGGATAAAAGGGGGAGCAGTTTTTTCCCATGGGGGAAAACAAGAGAAAGAGAGGGGGCTGAGGGACAGGCTGGAGACCGGATTGAGAGTCTCAGCACAGTGGTCCCTTAGAGCCCCTGAGAGAAGCCTGCAGGAGCAGCGGTGGAGAAGCTGCAGTGGCAGGAGCAGACAGGGGCTGCTGGTGTGGAGAACCTAAGTCTGAAGAGACCTGCCTGCAGCGGTGTGGCTGGGTGAGGCAGCGATGTGAGCACAGCAGAGCCGGGGTGGGAACTGCCGGAGCCTGCCCTAGTTTCCCTGAGGGGTGAGGGACCCCAGGGGTGGGCAAAGCCCAGGGAGGGGCTGCATTTGCGGGTGGCTGTGAGGCTGTGTGGGGCAGCAGGAGGGTTGCTATAGCCTGCAGCCTAGATGCTGCTCACAGCAGAACCAGGGAAAGGGGACAAAGGCAGGGGAAGACTGTCTTGCAGGAACTTCAGAGGAGCTGCTGCTTGCTACCCAGAGACCACAGGAGCACGCAGACGGACACCAGCGTCAGGGTGCGTCCACAGACCACGTGCAGGGACACAGACAGTCCCGCTCCCTGAGATACCCCGCCAGGGGCTGCGCACACAGGGATTCCCAGTGCACTGTGTGCAAGCGAGAGACTGTGTAAATGAGTTGTTGAGGGTTTATTAGACATTATATCCATGAGTTTATTTCTTGATTATTTATTATGATGTAAATAATTAAATCTTGTAAATAGTTTGAGAACTGTCTGCA
>JAGPOW010002514.1:275538-317465 GCA_030014935.1 Caiman crocodilus | reverse complement strand
GCTGCCCACATATCAATCTAGCGGCCCTCCTCTGGACCCTCTCGAGGCCGTCCACATCCCTCTTGAAGTGCGGCGCCCAGAACTGGACACAGTACTCCATCAATAGTTTGAAATTAGTTTTTTGGGGTGACTTTTTTTTTAAAACGATTTGAAAATATTTTGCCTACTTCTAGAGGAGAATACCATATAAATTCGGACATTGGAATATGTGAGCCCCTTTATTTAAACTGCGTGTTTATTTGGCATGCATACTACTTTCATTCCTCATTGTAATTGCGGTGATTGTGTAATGACTAGAAACATAGTAATTTTTCCATCTTTTCTCTTCTTCGCATTGAAAGATATTGTAGCACTGATAAAATAAAGGTATGCTTTAAAAACAACATCACGTTGGATTAATATACTTATGTATTGAAAAATCTCATTAAATGTTCAATTAAATAGCAGTCAGAACCAGAATTGAATTAAATCACTACCCTTTGCAGAACAGACTACTATGGATAATAGATAAGGAAATATCACAACTGACCTCGTTAAATTTCCTTTTCTTCAGTATGAAAGACTAGTGTTGTGTGCGTGTTTCTTACACAGTTTTAAATATAATCTAGAAAACAGAAGGAAAATAATAATAATAATAAAAATAATTCATACTTTCACTTTGTGAACAACTTTAGTGAGCCTTTTAAAATGTCTATTTAAATAAATTCCATTAAGTCAATGTACCTTGCCATTTATATTTCAAATGGCAAGTTTCTTCTTTTTATTTTATGTAAAAAACTGGAAAATGATTATAAAATTAGTTCTCTCTTGAACCATATAAAAGTAAACTTGCTGCAGCTAAAGTATGTCCATTGAATTAAAAATAAATATAAGCAAATATTTGATTTTTTCCTAAACCAGTAATCATTTAGCAGCTACATCCTTGGAGCTGACAGGCCTGAGATGGTTATGTAGCACATTGACACACAGCAGTTTTTTTTCCTTTATATGCGATTTGATGATGAACTGAAAAGCAGGAGATAATATGGAAACTCATACATCAGTTCACTAGCTAATGGTAACACTGGTTTCTAGCAACATTTTTCTTCTCTTGCATATGGAAGATGTTAGTATTGCACCTATTAAATTTAACAGCTAGCAAGATCAGTCTATCTCAAATGTTCATTGCCATTAGACTTCAAACTATTTTTCTGGGATAAGATAACAAAACCTATGTTTTGTTCTTGCTTAGTAAGGAGTCATGAGCAATTGCTAGCAGAAATCAAGTGATCCTTGAGTAAAATTTCTCTTAAACAAGTGCTAAGAATGACAGTTTCAGAACCACATTAAGCATTAAAACAACATCATACTTCCACTAGGAGAAATCTTCTATTCTGGTTTCTATACCAGCCATGTAACAAAGAGTGGGAGCTAAAGATTCTTACTTAGGGAGAGATGCAGGAAGAGCAGGTGCCACTGCAGCCAGCCCAGTCCCTGCTGCCACCCAGGACACCGACCCTGGTCATTACACCTCCGTATAATACCTGCCTGCAAATTAATGTGTGGTTTAAGTTTGAAGTAACAGTCTCCAACTCTTTTTGTGAATTGGACTGGTTTTCTTAAAGGCACCTACTGTACTAAAACAACTGCACTGAAAAGGTTCAATTTGAATGCATAAACTACTCATTCCTGAAAATTAGTGCACAGGATTATACAGAGTAGCAGGATTATACAGAGTATCTCTGCATGGCTTAAATTTCCATGAACAATCTGAAGGGCACTACAAACTTGAGTCTACCAAAACTAAAGCCAATTCAGGAAAAACACAAAAGCCTTCAAAATACAAATAGCTAAGCCTGTAAATCTGTCATAATGAGTTTTCCTGATTACTTAGATACCATGCACATATGTATAAGTGCTCTTAATTTTACTTTTTAAGAAGCAACACAAACACTCTGAAATGGTGTGGGACTACAAAGCTAAAGGGGGACAACCAAAAGAAAATCTATTTCAGCAAGACAAAATTCCTCCAAAGCTTCCTGATATATGCATCTCTTCTGGCTTTAACTACCATTAAAGTCAATGGGATTTGATATGGACCTCAGTGAACTTTGAATCAGGTTTTCTTATTTTTGGCTACATCATTTAGCAGTGCTAGAGAGTAGAATATATTTGGCCTTGTTTCCTAAACTCCCTTTCCTGTCACACTGATTGCAGAGAGACCATTGGCTGTCTGTCACTTTAAGGGCCAGAGTAGACATCAGGGCAGCTGGCAGGTGCAAGTGTAATGAGGCAGTCACATTACCGTCAGATAGCCCAGGGATTGGAGGAGGGGGCTGAGCATGCTCCATTTAGATCCAGGCTCTCAGGGTTGAATCAGTAATTTGCTATTGGCAGTTAGACAGACACCATCTAGCTGAGTAGCTGTTCAGGATCACCTTGGAGGTAAAAGCAGGAGCTATGGGTATGGCAGGAGGCTCCTGATCCTGGGTATGACTGAAAACTACACCTTGCTGAGGAAGGATGGCTTGGTGGGGCTGCCTGTGGCAGGATAGTTTCCCAGAAATGCCAGGTCAGTTTCCTCCCCAATGAAAGGTAGGTAGGGTGCCTTATAACATCAGCCCCCGCTACCCAGTGGGTTACAGTACAGACAGTGGGGCCAGACATGCCTAAGAAGAGGCACTTGAGCCCATGGGGGTGTAGACCCTGAAGGTAGTGGGGCCAGGCATGCCTAGGGAGAGGCACCTGAGCCTAGGGGTGTCCCTGAGGTCACAGCATCGGGCAGAGGAAAAGAACTGGCTGCATAGAGTAGGGTCACAAGGGAGACCTGAAGAGTGTGTAGTACTAGCATATGCAGAGTAGGGTTGGAAGGGGCAACCTAAAAGGCTACACTGAAGTAAGTTAGTGAGTGGGCCCCAGTGAGAGAAGTAAGTTGTTGCCCTAGAAAGGGGGCAAAGGAGAAGTTAGGACAGAGGCAGAGCTGAGTCTTAGCGAGAGGGTGCACAGTGTACAACTGAGGATACCAGAGCAAGCAGAGCCAAAGGCTAAGGGTGGCCTGCAAGAGGCTGGGGGAAGTCATAGTGTGTAATTTCATACCCAGTGTGGTGGTGCTATGATGGCAAGTTCTAAGGGGAAGTGAGGGTCACAGTGAGGCACTGTGCCCAATGGATGCCATCTGTGAGGCATGGGACATGGTAAGGGCAGACTTCCCTAGACAAAATGGCAGGCCAATATGGTGACTGGCCATAAGCAGACCCCTTTGTCACACCATTTTAAACACTTCAAGCACTCTCTTCTTGTTCTGTATCCAGACATATCTTGGTCAAATGAATTTTAGGAGAGTCACAACTGTCCTTAATGGAGAGAGCTAACAGCCATTCAGTTAGTGATAGGTAAAAGAAGGAAAGATATTCAAATAGTATCCCCCACTTTTTGTGTAAACATTACCCTAACTTACATTTGTATGTTTCTTTAAATTTGTATCCTTCTATGATACTGCATGCTATCAAGATAGTGGATAATGGGAAGCATTTGCACAATCAGTTTTATTTAGTTCCCACACAAGATGGATTGTGGGCAGCTTTTGTAACTTGTTCCACAATTGGGACCCATTCATGGGGCATTAAGTTATTGGCAATTTATCCTACCTGACTTTGTGGAATTCTTCCTAAATTCTCATTGGGCAGCAAAAGAGAGGGGAATGCTCAGATGGCCTCAACTGGCCAGATAACTGTAGCCTGCCCAACCTGGAGAGCAGCAAGGTCAATCTGACTTTCTGTTGTACATAACAGACAGTAGCTCAGTGAAAAAGTGTCCCACCTGTTTACGGATAACAAGCTTAAAATGCTTTTTGATGTCAGAACTGCCTTGAAGCATCTGTACCAGAAATCCATACAGACTGTGTGGAAAGGGAAGGAACAGACGAGATAAAAATGGGTAGACTCCTAGCATGTCTTTGCTGCGGGACTTTGATTAAATGGTTAACTACTCTTTAAAGAAAAAAGTGTTACATGTGGGAAATACTGTAATCTCTTGACCATAAATTTGTGGTATTAGGTGGTTTCTGGTTTTCTCTACTCTTCTTTCAGGTAAATGACAGCTGTATTTTCCTTCAAACAACCTTCAAAACAAAAATACTACCTCCTGTCTCTGTACAGGCATCACACCTTGGCAACCTCTAGGTTATTGTTTCTTTAATATGGGCAATTCTGAACCAGGGTGCTACAGCACACTATTCTGCCTTGGAATCTTATCAAAGATCTCCTGGGGTGCCACACAATGTTAGCACTGCTAGGTGTGCAAACATGGTTCCCAAGATATACCCAGAGATTTCAAATAGGAATCCAGAGTGTTAGAAACATTCTGACCTATTGTGGTCTTTCTGAATTATTTGCAGCAGAAAAACTGCTCTATTTTTCTGTAGTCAAAACATGAGTAAAAACTAAGAGCTACTGAGGGGTGCCTCACATCTAAAATGGTTGAGAACCACTGTTCTATACTCTCATGTTGTCTATTCTATAGGTTTGTCAGTAACTATAGCCATCACAATGCCTCTAATTTTGCTCAAGATTCTATTCCACCTCTGAAATCCTTGTTTCAGCTTTCATCTAACTGCAACTTTTTATGGTTATAGCATCCATGTCGCAGGGTTCCAGATTCAAACACATGCAGAAAGCTCTACCACTTGTCTGAAGAAACAGAAACATGGCACATGCTTGAAATCTCCATGGACTTCCTGTTCACTTTGAAATTCAGTTTAAAGCAGCCCTTTTGTTTATAAAGCTTTCTGAAGTTACTTCATCCTACCTTCTCCTAGACAGTGTTCCTTTATACCTCCTTCGTATCCTCCTTGCTTGGTATCCTGTTATCTCCCTACTATATAGCAAGGCAGCCTTTTCCTCTGCAATTTCTGTCATTGAGAACTATTTTTCTACCTTACTTTCTCTAATGCATTTCAGATTTTGGCTAGATACCATTTCTCCCTTGATCTTCTTCAAAATTAAAGGCTGAAGCAGCCAAGTTTTCTTATGTTTTTAAAGCACTGTGTGCACCTTCATTCATGTTAGTAAGTGCCTAGTCATGCAAGGGAACCAACTTAAATTACTGACACTCCTTGTGAGAACAAGCGTCTACGAGGGTGATTTAAGCGTTATACAGCGTAACCGTAAAATATCCTGAAATATCCATCAGGTCACCAAGAGTGCTTACAAAACCTGCATTTTTTTTTCTTTGATTGTGGGCCCCTGAAAACTCTCTGCAGCCATGATGTAACACATGTGCATACCTGCGGAGCACTTTTAAAATGGCTGATCGCATAAAAAAATTAAGCCTGGTCATATAATAGATTAAGGTGCCTAAAGCAGAGTACCTGGGGGAACCTGTGTTCTCTCCAAGGTTAATTTTTCACAGGGGGTGGGGTGGGGCTGTGACTGGGGAAGGGAGCTGCCAGCTGCTTTGCTTCATCATGTATGGGGGGGAGTGGAGGGTTGGGTAGAATGTAGTTCCTTCACCTTGAGAGCCTCCCCCAGCTACCTTGGCTTGGGTATTGGGGGAAACTGGGATGGGACTGCGAGGTGAGGGGACTCTAACACCTCACTCATGCTGGCTGCTCCCTCCTCCTCTCTCCCACACTGATGGCCCCAAAACCAGGGTGGGGCGGGGTGGGTTCTAACTCATAGTGCTTTATGTAAAATGCACCCTGAATCACTAACACCACTGCCCCTTCCCCTGATGCTGTTTTTTTTTTTTTTTTTTTTTTTTAAAGAAAGACTGCACATTTTGTTTTGTTATAATGCTTGCGGTCACCATCTTGGGTCATTAAAAACAATTTTAGTCACCATCTTGGGTCATCAAATACTTCAGGTTTCGCTTAACGCTTGGTTTTTCAGGAACCAATTAAGAGTCTTAAGCAGCGGTTGCCTGTATTGGAAATTCTGGAATCTCAAACCTGGCAAACACCTCTGTCTTTGTCCTGAGTCATGAACTAGAACTTGGCGCACCAGATTTCAGTAACAATCAACATTAAGTAGTAGTACTCAGAAGCAACAGTACAGGCATACACCTTAATAAATTGCCTTAGGATTTATTTAGTCATGCAATAAATATAAAATTCATTTTTCATTTCTTTCAATTAAAGGTATCAGGTTAAAGATGGGCTCTGATCCCTTTACTATAAGGCAAGTCTAGTGGGACTTTTTTCAACAGCAAAATAAAACAGGGCAAATACTAATCCATGGAAGCTGTATTCTATGGGAAAATAAAATACTGGATGATAAAAACAAAAACACTGGGGAAATATTACTTTGGCCATATTTGTAAAATAATGTTTAGCTATTCAGAATTAATTTCTACAGTTCATTTAGAGTTATGAAAAAGCATGTAATTTGCTGATTTATTTATTTATTTATTTTAAGGGCATGTAAACTCTCAGAATTCTTGAAAGAGGCTTCTCCGAGTTTCCAGTAAGCACCTATCCACATACAATATTTGCAATTAGGCATTCACATCTAAGCCCAATTGTGTTTTTTATGGATGGCAATTCTAATGTTTGCATATTCATTGATGTAAAGACTAAAAACTGCAAATCTGTTCATGCATCTGTTTCATTTTTGTTGTTTTTGTGTTCTTCCTTCTTTTTTTAATTCTTCTGCTTTTGTAGCTTTAAGATAGGCCCAGCCCAAAATGTTATAGTAGATGATAATACCAGAGTTAAAGTCAGTTGGATATTTATGCCACAAACCTGCACTAATCTAAGAATTATTGGGAAAAAAAATCTTGGTATTTGTGTCCATTTCAAAGAGACTAGCTCCTTAGAGCTGCTAAGATTGCTTTGTCCTGCTGTAGTCGTGCAAAGTAGGCTTAAAGCTGATGTAACTGACTAGTTGGGGATTCCCTTGACATGGAATAATTCCAGGAGTGGTGGAGAATATACAATTGTGGAAAAAGTTGTACAGTAAAAAAAAACAAACCTATATTTGGTTCTTTCCAGAGGTCTTAAATGCCCCCTGGAGGAAGTGGTTGTACACAACAGATATAACAATTTAAACTGGTTTGTGTAAGGGACAGTAAGAGACAATTTTCACTAAAATTAATCAAATTAAATTTTCACTTAATTAAGAATGACTTAAATATTTTCGTCTTGTTTTTGGAAAACTGTTGTTCCATAAAGCATGACTTTTTCTTTCAGTGTTTTTTGGAAACTCCTGGGTCTATGAAGACATGCCTTTGAGGCCAGAAATACTGCTACATATTGACACATGCAATTTCCCTAGCTTTGTCAACTTATTTGCTTCCCTACTTTAGGATGGGACAGCATTTTATTGCTTCTTTGTCCCTAACTCAAGCAAAAATTCTCACTGTGTAACAGAGTATGGCATCAATAAGGATCATGCAGGATTGGGGGCAAAAACTATTTTCTAATATAACAGGAACAGCTTCTCTTAAAACATCTAGGGGCTAAAAACAATGATGACCAATGTAGATTACTTGCTTGGGTTCTTAAGTTGTCTATGCATTAGTTGCCAGGTCAGGCAATTCCTAGAAGTAACTTTTTTCCTCTCAGAATCCCAGTGCTTTCCTATGTCGGTTAGGCTTCATGTGGTGGTAGAATGGTTTTGTTTGCTAGACGCTATTGATCAACTCTTGAGAACCCGACTTATAGTAGCCATTTAAAAAAAGAACTTCCTCCCAACTCTGACTCTTCCCCCAGAATTCTCTCAGTTTATCTAGTGATGCATTTTTGGCAAAGCACCATAGGTCTGTTCTTATCAACTTTCTTAACTAATATGTGGTACAAAAATAATAATTTAAAAAATTATAAAAAGAAAGAAATATTAATAATTCTGTAGGGGGTTTTCATTACACTTTAACAAATACTTCCATGCCATCTTAGCCTATAACATGGTGCCAAAGTGTTCCTTTTGAGAGAACATGCTGTAGCCAGTTCAATTAGATTTTTTTTAAACTATGTGATTTTAAGAATAATAGCTTATACTTAAAACATCCAATTTGGGTAAGATCAAAGTCAACTTAAATAGCATGCCTTTGTATACCAGCTCTTCTTTACCATTGCCAAACTGAGAAGTAGGTTTACTTCTCCAACTTAGTAGTAGTAAACTCTCATTCATTTTTTTTGACCTTGAAATAGAGGTCAACCCCCAAATTATACAATTCAAGTGGCCAGTTCTAGCTGACTTCATTTCATGTCAAGTGTTGTGTGATTAGTATGACCTCTTGTGTTAAAGTCGGGAATATTCAGTTGTTTATTGACGTAACAGATCAGACAAGCACAAAAGACATTCCGAAAGCTAGTGAGAGGAGAGTACTTGCCCTAATTCTAAGGAAAGGCAGTTTGTAAACAACACAGACTGTATTTGTTGCTGTTCATATATTACAATATTAAAAATATGATTTCTCTATACAGAGTACATTAATCTTTTACATATACAAAGCTATATACTACATGCATCTTGATTTTTATCAGGGCTGTCTTATGGAAAAGCTACCCCAGCTTTTACTATAATTGTGATGACAACATGGTGACAATCAAGTGAATCGCTTACCCTTCTGATCCTTTTCTCTCTAAGCAAATGCACACAGAGAGACTTCATCTGGCAGAGATATTAAAGCTTTGAAGGGGGAGCTGAGAAAATGAATTATTCACTTACACTCAGTGGGGGGAAAGAAAAGGCGAAACAAGTAGAAGGTGAGCAACCTTGATGTTGCTGCAGAATAGAGTTTCAGGAACCTGAATCCAAGTTGGCAATTCAATTACTTTAATGACAGTGATCCCGTTTCAACACTTACAGCTTCTGCTCCCCCATTACAATGAGTCCCCAACCTAGAAGCCCTTAGCTGAGCTGTTCTTGGAAGACATGTTAAAGCCCTGGGGGAAGAGCTCAGGGCCTGTTTTCTCCCTATGTCTGGCAGTGGGAAATCACCACTAACAGCTAAGCTAAAGACCCACCTGTAGCAAAAGCTCTTTGTGTGAGGGGAGCTGAGGTGCAGCTGGAAGGTTGTGAGGGGAATGTAACTCGCAACTGTTTCCACAGTTACTTTTATTCGTGGTGGCCAAGTTCAGCCCTAGGTATATTGTCCCTTTTTCTTTCTCTTCCCCTCCCCACCCCTCATCAAAGCCAAATAGCCTGTGTCTCTGCTCACCTCCTAGTCAGTGCCTAGAACAGCGCAAGGCTGAAGTTGGCTCCTTATTCCCAGCTCTTTTTTCAAAGCTAATCTGTGCACAATTAAAGGCTGAGAGTAATAAATCAGACAGGCTCAAAGAGTCAGAATTTCCTCAAAAATCTATACAGGTTTCCCTTGCTAGCCATGGTTGTGCCAACCATGATTTTGAGTATCCACACTTCGTATTCTGCATACCATTTTGGCTCCCATGGTATACAGTTTTGAGCAACCACGGTTTTCCATGGTCGTGCATCAGGCTGTGCCACCTGCCATTTTTCCCATAAGCCTTTTGTCTTGCCAATCCCAGGAACTTTCAAGATCCTAGTCCCCATGGTTGGTAAGAGAAACCTGGATTTACTGTTAAAAGATGGAAAATGCTGTCATGCATCAAGTACAAGGCCCTGAACGAGGAGCTGAGATTACAGGGCAAAGCCTTTTCCAGGTCACCCCAGACCACGCATCTTTGTGGGGGGGAGGGGAGGGGAGGGGAGGGGGAGACGACGATGACACTTCTGAACAGGTGTGGGCTGGTCAGGGCAGTGTCAGCCTGCCCTGTGTGCAATGTCCAGTGCCCCAAAACCAGGATCAGGGAATAAAGACCCAGCGGAGACGAGCGGCAGCAAGGGGAGGCCGGCTCCAGGCCCCTGGCCAAGACTTGGGCGCTCTCCCGGCCGGTGCCAGGCGGAGGGTAGGCCGTGCCCCGTACTACCCCGCTCTGTGCCTGTCTTGCAGGGCTCGGGCGTCCCGGACGGGAGGCGAAGGACAGCGGCCGCCCCGAAGCGCAGCTGAAGACCGGGCCGGGGAGCCGCGGGGCGCGACCGCGCAAGATGTTTCGGAAGAAGCGGAAATGTGAGCCTCGCGCGCGGGCTGCGGCCGGGGAAACCCCCGGGCCTGGCCGGGCTTCCCCCGCGCCGGGCTTCCCCGCTCCCTCCCTGGGCAGCCCCGGCGCGGGGATGCCGAGGGCTTTCCCCTCCCCACGCGCGGCAGGAGCGGGAGCCGGAGCCTCCCCATCTCCTGGTTCAGTGCAAAGTGGGGGGGCCGCACCCGCATGTGCCACTGCAGGCGGGCGGGGTGGGGGAGGGAAATTGGGCCGAGCTCTTACCTGCCGGGCAGCTCCTGCCCGGGGCGGGGGTGGTGGACGGCCGCGGGCAGCTGCTGGCGGGATCCTCCTTCCCCCCATCACACCGCAGCGCTTCCCCCCTCCCGCCAGGTGACGTGATGCCCGTTGTTTGGGTCCGCCCGACCAATGGGACGCGGCGGCTGAATTCTACGGGAGCCGGGATGGGCCCTTGGTGGCGGCGGCAGCAGGACTTTCCGTCGCCCAGCGTCACGCATTGCGCAGGGCGCAGTAGCGCCGGGTCGTCCTGCGGCTTTAACAGCGCGGACATGGACACTCCGCGGCACTTCCCGCCGGGCTTCGGCGCCGAACAGCCGCCGCCGCTGCTGCAGGGCCCGGACAAGGCGGGCGCAGCGCCTCACAGCCCGTGCGCGCAGTGCAACAGCTGCGCCTACTACGGGGCGGCGGCAGCGGGGGACAACCTGCCGCTGCTGCTCCGCACGTCCTCGCCGCTGTCGGGCGCCTTCCGCACGCACTCCTCGCCCCTCTCGTCCTCCGCCGCCTCGTCCCGCCAGGGCAGCCAGCTGAGCGTGAGCGAGCTGCCGCCCCCCAGCCATGCCGGCGCGTGCAGGCAGTACCACGCGGCGCCGCACTACGCGCCGTGCCCTGGCCGGCACCCGGCGGCCAGCCCCAGCAGCAGCGGCGGCAGCGGTGCCCAGCAGCAGCAGCGCCGGGAGAGCAACCCCTTCACCGAAATAGCCATGAGCAGCTGCCGGTACAACGGCGGCGTCATGCGGCCGCTCAGCCACCTGGGCTCGTCCCGCAGGAACCTGCACGAGCTGGACGCCGAGGCGCAGCCTCTGCAGCCGCCACTTGCCAGCCCCAGCCCCGCCGCCGCCGCCGCCCAGCGACTATGCGCTCATCTTCGGCATGTTCGGCATCGTCGTCATGGTCATCGAGACCGAGCTGTCCTGGGGAGCCTACACCAAGGTGCCGTCCTCACCCCGAGCCGCTGCCCTCGGCCTGGCGGGGCCTGGAGGAGGGAGCCCAGGCCCGTGGTTGCAAATCTGGGGAAGCCCCGTCCTGTCCTGTCCATCCTGGCTGTGCCCTGCTGGGCTGTGCCCTGCCTTGACCATTTGTACCTTGCCCTGCCTGCTGCGCCAGGCACTGGAGTAACTAAGTTTGTCACTCTTGGGCAACACATTCCCAGCTACTGGCTGTGGCAGAGCCTCTATTTCGGTGGCTCGCTCTGTGCCCTGGAAAGTGACTCTCACAGAACCCTGCACTTTGCAAGCCAGGTGGGGTGGAGGGCAAAGAAGGGCAGGATGTGGTGGAGAGATTTCTCTCTCTCTCTCTCTCTTTTATTTTCTCTTTTTTTTTTTTTTTTGCCTGTTCATGGACACCCTAATTTCTCTGTTGCAGGAGTCGCTGTATTCATTAGCTCTAAAATGCCTTATTAGCCTCTCCACGATCATTCTGCTTGGTCTTATCATTGTATACCACGCCAGGGAAATTCAGGTAATGAATGCTCTGCTTCTTTAGTTATCAAAGGTTGCAACATAACAATGTTCATGCAAAACACTTCTATATCTTCCTCTCTTTCTTACCCCTCCCAATAATCCCACCTTCTTCCCTGCAGTATTTATTCTTTCACTGCTTCAGGGGGGGGAAACAAAAGACTTTGTCCCCAGATTTTAGTCACTTACAGAGATTTAAATACAGACATACACAGAGCTTTGTGTTTGTTTGTTTGTTTTACCAGCAGCTGCAGCAATGTCTTTGTAATGTGATTTATCATTCCTAAACATTGAATACAGTATTCCATTACTCTAGGCTGTATGGGAAATGTATTAGCTGAGTATGTTTAAAAAAAACCAAACCAAACCATGGCATTCACCAGTGATGATCTATAAACTATGCTAATTAATACATCTTTGGATCACATGATTCATTGGTGAATGGCTTTGGTTACCTCTAGCTGTGGAATCTTCCATGGTATCTTCTATAAAATTTGTTTAAAAGTAGAAACAAAAGGAGCAAAAAGGAAAAGAGAAGAGAAACACATTCTCAAACTTGAAATCAAAGCCATCTGGTAAAACAATATGAGGCAATAAAGATTCATCTTGAGTATTGCCTTAATTATCAATAAAATGCAGCTTAACAGGATTTAGAAAACTTCTTTCCATGAGCCAAACCAGAAAAATAATTCTAAGGGATACTGTCCTAGTGCTGAAATTCCTTAGTTCTCACTCTGAGTTGGGATTTTTTTCCTCCATCTCAGGAATGTACGTCCCTGTCTGCTGAGGATTTGCTAATGGTGTTGCAGATGTTTTTAAAGTAATTCTCTTCTATTCCTAGATACATAGTGGTGTAGCTATCACTTTTGGAAAACTTGTGGCTAAAGGCAGACATGAATGTTTCTAGAACAGAAACATTCTTCAGTGTTACCAGTGAATACAAAATGTGCAATGCTTCTATAAATGAACAGGACTATGGTTGCTTTATAGGCATATGGAAAAGGTTTATATGTACTGAACATGGAATAAGGAAACATTTGGAGATTTTTTTTTTTTTTTTTGGTGTGTGTCTCCCCCTTCCCCCCCAACCTCCCCAGGACAAATTGCAATTTGGAGTCTTGAATCTGAAAACCTTTTGAGGAAAAAAATTTTTTGGATTGGGCCCTGGTTTCTGTGTTTTGTATGAAACAAGTTAATCTAATTCCTCTGGAGCAGTTGATTTTATGGTGAGAGAGTATTAATGGGGACTATTGAAACACTTCAGAAAAACAAACTTTTTGAGGAAATCGGACTACCAATATAAACAGTTAAAAGACATAAGAAAAATAAGTTATCTGCAAAGTAGAGCTTTATGTCAGTGTATCAGGCTCTGGAAATTGTGGAAAGGGTTTCTATAAAAAATTCAATTTAAGAAACAACCTCCATAGATACTGTAATTATTGTGATCTTTTTTTTTTTTTAAAAAAAGGTCAAATAAACTTATAATTAACTATTTATTCTGTGTTCTTGTTAGTTTGAAATAAATGTTGAGTTAGCATTGTCTGTAACTAGTATACTAATTTTGGTATTACAGTTACATTAGTGTAACTGTACAGACATTAGTGTAACATTAGTTACATTAGTGTAACTGTACAGACATTAGTGTAACATTAGTTACATTAGTGTAACTGTAATACTAAAAAGTAATGCTTGTTTGTTGAAGCAATTAATATGACTGTTGTTGGAGGGAAGGGGACAAAAGAGCAAAACTTTGTGATAATCAATCTATTTTCAACCTGAAGTTTATTTTGTAGAGGAACGGGGATAAAACTGCATTCATAAACGAACTTTAATAATCTAAAACAAAGCTAAGAAATGTCACTGATTTTTGTCTTAGTATCTTGGTTTGTAACAATTGTTTAGAAAAAGTACTGTTAGATCTCTACAAATAATTGGGCAGACTCCATGTTTACCACAGCTATAGCATCTGTTTGCTTGCTTCTTCATTTGTTAAACACCTTGTACGTTTGTTTTTCAGTTAGATGTAAAATCAAAGCCCTACAATGACATTTTTTTCCTTGTCTATAATAAAAATGGCTATTTTCTTGCATTTCTACTAGTTCAGGGTTTAATGGGAATTTTAAATAACTCCACCATGATTGAGAAAATATAGAAGGAACTGCACTATGCCATAGCATAATCAAGGTTAAGATAATTTTTAATGCTGCCTGAAAGTATTAGAAGGAGACTGTATCATTATTTCACAGCTATTTGACTTTATTCTATGTAAGACCTGCTGTAGACTACAATAGTCATTGAAGGGTGCTAGGCAAATTCCAGTTCCTCTGGGCTCAGTTCATTCACCTGGAAAATTAAGAAGGACCTTTCTTTTGTCAAGGAAAATATTGGCCACTATATCACCTTTAATGAGACAGTATTACATATCCTTGTCATTTAGAGGCACCATTTTGCACTGTTTTTGTTAAGATGTGTTTATTGTGAATAATGACTGAACAGCCACATAGGTAACAAATACCTAGTAGTACCAAAAGTGAGTGCTATTTATGCTTTAGGCCTTAATATAGTTGAACTATTTTAAATACTTTGGTTCCTAATAAAAATGTAGGAAATTTATTTGGCTAATTATTTTTCCCATGAAAAATACTGAATAATCCCATTAACACAGTTGCTTAAAATTGATCTTCTTTACAGCCTTCTGCTTGCTGAAGAGACAGTGTCAAGTTCTGCAGTTCTTCTCTCAGGCAAATCTCTTGTTACTTTTTGTGTCTTATTTCTGCCCCCCCACTCCTTTTAATGGGGGTGCCAGGATGCTATACATAAAGCAGTGGTTTTCAATCTGTGGTCTGCAAACCCCTGGGGGTTTGTGGACTATGTCAAAGGGATAAGTGAAAGATGACTATCAATTAAACGTAAATGAATACCCACATTTACAATTCAAAGGGGTTTACACCTCCATATGAAAATATTTTTGGGGTCTGCAAATGAAAAAAGGTTGAAAACCAATGCCATAGATAAATACTATTTTTGATACATTTTTATTTAATTTCTTTTTTGGAAGTGTTTGAATTCACTATTTGGTGTTAGCCTACTTTGTATTTCATCATAAATTCTGTCTTTAATTCTCAGTTGACAAGTGCTGAGACTGTGCTACTGAGCGTAGTGCAAGCTAACAAGAACTCGCAGAGATTGCAAACAATATTTTGGGAAATGGTAGAACATGAGTATTTTTCTGTTTGCAGCATGACAGGTTTTAGCGTCTGAAATCAGGAACAATACTTGGAAACGGGGACTGTGTTTGGATGTAGAATAAGCTGTGGTAATAAAATAAGAGTTTAGAGATCACTTCTCACAAAAAAATCATTATTGAAAACATCTGATGACCTAAAATCCTGCTAGCTGAAATAAGAATTTCTTCTTGATCTTTTGGTATCTTCTCCTTTGAGTTGTAGCTGAGGGAAATCTGAAAATTGGTGCCAAAATTTCTTTTTTGGAGGTGACTATATTTTATAAATTTAAATGTTCTTTTTGATGGTTGTTTCATGAAAGCTAGAAAAACTGGCAGCCCACAAGTGACCAGCCATTCTACTTTAAGGGCACTTGGTAAGAAGATATTTCACTGAGAAAAATATACAAATGAGTTCCAGTTGATTGCGACTTATGTTAGGTTCTTATTTGATAGACTATGTAATTTGTAGTAGGCAGAAGCTCCTCACACTGTAGGGTTTTTTTCAGCACCGCAGACAGCTCCATATATTGGAAATACCTTTTTCTTTAGGTTATGTAATTTTACTTTTTGTTCAAAACTAAAGCTTTGTATAAGTGTCCTTCAGTTCCCATTTCAAAATGCTTCTAGAAATTTAAGACTTCAAAATCAACTCAACAAAATGTTGTTTACGGTATAGAAGTTCATGACTTTTTTTTTTAAATGCACGTTAAGTCTTGCATTTTAAACCTATTAGCAAAACAAATTCATTTTTATGCTCTAATAAATGTGCACGGACAATACATGTAGTGTGATTTTTAAAGCTATGTTAGGTTTTTTAAAAAGTACATACTTGAAATACACTATTATGTCACTAGCATACCATAAAATTATGGTCATGCAATTTTTAAATAGAAAAATTAATATATTACATTATCGGAACAATATTAAAAGGTCAACAGGATGAGGGAAAGTGTACATGATTGTTAGCTTATGTGATTTTTGAAAGGCAAGAAACTTGGAATCAAGGATGCATATACACTTAACTCTGAGTCATTTACTTTGGGTTGGCCGATCATAACCATAATTCCATGCAGACATTGTAGTTGGGAAGATTATGAAATATTCATTAGAATCCCTATTTGTGCAAAAGAAAACTCTGTGGCAGTTGATCTGTCAGTCTTCTGAATACCTAAAATCAATCAAACAAATGAACAGACCAACAAACTCCTCTTGTTTTTGGAGGCAGAGATGGATCTCAGTAGGAAAAATTGCCTGTTGCTACTTCATCAGGCCTAAACTAAGATGAGCATAAAAGTTCAGTAGCCTTGATTCTCACTAGCCAGGGACAGACTAATGGCCTATTATTCTGAAGGCAAACTTACTCCACTGAAAAATTGGTAGTCAGTGGGCATGTCCACATGTGCATTTATGTTGGCAGTAATTGGGGAATAGGCTGGTGTCTACATGTGCAGGTGACCTAGGACTAAATTTAGTCCCAGGTCAGAGCAGTCTGTCATGTGCCCCTGTGGCCACTTGGAGGAGCTCTAGCCTCCAGCCACATGACTCTCAGCACTTGGAACTAAGTTTTAGTCCCAAAATGAAGTCAGGAGAGGCAGTCAGCCAGGAGGCCTGGGGCTGGGCTCAGGCTGGTCCTCTAGTGGTCCCCTAGTGGCTGGGCAGACCCAGCAGGGAGGCCCCCTGGATTATTGCAAAGTAACATGTCTATGCATGTGTTAATGTGCAGTAACTAATTGGGAGTAAGTTTGATACCTGCATGATGCAGGTATCAAATTTATGCTCAAGTTGGCATAAGTCTCTATATTTACTGTACAGTATGAGTGTACATGTATAGACATGCATCTGTACTGTGCAGTACTTTCAGTTACTGCGCAGAAAATGCACACATGTAGACCTACCCAGTTGTAGGTAAAAAGAGGAGATCTTTCCAGGACTAGTGATGTAATTTTTAACCTCTTAATACTCTATAGGTTAGTACTTGGCATGTAGAATTTCCATCTAGAATGAATGCTTAGTTGAAGGTCATAAATACAAAAAAATTTGCTACGTGTAAAAGAATTAGAGTAGGTGAATTAAGAGTGTCTCTTAAGGTGTACAAAAATCATTGTTGATGTGATTGAGTCCATTTTAATTTTAAGGCTGGGACAAGTTTAGATACAGGTTTCTAAATTTTGCCACCTCTGTACTGGATGAAATAGGAAATGTAAATCCTATAATTTCTGGTAAGCACTGAATACCAGACTTGATTTAGTCACACTTAGTTGTGCCCTCATATAGAGAGGTTCTTACATTATTAATGCATGGAATGATAATAAATATTGGTTGTTTATTGAGTTTATGTACCAGGAATTCAATTATGTGGTGCTTAGGTTTTGCCCCCAAAGGGGTTATTTGCTACTTCTAGACATTTCATGCATGCACTGCATCACAGTTTAGGAGAGGAAGACCAATATAGGCAGAAGCCATCAACAAGAAATAAACTGTAGAAGCTATTTTAAGGAGAGTAAAGGCAAGGAGATAGGAAAGCATTTAATGAAGCTCTTTTGAGTTATTTTTTTTTTTTAATCCAGTGGTCATAAGGACAAATTCTAATTGTACACTGTCACTGAAGTGCTACAAAGATCAACTCTAAAATCAGAAATCCCAAACCAGGAGCATACAAGTAAGTTTACCCAAAGAGAATTTCTATTTACTTCACATAGATTCTATGTTGAACAGACTCCTATGTGTGGAATGAAATGGCTAGAAAGATGAAAGTTGCCTCATTACTTGCAGCTAAGTTACTAACAACAAAACTGTGTAAGAAATAAGATGGGTAACTTGAAATTGATTTGCAGTTTGATAGTTTAAATTGGTGGTTGACAAACTTTTCAAGCTGTCTGGAATGACCCAGGTCAGGTCAGAGGCAGGAAGGCTGGCTCTAGGACCCAGCTTCTGCTTCCCCTTAGGCTACAGCAGGGAGAAGTGGAAGAAGTGGCAGTAGTGGAAGCTGCAGGCCAACTCATGGGCTGTAGGTTCAACCCCTGGGTTAGGTTCTTAGAAATGGTATCTGATGAACTAAGCGAAAGGAGAGTAGGAAAATGCAGGCCTACGTCCTCCTCCCATCTTATGGTCCAGGATGAATTTGATTTAAATCAAATATATTTTAAATCACTGGTCAGGAAGCCTTGATTTTAAGCATTGTTTTCTACAAAAAGCGCATTCTTGTTGTTTGATATAAACTTCACTAAAATATTCCCAAACAGGGTTTCTTTTACAGTCTGGCAAGCCTGCTGCATTCTGTCACTAGATCTCAAATCAATAGAAAGGCTAGACTCAGAAATGTGTTCCTCAAGACTTCTTGAAATGTTCTGCTCAAAATGTTTCCCTTTTGTTTGTACTGCCCTTCCCTTCTTGCATTTATCTCCAGACTCCTCCTCCTTGCCCATATCTATTTCACCCCGAACAACCCTCTATTCATGGAACTTCTTGAAATTTTGCACTTTTAGAGAGAGGCAAGGGTTTGACTCAACGTACGCAAACTTGCAGAGAGATAACAGGGCTGATGGGTAATCGGGTCTGTTCTTTCTCGCTTCCATATACTGCTGTTAGCAAGGATGTTATCTCTGGAGACAGTTTGAGAACTGAAACTAAGCATCACAGTAATACTCAATGGGATCTTCCAGAATGAGCACCAAGTCCTATTGGATAGAGTGATATTTTTTTTTCTTTAGTCTTTATTAATCTATAGATGAGTCTCTGGGAACCCCATAAGATTTGGCCCCTAATATAGTCCTTGGCCTGTTTGTGACCTATTTATAAAACTTCTTGAAAAAGGTTGCATGAATATATTGTCTCAAGTAGTACCTAATTAAAATTTACCATCCCTATTCCATGATGGTATCTTTTGAGCTCAAACATATCCTAAATTAAAACTAGCTTTATATAGGTTTATATTTTTTAAGCAACTTAACCAAAACATATGATTAAATAAAAATTATTTAAATAACATTTGACTTCTGAAATACACAAATTAATAGTGTACAATGAAAAGCAATTGCTGTTGTTCTTCTATGCTCATACTAGTTTCAGGATTAGTTGTTTATTACAAAAATGCACGAGGTACCCATCATGATGCATAAGGCACCCTTTTTATGTATAAAGGGCCTTGTTTTAAATAATGAAAGAAAGAGCAATATTTAATGAGCTTCAACTATTTCTTTCTTGAAAGAGTGTTATGTTTCTATTCCACCTCCATCAAACTAGGCTTGGTGCTAAATTCATAATTGTTGCAGGGCAAAATTTGATAGGAATTCACAAAAATTAGAAATGTAACTCTAATATTACTGAGGTGATGTTAACTTTTTATTTATATGGTTAGATTCATGAAAGCGATGGTCATTCTGTCTTGCGTAACACAGAGCACACAAGACCTGTGCTAAATGTAAACCAAAATCCCTGTGGGGAAAGGTCACAGTGTCACAAAGTTCACAATAAAGAAATGATGTTGGTGTAATTGGTAAGTCCAGGGGAATTCTCCACCCAAGTCAATGCCATCCACTTGGGCAGCTTGGGGTGTGGTGGAGAGAGAGAGAGAGAATTTTATCTAAGCAACACTGCTTCAGTGGAGTGGTACATGTTTATGTTGCTGGCCCTGTAGCAAGTATTTTGCTAAGGTTGTGCCAGAAGGAACAGAGCCTGGCTTACTCTCATGTAAGTGTGTGGAATCTACAGAGCTAACCACTCCCTGCTCCCCAACCCCCAAAACAAAACCAAACCCCTGAAAACAAAACAAAAAATGCAGTAAACAAATGAGCACCACATGAACAACTCAACTTAGGAAAACACAAAAGCTTGATTCTGAATAGATGCAAGAAGCAAGTCTGTAGAGTAATGATGCTTTGATGATCCTAGTCTCATGCTCATTCAAGTTCTTTAGCTCTTCTGATTTATTTCAGTGAATTTTGGATCAGGCTGTCTATCCAAAATGAGACTCACTGTTCTGATCCATACTTGGTTCATTGTATGTTTGTCTTTGGAAAATCCTTTGCTACTAGAGGAGTTTCTGCTCCTGGATTTTGTGGTAAATGCATGCTAAAAGTCCACAGTGCAAACAAAAGATCTATTATATGTCAGAGATTACTTCCTTTAGTTTGTTGAAGGATGGCTACAAAGCATGCAACTATTCCTTTTTATTGAAAGGCTGATGTGTGGATTTAAGAGTTTTTTTCAGTCTAATTATCTTGCTCTTACAATGTCCTTATTTTTTAAAAGTGCTTGAGCACTTGTAGAATCTGTTTACTTAAGTGAAAATTGTAGGTGCTAAACATCTCTGATAATAAGAATTGTGTTTATCCATAATACCAAATGAGGGATTGATATGATGTTGAGGACCTCCATAAGTTTGTTTGAACATCCAGTTAATAGTCTTTGAACATGATTTTTTTGAGCTTAGTTTTAGGGATGCTCATTGGCAGAGCTTCATTCGTCAGTGTACAACTGAATGATGATAAAAACATCTAACTCCCCTTTTTGCTTAAATGCAGTGTTATCTAAAGGTTATTCTGTGTATGTGGCCATCACATAATGATTGCCATGCTTTTGTAATTGGTACTTACAGCAGTATGTGCAACTCTCAAGAATCTTATTATACAAAGGAAACAAAACAACTTGGAAAATGGGGGTCAAAACCTCTACGTATGTAAATTGTTGTAGCTCAGCTGACATGAATAGTACTAGCTGGTTTTATGCCAGCTAAGAATCTGTTCCATAAGATGCCGTTACTTTTCGAGCATGTACATTTGTAGTGTTTGTCTTGCAATGATAGAAAATATGTTGGAATCTCCTTTTGCTTCAGTGTAATTTCTTTTATATTCGTTTAAATGAAAAGAACAAGACCAAACAGATTTTGGCAATATTTCTGCAACACATTTATGAAATATAGCTGACCTACTGAATGTAGTATTCTGGCCTTTGAATTTGATTTGAGATGGGTTTGCAATCAGTTAGAATGGAGACCAGAATGGAAATAGCTATGGTGTTGTATTGGGTTCAGGTGCATTGAAGGAGCATTGTGGAGGCTTCCATAGAATTGGTCCAACTTTAATAAGTATTGTTAACCCCTTATTTTCAAGATAACTCAAGTATAATTCTTTTGCCTATTCCTTAAAACACGAATAACTGTATCATATTTTGATCTGCAACTCTTCTTTAGTAAAATAAAAGTATGCTGCATGAAAGAGACAATAAAGAGGCTGAAGTATAATTAACTTTGTAATTAGCTTTTAGGTAATCTGAATGTTTTACCCAATGTTCTAATGTTCAAATGTTTTCCTTATTTATCGTGTAGTCAATTTATCTATTATGAGGGGTAGGAAACATCAGTTAAATATCTTTAAGCAGAACTCAGTTCAGTTGAAAAAAGAAGAGACAGTTCATGACAAAACAATGAGTGTCATTCAGTATAAATGAGTGTCATTCAGTATAAAATATCTCCCTTTATTGTTTCAGTGGCATTTCTTTATGATGTAATAGAATTTATTACATTTGAAAGTTGCATGAAAAGTTTTTTCCATTCTGAAAATTTGATGTATGCGATATTAAACCATGTTACTTTTAGCAGATTACTTATTTTCATTGAGGGCCTGTTGGCAATCATTGTTACATAAATTTTGTAAAGAAAAATTATTAAAATAGATTGCTCTTTCATATTAAAGTCTGACCCAGAGGCAGATTTTATTGATTATCCTTCTGTCTTACAAATCTTTCTTCTATTAAGGAAAACAGTGAAATATAGAGCAGATTCTATCACAGCAAATTTGTGTTTAAAGTTGAATTTTGCAGCTGAAAATGCTGATAGTTTAGTTTCTATTATACATCTATCTTGAGTATAATGCCCTCTTTTCAATACTGTTGCTCAGGAAGGCTCATTTGTATTTTATCATTTCATTGAGCTCTTCACTAGAACAATTCCCGTAATTGTCCTCGTTGATCAGTGTCAAAATAGACCCTTAATAAAAATACTTCTTATGTTGACTTTTTATAAAACTCCATTCTAAGAAAGGGAAACAAATTAGATATTATTCAAGGCTGAATACTGAGATGCGCGAAGGGGCTGCAATTCTATGTTCCCCCAGCTCCCATTCAGTTGCATAGAAGTTGAGGATGCAGTGCTCCTGGCAGGACTGAATCTTTATTGAAGAAGTAACCATCTTTTTTAAGCAGGGAGGCCATTGTTGTTGTATTTGGTCTTTTACATTTTAAATCAGCAAATTCTGCTTTTTCACTTTTGACATTTAACTATATATTGTATGTTTTCTTCTTTTAAAAAGTAGGTCTGTTTTGAAGATTAATTATGTAAAAGTAACGAATTCTTTAACTACAGGTCTAGTCCATTCACTAAGAGTACAGTAAAAGCCCTGTTTTCTGGCATGAGTGTGGAATGGAGGGTGCTGGTAATCCATGTCCCAGGTAACTGGCGCTTTTAGGAGTTTCCGGTCAGATGCAGAGTGGTGGGGGACGGGCAGTGAGGGTGTTGGTGGCTGCACATGGGGCGTTGACAGCACAGGGTGGTAGATGGCAGTGGTGGTTGCTGCATGCGAAATAGAAATGCTGGTTAGTAAAATGCTAGATAACAGGGCTTTTACTGTATTATGTTATGGCTTATGTGACAAATTTTTCATAACATCCCAGAGAGCTGGACTGTATGCCTTGAGTATGATCAAAAGAATTGCTGAGTTCCAATCTGTTACATCTGGACAAACCTGTTTAAACCAATGGCTGTGCACAGGGGTTAGTGAGAGAGTTGACTGAAAAGCAAAGGGGTTGGAAGGGGGGTTATAACTGAAACTATAATTTGGCCTGACATAACATGTTACAAGAAGGAAGGATCGATTCCCAGAAGAATAAATTAATGTTATAACTATTAACCCCATTTTACAGATGGGGATATGTGGGCAAAGAGTTTAACTGAACTATCCAGATTTATTTAGTTACTGTAGATCTGTAAAGCCAAGCAACAGCCTTCTTGTTAACTGAATTCAAAGTTATTAATCCACCTCTTAGTTTGTAAAGGGGACACTCTTTGGTGATGTAGAGAGATGCAAACAATTTCACACAAGTGCATGGTAAGTTAGCATTGAGGCCTCAGCTGTAAAGGGTGGCTGCTCAAGGACCTTGGCCTGTCCTGAACCTGTTTAGCAGGGAACAATCTTGCCATTATAGTTCAAAGCCAGCAGGTTAAGGAGTGGAGTTTGTCACAAGGAACTTGTTTGTGACTTCATGTGATTCCCACTCCTTGATCCAGAGGGCTTTTGCAACCAGATCCTGGTCAGGGAGGTTGCTCCATAAGGGGTGTTGCGAAGGAAGGCGGACCTTGGGTGGATTAAATGAGTCATTGTAGAGTGGTAGATAAGGTGCAGCATGAAAGGTTTCAACCAACTTTTGGGTCATTGTCAGTTAGTGGACGTGTTGGGGAGCGATGTTTGCAAGGAAGGAGGAGAGTCGAGCCAAGGGTTCCAGTTATGATATGCATGGTTGCATTTAGCTGAGTGTCAGCAAGTTGTGTATCTGATGATCTTTGCCAGACAGATGCACAATAATCTGCTGCTGAGTATGATGGGGCAAGGACTGAAGTCCAGAGTGTGACTGCAGCTCTTCACATTGATCCAGCAAGCTTGGCTAGCAAGTTGTTTCAGGATTTGACCTTTGCTGCTATTTTCTTTAAATGTTCCCAGAAAGTCAGGGTTCTGTCTAAAGATACTCCCAAGCATGTTGGGTAGGGATCATGCTTTAGTCTCTGAACACCCATATACATAGTAAGTTCTTTTGTGGCACTGGCATTGTGGAGATGGAACACACTAGATACAGTTTTGGTAGGACTCGGCAAGAGCTGCCATGTGGTTCAGTAGTCTGCCAGCTTTCTCACATCTTTGTTCAGGGTCTGGTCCAGAGTGCAGAAAGATGGAGCTTGAGTGGTACAGCAGATGTCATCAGCATAGGTGAATTTGCAGATTGTTGGTAGATCATTTATATATAAGTTGAACAGGGTTGGAGTGAGCATTGAGCCCTGTGGAAGTCCATTGGCCTGTCTCCTCCATGCGCTTATTCAGAGACACTGGGAGTTTTGGTCAGAGCTGTGATCAGAATTCAGCTTCTCCTACATGCTGGTGGAAGTAGAGTAAACAGATGTTTTTGTCCGTTTATGTGAAATTCTTAAACTGTGGTATACAATTAAATAATACTGGTATAACACAGTCTCTACAACATGAGCATAACTCATTGTGTGATGTACAGTGTGTTACAGCATATGCCATGCACCTCTTGCAACATAATATTGTAGCTGATCACACTTAGGTATACTGTAATAGTGTTTGAAAGTATCCTAATTGTGTAATGTCTAAAAACATCATGATGAATTAGATTGGTAGTGACTCTACAACTTCATGATGTCTTTGATATAACACGCTGTGCATGGTCTTTCAGAATATACTCTTTATTTGTATCTGTAATATGTGACTAAATTCATCATGAGCCACTGCTTCAACTTTTTAATCTCTTATCAAACACACACACAGACATCCATACTTTTCCTGCTTAAGAAGAAAATAGTTGTACTGCCTGGTAAAAAAAAAAAAAAAAAATTGCAGCCTATTCTGTGATTACATCTTGGAATCAGGCACCTTTTTATTAACAAAATGGAGCCAGCTCTTTCAAAGCGGGTTTAAGATGGCCTATAAAATTTAACACGCAAAGTCTGCAGACAAAGAACTTGAATCATTTTGTAGGAAAGTCTGGAGAAAGACTGTTTGTTTGTCTGGACAGCATCTAGTAAGTTGTGCCCATTTCCACAATACGACATATGAAATAATTTGCACTTGCAAATTGAATACTCACGCGTCAAACAACATCCATTGGCAGCACATCAAGGATGTTTTTGAAGAGTTTGTGCAAAATGCTTTAGTGTTGTTCCCTTTTTAATTAATTATTTTCTTTCTGGTATGATCTCAAATGTGCTGTTTTGAAACACCTAAGTCAAATGAAGAATATTTGTGCCATAAGAAGTCACAGCTAGATTTGCTTTCTCAATCCAATTTTCAATGTTATGGAATGTTTAGTGGCAGGCTATGGAATAATATAGTTTAAGGAAGATTATTCAGTGGTAAATCCACGTCCCAAATTCTCTAAAGGCTAAGCAGTTTTTATTTTTAGCCTTGGGTCAGATCTGTCAGTCAGTGGAGCCAGGTGCAATAATTCTTAAATTTTTATCTTACTTTGTGCAGTGGCAGCAATGATATTGTTGTCCTTTTTCATCAACCAGGTTTTTTTTAAGGCTGGATGCAGAATGGAGTCTGTATGGCAAGAGAGATCCCGGAAACCAGAATAATTTTATAGCTCTGTCTTAAAGTCAAGGAAAATTATGTTGTAAATTTATATTAAGCTCAGGACCAGTCTCAGTTTTAAATGTTGTTTGCAAAACTTTGCATACTTATTTGCTCAGGGAGTAGTTGGAATCTGTTTTACCAAAGAAAATCTGCACAAGCTAGAATGCTTCACTGATAAAATGAAACATTCAAATGATATTAGATTTTTTTTTTTTTTTTTTTTTTTACTGATGTTATAAATGCTAATAAAACCACCAACAACGGGGCAGTGCCAATAACCAGTGATACTGTGCAGTGCTTGGATAGAATAGACTGGGAGTTCTTTTACATGCTCAATAAATTTGGGCTTGATAAATAATTTTGTAGACAAATTGAAGTTACTCTGTCACTAAAATAACTAAGTTACAACTACTAGTGTAGTGTGAGAACTGTATTTGTCATCTAAAGGAATGTATCAAGTGTGGATTTGGAAAAGCAAAAAGTGCCCTCTAATCTTGTTGTAAAGGGAATATTTCAATATCAAGGTTGTAACTTACTCTGAGAAGCAGCACAGTGACATAGAAGGACATATGGACATTCTGTGCATCAGTGTTTGCCTGGATTGCTGCTTTGGACCCTTGGAAGAATAATAGACTCTGAGGAGATGCTGTCTGCTCCTTTGAATATCAGGTTGGGGAGAATGATGAAGTGGTGAATTCTGTACTTTTGTAGCTTGTTCTAGATTTCTTTTACATGTAACCTGAACTCTGCATTTTCTTGGTTTGTTATACTTAGTTTTGAGGTAGGTACAACATTCTTGTAACATTTACACCCTTAAATTACTGATATATACTTAGTCTCATTCCCAGCTGAATGTAGTTTTACTGATGCACAAGTGTGTAATGGATTAAATGCTACTCTCGCACAAACAAGCAACATGAATAAAATATGATCATGTATTTGATTCTTTGGATTTTTTAGTATCAGACTTGGTTTTATTTTTCTTTATTTGAATGTTTAGGGATAGGTTCACCATCATGTTCCGAATGTCTTCTCACTTTGAATCACTACAAAGCAGCTGGAGCAAACTAGTCAATTTTCTCCAGGTCCTGACTTCTTCCTTTGCTTGGTTATCCCGTAATGCTTGCCCTTCATAAACCCTTGTGCACTTGCACTTCTGCTTTCCTTAGCAAACGCATCCTTTTCCAAAATGCTTATTTCTTTCCCTTGTTCACTGACATTGAAGTCAGTATGCCTTGTGGGGGAAGACGGTGGCAATTTTTCCCTGAAGAAAGCTTAGCTCTTGCTCTGACAGGAACAATAGGAGACATTTTTAAATAGGGAAGCCTGTTTGTAATTATCTGTAGAAAAACATTAGTTTCAGTCTCTGAAGAAAAAATCAGTTCTGAAATATTATAAAGACGACTATTAGACATGAAAAAAATTCTCCCAATATAGCCAGTACTTGAGCTGTTTATAGGAAGTTTGAAAGTCTGTATTATGCCATTACTGATGTTAAAGATAGGGGGAGAATCTGATACAAAGTATCATATTTTATGAAGAACCCATTTTAAAACTAATTTTGAACTGTAAACTAATTATTTTATTTCCTTGTAAAAGGAAAAAAAAAATCTTGTAAAATAAACAATTCAATCCGTGCCCTGAGTTAATTACTGTAATTTTTGAGCAAGATATACTGCATTATTCATGCTTAGATACTTTTAAGTCTGCTTCCAGTGTAAAGCGCAGATCATCCTTAACTATGGAAGCAATCGGTGTTTCCTTCTTATTTATTGTCTTACTGACTAGATTGAAGGAAAGGGTATGTACAGGTGATACTGAAGAAATCTTATGATGTTTAGAAGTTTTGGCCTTTATTTTGTTTTCCCTTTTTTCTGTAGTTGTTAACTTGTTTAGTGTAAAGTGCATCTCTCCTGAAATAAAGGGTAACTGGAAAGAGTAGCTAGATGTCCCCTTGAGGATTCTCTTTCAGCTGTTATAGAACTGACTATAAATATTCCATCTTCTCCCCTTTTGTTGATGGAGATGAGTCAGAGCAGGAAGGTAAAATCAGAGGACAGTGTGGAATAAGAGTTTCAGCCCAAGGATTTTGAACTGTAGTTCCCTCTAGGACCATCACAGTCTAATAGAAGTTAGGATGGATTAGGATTAGCCTGTTACAGTTGGAGGCATGGGTTTCTCTTATCCCAGCTGGCATGGGGAGCAGAAATGTGTTTTAAAGCTTGGTTTACTTCCTCCCGCTTCCCATCACATGCACTGAGTATGAGCATGGACACGCATGTGTTAATGCCCTTTTTATTTCTGTTTTTAATGCTTCCCTACCTATTCTAACAAAGACATAATGTGCCATTGTTAGCAGGTCATGTTAGCCCAGATAGAGCATTTCATCACTGTGGGTGTACTGCTTCTGGTACCTGAACTAGCTCAGGTATTTCTACACTGCACTATGCTGTGCTAAGTAAGATACCCTTGGTTTCTCATTTTATCCTAATGACAGCAATTCTCTAAATCTATGTAGGTAACATGGTTTATTTTAGGAAATTGTCTTCAGTTGGTACCAGTACTTTTACTTAGGTCAGCCTGATACTTTCTTACCATGAGTGACCTCCAAAACATACACAGAAGAAACACACATCAGGATATTAATATTCACAGAAAACTGGCTTTGTGTACTAGCATTAAACTAACATAAACCATATCATGAAGATGATTATGATGTTATGATGGGTCCGATTTTCCAATTTTCCTTAAATTTAGGGGGTTTTGGTTTTTGGGTTTTTTTTTACCAATCAATATGCACGGAAGTGATGTAATGGCCTAAGTGTCCTGTCTGAATACATGGATAATGTATTTCTTGCATACATCGTGCTGTTTTTAGATGCTTTTGGGACCACAGTGTAGACCAGCAGCCAAGTAGGCTGTTTTTCTGGATAGTACCCTTGTTTTTTCTTTATACTGTCAGAATAATTGGAATGGTGGGAATCGCTTGGAATCTGGAATTGCAAGTGTGGGGTTGGGGAGGGGAAGGAAATCTCTGATTATAGTTGATACATTTTTGTAAAATTAGCTTCCCTTTCTGTGTTAGATAACTTAATTTCAGGTAGTTTCTTTGTAAACCTTTTGGAGAAAACTCTTGTTATGTATTATGAATTTTTTTCATTCTGTCTCATGTCATTTAGATTGTTAACATAAAATGCATTCTTTTTTCTAAGAAACCCTGGGGTTAGAAACTATGGTAGTTTATGGACTACTTAGTAGTTATGCACTTTGAGCCGTCTGGGTACACTATTCCCATGATTGTAGCTGCTAAATTTCATTATGTGATAGGAGAACATTGATGTTTTTCAGCTAATGTTACTTTGTCATGGAAGCAATTGCTGAATTTGAGGCAGAGGCAGGGATGGGGACTCTCTCTTTTTTTTTTTTTAATGGGAATTGAGGTGGTCTGAATGATCACACACAGAGATGGTACCAAAAGACAGTCCATCTATTGACATATGGTTCATGCTCTGCTCCAAAGAAAGTTACAGAATATTGATGTGGCATCTGAAAAGGCTCATCATTAGTCAGATTTTTGTTAAGATATGGTATTTTGGGCTGATTTTATAAGGATTTTTTTCCTTGTTTCTGCAATATATTGTTGAATAAGGGACACACTCATTTTCTATATTAAACTCGTCAAAAACATTTTTCTTTCATGAACCATTTGTAAGATCAGATTTTCATATCTAAATTTATACATTAAGCAGCATTTTGTTTGTTTTCTTTTCTGAAAATAATTTAATAGTATAGGCTTTGTCTTTTCTGATTGTCATGTTTCTGCATATAGGGAGGGGACAGGGAAACAATATTGCTACTTTAAAGGGACTGAGGAAACTTACAGGTCAGGAGTTCATGTCAGCTGATCTTCTGTAAATGTTCTGTGTATCTGCTCTTGTCCTGCTGACTGAAGCTAAATCAGAGTATCTTACATCAGAAACAAGCAACTATTAAATTACTGTGGCTCAGGTTCCTCTTACAGAGTAGACACATGAAACCAGTTCAAGCTGTTCTTCTGTAACTTGGAAAGTTCCCTGCTCTTGAAATTTTATAATTTTGTTGTCCAGGCTCTCAGTATTTTAGCTGAAATGGATAGAAGGGTTAGGTTAAGAGGTGGCATGAGATTACCAATATCATTATCAGGGAATTTTTGTAATTTTTTTTAAACAATATTAGCTTAACCATATATTTGATTTGTATTTTGAAGTAATCTAAATACTTAAATACAAGAATGTTTTGTTCTCCAGAAGAATAATGGGTAACTATCTATTGAACAATTGAAGAACAGATTGCTAGCTATTTTCCTCAAACTCACACCATGCAAAACCTGAGACTTTGGTCTTGTGTGTCTATCTGTCTTGTGGACAGGTAAGTGGTTATCTACTTGTTTTTGTTTTGCGCAAATGACTCCTTCCAATTAGTTAGACATCTAAATAGTGACATGAATATTCCTTGGTCAAAGTACCTAATTTTAATTAAACCTCTTGCCTACTTATATCTTGTTAACCTTTTGAAAGTATGACCCTTTTGTTTATTGCTAAACAGTATCCTGGTTAAATGTAAACTGGTTTGTCTTTGGTGAGAAAAGAAATTGGAGGATGACTTCATACCAGTACTGGTGACTTTTCATTTTTAGATCTAGCATACAGCAGATGAGGAGAAATTGTATGAACTTTTTATTAAATGATATAATTAATTAATTTCTTATATACATAGTATAGTATATAGCAGTGGTGCTGCCCATGATGCTCCCCATGTGTCCAGAAATCTGACAGTAAGGGAGTGGTGACAACATCTGAAAACTGTAGCAATGTCTGTCACCTGCAGCCCTCTAGGTTGGTCTAGGCCTGGATTATAACCACAGACCCCCTCAACATGTCAATCCAGCCCAGCCCACAGACTGTCCCCGCATATAAGATCCAGCCCGTGGACTGGCCCTGCAGCACTCATCCAGCCGATAGGGCTGAATAGGCTGAGCTCCACTGGTATATAATATATAATTTCTATAGCATAACCTAGGAATTCATTTCTATAAAAGTTCTATATAGTGTAACGAAAGTATGTTGACTGATTTCACTAGGCTTCAGTTTGGTAATGTCATTTGCTATGAAAACTTTAATTGCAATGTATTTGACTGACACAGTTCCGTTTCTTTAATAAATGGTATAAATGTCACCTGCTAAAGGCCATCCCAGCATATTAGAAAAAAAAAGTTTTGATAATGTTGTACTAAAGTTGACCTTATATTTTATTATTTCAGTTGTTCATGGTGGACAATGGAGCAGATGACTGGAGAATAGCCATGACTTACGAGCGTATTTTCTTCATCTGCTTGGAAATCCTGGTGTGTGCTATACATCCCATACCTGGGAACTATACATTCACATGGACAGCCCGGCTTGCCTTTTCTTATACTCCATCCACAACAACAGCTGATGTGGATATTATTTTATCTATACCAATGTTCTTAAGACTGTATCTTATTGCCAGAGTTATGCTTTTGCATAGCAAACTTTTCACTGATGCCTCATCCAGAAGCATTGGAGCATTAAATAAGATAAACTTCAATACACGTTTTGTTATGAAGACTTTAATGACAATATGTCCAGGAACTGTACTGTTGGTATTTAGTATATCATTATGGATAATTGCTGCATGGACTGTCCGGGCTTGTGAAAGGTAAGTCTTTTAAATTTTTTTTTTCTATTTTTTTTTTCTCTTTTGTAATATATTTAAGGAACCTAAATATATTGGAGAATATCCCTCTTCTGACACCTTGGGTACTGTTTCATTCTCTTCTGTTGAATAGAAGGGAGTGTCAAGGATTCCTTATATGCTGACTGCTAGCTGTATTTTGTTTTCTATATTACTGATTACCTCCTGACCTCTTTCAAAGGGCTTTGAAAGAGAGGGTTAAATTGTCAAGAATTTTTGCCATAGCATTGTGATGCAATTTTAACATTTTCACTTTGTTCTAATTTTATCTAAATAGCATTTCAATCATCATTTTATATGCATGGCTTATTATAAGTTGCCTAGAATTTCAAAGTGGATAGGTGCTAAAAATATTATTTAACAATAGACATTACAGTTCTATATTAGTAATTGTCTAGACCATTTTAGTTTATGGATTGGAACAGTTATTAACAATGGTACACATAAACAAGTAATGGGAAGTTGCAATGCAATGCTGATTCCCAAACCTCTGAGGAATCTAGTGTCCTGTAATCTTGTGGGGTGGGGAAAGGTTTAATCCCTAGTATTATGTAGGTAAGGAGATCTTTACCTTTTGATTTTGGTTCATTTTGATCCCTATGGTATTTATTTGTTTAGTGATGGGGAGGAAAAACAAAGTTATGCTGCCTTTTTCTAAAGGTCAGAAAAAGTATTCTTGAAATACCTTGATAATCTGTTCTCTTTCTATTTAAGCCTCAGAGCAGATGTGAAATAGTTATCAATGCTAACACCAAGGGATCAGATTCCTCAACAATACCCCTTAAACACCAGTAATTGAAAATGTTTCCACTGTATTAACTTCATTCAACCTGGGTGGGGGAAGGTCTGAGTGGGGACAGACAGTTCATAGGATTTAATTGCTAGGGTAGGTAGACCTCAGTCTCTTAGTTGAAATGATCTTCGTTACCTCAGCTGGAAGATCTTCAGCATATTTTCAAGATCCACTGTCAGCTACTAACTCTTAACTCTTCTGTAATCCTTTTGCCTTTTCCTGTGTGCCTATTTTTTAAAAATGATTTTGCAGTTATTTGCTGGCAGTTAACTGATATGGGTCAATTGCTGTGGTCAGATCCCTGTTTAGTTGTTTGGTACACCTTTCATTCAGATAAGGGGAAAAATGGGAAATTTTGTACAACTGAATGTGACCGTCATCTTCCTATTGCTGCGTTCATTGTTTAAAAACCTCAGAGCTGAGAAACAGTGGAATAAAGCATAATACAGTGTGTAGCTTCTTTGAGATGGTTCAATATTGTTCCATTGTCAATGGAACACATTGTCACCTCTGGTAAGAACAGCTATCTATAGAATGTATATTTTGAAAACTGTCCTAAAGTTGTCATATCAATTACTTTTCCATGAGATTATTCCTCTCAGCTGGGGTAGGTTCATAAAGTTTAATTCTAAATTGTTCTGAATTCAGATAGTTTTAAATACTGATTTTTTTGCTTCTTGGAAATAACAGGCTTCAGACTATTCTTTTTGACCTACTTGCTTTTGTGTCACATTTCTGCCCTTCTAGTTTTTTTCTTTAACTGGGACACCATTTATCCTGTGGCCTCCCAAATTATTATTTTTTAAAAGAGATTCTGGGCAACTTCTGCTTAAAGTAATATCAGTATTTTTGTTGCTAATTAATATAACTTTGTATACATATTAATAGTCATTCTGGTGTAATACAGTAGACTAACTTTATTGATTGTAGAATTCTGTTGTTATCCCGATTATCAGAGAAATATTCTAAATGAGCAAATATAAATCTAGGTTCTCTCTAAAAGAAAACTGAACAAGAATAGTGGGGTTCTTGAGCTCAGAACCTGCAGTGTGCAACTCTTGCTCATGTGATTTAAGCCCATTAAAATAGCACAAGAATGCTAATATACCATGAATGTCACTTTTGTGTAATCTCTACTGAACCTGCAACCATATTTGGAAACTTCAGTTGCTGCAGTGCACAATACCATACTGATATTTATTTAAAATAAATTAATAGAACTGGCTAAACAATGTGCAGTTCCAGGATCAAATTGTATCCCTGGTGTAGCCACATTTCCATCAGTGGAGTTGAATGAAAGACTAGTGTAGCTTCAAATTGTTAATAGTATTGAATTTTTTCACATCCTAAAATGAATGAATATTTGGTTTGGAATGTATACTCACAGTGTACTGTTAATGGCAGTTGCATGCCCAGTTTCATGCATATTAGACTTATGGTTCACCCTGAAGGAAGAAGTATAAATCATGCAAGTACTATACTGAATCAGTCATAGGCAACATGTTGTAGTGGGATCATGGGGCTGCAGCCCAGCCCAGACCTAACACCCGGTAGCAGCGGGGGCAGAGGCACAGAGTTATGCCCCTCTACTGCGGTGGTGGCATGGAATTGTCCCCCCAGTCTCAGCACTTATTCATCGTCTATGGAATCAATGTCATTTGCTTTGGTTCCCAGTTACTAATAAGACAGCTGAAAAAAACTTTGACTCTTCACCCTGTAGTGAAGTCCAGAGGAACAGATTGTGAAAAGGTTTCTCTGTTTTTTTGTTTGTTTTTTTTTTTTTAAAACTACCTCAATCTTTTGTATCCTATCAGTGATCACCTAGGTAGATCTCATAGTAATTAAAGATGGAAAAGTCAAATGAGGTCATTGCCTTTGTTCTAAGGCTAGTGCAGGTAATAATACTCAGGCAGAGGAAGTAGCTGAGGCTACATTTAATGGGCTTTATTCATTTTCTATTAAAAGTTTAATTTACACAGATAATATGCTTTTTAGCTTTTGCTTAAGTAGATTTTTTTCATCGTAACTTGGGGAAACCTTTATACTGTCCGAGTATTTTTCTTTAATGCAAGTTATGAGCCAAGAAATAAACATTTGTACTGTATACATAGCACTTAACTATTCTTAAGCCTAACACTTAACTGCGTCTTACTGACATTGACCATTCTACCTGTTGCTGACTTCCTGGCCGTCATGCTTCTAACATATGAGTGTGGTGATAGTTGCTTCATCATTATCATCACTTAACTATTGTCTTGGCATATTCAGCAAGGGCCTACAGTTCACACTCATCTTCCTCTTGAACTAAGGACTGCACTGCATTGATGATCACTGAGCGTGTAATATGTCTGATCATTTGACTTGTGTTTAACTAAGGCAAAAATATTCTTTTTCTGTTTTAAAGACAATCAGTCTATCATCTACTCTCAGCAAATTTAATAGTGAGTGAAATGGTGGCAGACATGTTAAGATGTTGGTATGGCTCAAGAAATGCAAGTTCAAGCCTTGTTCTGGACTTGTCAAAGGCCACTTCTCATTGACTCTGCAATAAATGAGTACCTGGTCATACAGGTGGAGTGAAAGGAAAGGCTGATTTTCTTGTTGGCCATTGGCTTCAGAAAAAGCTGTGCCTTAACCAACTAATGGACTGCCAGGCTTTGGTGGACCTTTGAACTGGTGTATGCATAAGGCATTTCAGATGATGTAACTTAAGGTTACCCATGAGGGCATAATAGAAAAATGAAGGTAGTTAGGCACCAAATCCAGGTAGTTTGGTAAGCAGAGATGAACCTCCCAGTTTTTGCAGTTTGTTCAAGGTGTGCTAACATCCCACTGACCTAATTACTGTATTTGATTGATTTATAAGATGGACCCTCCTCCCCTCCCAATTCAACTTGGGGAAATCAAGCCTCACCTTTGATTTGTATACGACTTAGCTGAAATCGGAAAATGCACAGAGGATAGTAATGTTAGTGAAGAGGCAGCTCAGCCATGCACCCAGCACATGACTAGCTAATAGAGGGCACCCAGGCTTCCCTGTGTGCCAGGTTCTTGACTGGCCAATGCAGGGTTACTCCAAGCTGCTTTCTGCCAGTGTGTGCCATTGCTTTGGCACCCACTAGCCAGAAACCCCACATGCAGCTTAAAATGACCTGGCAGGCACTGTCTCCACAGAGTGCAGGGTTTCTGGCCAGCATATACCGAGTTGCTCTGACCTGCTGCTAGCCAAAATTTTTAAAACACTGAAACAAACCCATGGTAAATTCTTTGGGGTCAGCAGTGCCAGGGAAACCCTCATGACAGATCATGTATGAAAAAGAGGAAGTAGCAGTACAAATGTGAATATACCAAAAATAATGAGGTGCAGCTATGATATAAACTCTTAAAATGAAGGTTATAAATTAAACTGCAAACAATAATTGAGAGGTGAGAAGGAAGTATAATGTTACCAAAGCAAGTGTGCCTTGATGGAGACAACGAAAAGGAAAAATGAGAGTGCTAAATCATTGTGGAAAACATTTGGAAGTCCAAAACAAGGTTGCTTTCCTGAAATTGATAAGCAAGTTCTCAAGTGTGTTTAAGAAAAGAAAGGAGGGAATGCTGATCACCCACAAAGTGCTTTAACTCAAGGCTTTAGATATAGCAAAGGAATTGAAAATTTCCCTTAAAAATTTAGAGCAAGTAGCGGGTGGTATATCCAAATTATTCAGTGTAATGGCTTAGCAAAATAACATCACTTGCACAAAAGTTACCATCAGATTACAGTGAAAAATGTGTTGGATTCCAGTGGTACATTATTGGGCTACACAACTCATGATTACTTACTGGACCAGATAGACTGGAGTCTCATCAGTATTATCTATTTTGACATGCGAAGCATGTCATGGCATGAGAGAGTGCAAAATTCATAATTATGAGAAACACAGGAAATGATATGTCACATATTATAGTGATGTCAATAATATTGTCAGATAAGAGAAAATTGCCATGCTATTGAGTTTGAAATGCAAAACTGCCAAAAGAGAGGTTGCTACCAGGATTAGTGGTTAGGTGTCAGGAACAAAGATGGATATCATATGAGCTGGTGAATGATTGGTTAGATGTTGTGTGGAAATGAAGACACGGGACATTGCTATTAAAAAAAAAAAAAAAAAAGTGTGTGTTAATGTTGGATTTATTCAGAGCACATTTAACACCAGATGCAAGAGCAAAAATTCAGTCAATGAATTGTGATCCTGTAGTCATACCTGCTGGTATGACAGCTCAACTCCAAGAACTGGATGGTATAGTGAATAAATCCTTAAGGACCATTTATGATGTTTGTATTCAGACTGACTTTTGGCAGGGAATTAGGCACTTACACCTGATGAGAAGATGAAGAAGACAGCTTTGGCAGTGGATTCCGTCGTCTTAGGATAGGAGATTTTCAGAATCCATTATTAAAGGCTTCAGAAAGTGCTGTATGCCCAGGTCCATGGATGGAATTGAAGATAATGTTTTGTGGGAAGATAAGGGAGAAAATAAAAACAGTGGAGAGTGTAAAAATACAGATGCATGCAAAAGTGACTGGTCCCAAGTTGTAGCATCTAAGAAAGGAGTAACATTCACCAGGTTCTGCACAAAACCTAATATAGATTAACTTTTATGTTTGAATTAAAGCTAATGTTGAATTTATGACTTACTGGCGTAGTTCTATAGTTTCCATCAATAGGTCTATTTATAAAAATAATACCAAATTTAAAGTTTTTCCTTCTGTGGAATCTAATTTTTTTTTTTTTTTGAGGGGGGGGCAGTCATCTTCAATTCAGAGTCATCTGAGATTTGAGCAAATAAGGTAACATAGCCTCAGCAAGCATTGTACCTAGACGTGTCGTGCACCAAGTTCCCTAATTGGAAGTAGTATAGATGTATTAATAAGCTGCTCTCAATGCCACACTAATTTTGTTATATAACTGAGGCTGAGCTTGGGCTTGGTGACATTTGAACAAACTGTTTCTGGTTCAGGAGCTAGCACAATTGTATCCTTCACGGCCCTGCACCCTACTCATCTGTATTGTACATCAGGTCCTACTTCTGTCAAAATGAACATGGAAAATGGACATAGTAGAGGTGTCGAAACCTTTGACGTAATTACCACAGTGGAAGGATACATTTTCACAGGTATGTGCGTGGCATAAACTTACTTCTCTGCATCTTCTTGCCAGGTATCAATTTATGGTTGCCTGCCATGCATGTGCTTCCTAATTGATACCTTTATTTTTATCTGATGCCTCCCAAGAAATACGGTAATTTTAAATTTATTTTCAGACTCTTGGAGCCAAATCCAGAACACTTATGAATGCCTTGCTTTCACCCTTGAATACTGTAAACTAATTGCTTTTTACAGTCTCTGTCATAGTACTCGTTCTGCTTGTTGCTGAAATGTCTCCACATCCCAGCAGTCGGTCAGTTATAACAGTAAAATATAAATCTGTTTTGACCTCTCCATAAAAGTTAAGAATGCATTAAATTTTCACTACTCTGTGATTGAAAAATGGTTTAACAAATTTGCTTCCATCTTTCTGGGGAAAAGAAAAATGCCATGAGAATTAGTATGCTTTTTCAGGGTAAAATGTTATATATTTTTTTCTTTTCTCTCCCTTGCCCTTCCTTTTCCAACCCAACAGAAGATCAAAAAATAGGGTTTATAATGGAATGCTGGCTACAACCTAACCTATAAAATTATCATACAACACGCAGACATTTTATAAATACTGAGCTAACTACTGACCTTATTTATGCTGTTAATGTGTACAGAATCTCTCCATTCACTTACTTGGAGTTAGTGTGCAGTTACAGAAGCCAAACTGAAACCAGAATTGCATCCACTACATTTTCCCTGGCAGCTTACTTGTTTTATGTAATGATGCCTCTTTGTATCTTGGCTCTGAAGGCATTTCCGACAGAGCAGTTTAGTCATCATTTTTCCTCATTCTGCTTCTGTTTTCTCCTTGATTTAACATGGGAAACTCAAATGTTTATTATTTGTGTGGTAAGCTGGGCTCCCTTTGTACTTTGTTCTTTCATTTTCTGATCCTAATGTACCAGGTCTTCTAGAGATCAAGTGCCAACTCACATTTTATACAGGAAATTCCAGTATCCCAGCCTCTAGGAAAATTCCCACAGTCTAAGGATCCCTGTTCTGGAATTGTCAACTCTGACTTCTGGAGCTTCTCAGTCCTAGTTCAAGAAGAAAAAATACTTGGATATCTGATTTTTCTCATGACTTGATTCTGATATGGTTTGCTGATGTGAGAGGAAATTGACCAAATCATAAAAATAAAGCAAGGTTATATGTTAGGGGGAGAAATTATCCTATCTAAAGCAATTTATAACAAGTTGAATAGGTTCCTTTTTTTCCTGTATGGAGTGAAGCAGAGCTCCTCATTATAGTCTAATTTTCATATTCCTTTTATTGTATAATGCTGCTTTTATGGCCTTGTTGATGTGGATGTTAAGATTTAAAGGAAACAGTTTTAAAAAAAACAACCTTTTCACTTGATTATGGCCAAAAGGTTGAAACTTGATAACAAACCAGGTTGTGTTTTTTATTATTTATTTATTTATTTTTTACAGATAATTCATCTAAGAAATATCGAGAGAATATTAAAAACAACAAAAAAAATCCACTGACCCTTATATCCATAATCCCATATCTCTGTTTTAGTTTTACTGAAACTGAAATATGTTAGTGATGATCAAGTTTCTTCAGTGGTTGCAAAAGTAGAGATAAAATATCATTACAGCATCAATCAAATGTGCCTCATAATTACCTTGATTTACTACCCTCTACCAATGCTATGAATTATCAAATAATTTCTTGGCATTACAACTTTAATCTTAAATGTTGCGGAGTAAACATTAAGTAATTGTAAATGTTATTTGTAGTGCTTTTAAATATTTATGTTTCAGGGCCTGATTCATGAATAAAATAGATGTAACTGCTTATGGAACCGTCCTTTCTGTTTGCAGAAGTTAGCAGTAGACATCAAATATATTGGTTTACAAAACCACAAAAGGGGCAGCGGAGCCCACCATTGAAGCCCTCTACAAGAGTGACATGCACAACCATTTGGGGACAGAGAAACCCTGGAAGGCCCTGGGTATTAGTATGCCTTATGATAACATATTTGCATGCTAGTACAAAACAGTTTGGTGTATTACTTCAGAAGGACCCCATTCCCAGGGAAACCTGTAGGATATACATCACCATGCTGATGCATAAATCAATGTCTTTTACTTTTTTTTTTTCTTTATTTTAATAAATTTTATTGTAACTTCAGCTAAATAATGGTAAGGTCATTGGTATCTAAATGGAGAATTAAGACTTTATATTTAAAAATAGTGTTTATGTAGTACTTTAATCAGAAATTATAATAATTTGCAGTTTGACAGTTTATTTTTGGTTTTTACTTAAAATGTTACATTCCTTGCTTTTATGCTTTTGCATCTAAGATTTCTTTTTTTTTTTTCTTTTCCACATTGCAAATTCAGAATCAACTAGAAGTTTTGGGCAAAGATTTATGTGGGTGATATTTCTTTTATTGGAGTAACTGTATGGTTGGGATAGAATTAGACAAGCTTAAGTTCTCATGGGAACGTAAGTTATTTCCATAATTTGTAAAGGCAATGCCCAGACTAGGTCTATACTGACCATCATGCATCATAAAAGTCTAGTTTAGATTTAGGACTTTGCTAGCAAAATTCCAGCCCCAATTGATGTAGCTTATTCCAATTTTGTTTGGACTAAAGTGAGCTTCCACTATTTTAAGGCTTTATTTTTGTGTGCATGACTTGGTTCAGTTTGAGAAAGGAATTGGCTTATGCTAAATCCGTGTAAGGTATTCTAATGGGTTTAAGGCTGTCCATGTAACTGGCCTGCAATCAAAGTAAGTCGGTGAAGCTCCTATATGTAGACAAAACTCTACAATATTATGGAATGTGTGGTATTTGAATCTCTAATAGAAGTTAAAAACAGCTACAGAGATCTAGTTCACCGTCAAGTTTAGTAGCTTATCTGCTCTCACTGCAAGTGCATCACCTGCCTATTCAGCAATGGCTAATTCTACATTATGCCTTGACAGAGCATGTAGGCTGTCACAGTGCATCAGGTTTGCACATTACCAACCATGTATCTTACCGTGCTTCCTGTTGTGGACCTTCTCTGCTTCCCTATGCTAGAAGAGGCTTCGTTGGAATTTGTGAGACACCTGTGAGTTTTACAGCTCCAGTCACTGCACTTGGAAAAATAAGTGGAGAGAAAATTGGTGTGAAGAGATCAGATCCCAGCAATGGCACAGGCTGTGAAACAGGAGCCCTTTTTGCAAGATGTTTCTCCATTGCTTAGTGCATTGTATTGCCTAGATGAGGCTGTGGTAGTAGCATTGCTGTTTCCTGTTAATTATTTTGAAGAATTTATGCTTTGCATCTATCTTCATACATTGCATTTATCAAACCAAGAGAAGGAAGCATACCTTAAACAACTGGCAGAAGCTTCTAGATCACAGGACCTGGTTCTCATGGGGTCACTTTTAATTATCAGGACAACTACTGAGAGGGAAATGCAGCAGTGTAGAAGCAGTCCAACTAATTCTCGGAGTATGTTGTAGAACCAGAGGGAAAGCTGTTCTTGACTTTCTGCTCACAAACAAAGAAAAAGTGTTTAAGAATGTGAAGGTGGAAGATAACTTGGGTGACAGTGACAACAAAACGATAGAATTCAAGATACTAAAGGGAGGAGAGCGGCAGAATAAAGACACTGGGCTTTAGAAGAGTAGACTTTAACAGGTCGTGGAACTGGTGGGCAGGAACCCTTGGGAGGCAAGGGGAAAATGAGTCCAGGAGAGCTGGCTATACCAAGAGGCCCTTTTAAGCGCACTGTAGCAAGCTATCCTGATGGGATGGAAGAATAGGAAGGAAACTAGCTTGGCCATACAGCAGAATTTCCTATGAGTTGAAACTCAAAAAGCAATTCTATAATAAGTGGAAACTTGGTCATAGTACTAGGGAAGAGTATAAAAAATATTGCATAGATGTTCAGGGAGAAAATTAGGAAAGCCGAGGTGCAATTTGAAGTGCAAGTGCAACTTAAGCATCATAAAAGGGATTCTGTAAGTATGTCAAGAGTACAAGGAAGACCAAAGAAGCCATAAGTCCCTTATGGAATGCATGATGATGCAGGGAAGGCTGAAGTATTTCATGCATTTTCCATTAGCATTCACAAGCAGGGGCAGCTATTGGATGATAAGTGTAATCAGTAGCAAAGATAGTGAAGGAGATAAAGAGTTTAGAGTAGTAAAAGAACAGGTTGGGGATTATTTAGAGTAGCTAGATGCTGTCAATTCAGCAGGGCCAGGTGGGATGCGCCTTAGAGCACTCAAGCAATTGGTTGAGGTAATTTTGGAGCTATTGATTATCACGTTTGAGAACTGATGGAGGTTTGGGTGAGACTCCCGATGACTGGTAAAGGACAAATCCAGTGCTGTCTTCAGAAAAGGGAAGAAGGAGGATCTGGGGAACTATGGACCAGTCTACCTGACTTCGATCCCTGGAATGATCATGGAGCACCCTCAAGGAATCTATTGAGAAGCACCCAGAAGAGAACAAGGTGATTAGGAACAGCTACTACCATTGATTCACCAAGATGAAGTCATGTCTGACTAACCTGATTTCTTTCTATGACAAGATCTGTGGATGAGGGGAGAGCAGTGAATGTGATATACCTTGTCCTTAGCAAGGCTTTTGACACCATCTCCCATGACAGTCTCATTAACAAGCTAAAGAAGTACAGAGTAGAGGAAAGTACCATAACTTGGATACATAACTGGTTGTGTTATTATGTTCTGTTACTAGTTCTCAGTGTTTCTTCCTAGTTTGGAAGGAGATATCAAGTGGGGTTCCTTAGGGGTCTGTCCTGAGTCCAGTATTATTCAGTATCTTGATTAATGATTTGTGTTGTGGAATTGAGTACATCTTAGTAAATTTTCAGATGATACCAAGTTGAATAGAGTGGCAGGTACTCTGT
>JAGPOW010002514.1:263348-275140 GCA_030014935.1 Caiman crocodilus | reverse complement strand
TAATATAGAGCTTGGATGTAGAATGACTTGGAGAAGTGATCCATAATAGTTTGGATGAGGTTCAGTGAGGATAAATGCAGAGTCCTACCCTGGGGTCCACATAACTGTGTGCACAAATAAAGACGGGGATGACTGCATAGGCTGCAGTACTTCAGAGAAGGACCCTGGGGTTACAGTAGATGATAAAATGGATATTAGCTAACAGTGTGTTCTTGTTTAAAAAAAAAGCCAGCATACCCGGTTGTATTAAAAGGAGATTCACATGCAAATCAAAGGAAGTGATTCTGCTCTGTTCATCATTTGGAGGCCTCAGCTAGAATATTCCCAATGTTGGGAGCCACAATTTATGAAGGAAGTGGACAGACTGGAAAGTGTCTAGTGTCGAACAACAAAAAATGGTTAGGAGCCTGAAAAGCAAGACTTATGAGGAAAGGCTGAAAGAACGAGGTATATTTAGTTTGGTGCGGAGAAGGCTGAGGATCGGATTTGATGGTAGGTAACTGTCAGTCCTTCTGGATCATGGTGTATGCGTGCCTGGGCAGAAGTATAGAGGAGCAGAGGCTGCCTAGACCTTTCATTCCCACTTCAGACAGTATCCAAAACCAGACCAAGTCTGGATGTTTGGTGCTTTGATAGCTGTAATTTTATGCACATTTGGGAATTGAACTCTGGTCTCTTGCATGGCAGAGAGAGATTCTGTCATTGAACGACAACACCAGGTATGCAGGATTTGATAACTCTTCAAATCACTGCAGTGTTATTACAGAGAGGATGGACTTTTCTCTGTGGCTGTAGGGGATAAGACTAGGAGCAATGGCCACACAAGCTGCTTCAGAGGAAATTTAGGTTGGAATTTAGGGAGAACTTTATGACTATGAGGGCATTCAAGTATTAGAACAAGTTAACTAGATAGCTTGTGAAAGGTCTTCCCTTAGAAATGTTTAAGATCAGGTTATGTAGACACTTGGCTGGGATGGCTTAATCACGGATGCTTCTCCCTGGAGCAGGGGGCTGGACTTGATCATCTCATGAAAGCCTTTCCAGTCCTATTTACCTAAGATCATATATCTGAAAAGTTGGTTAATAGAAAGATATTAGAATGATCTGATGTGATCTTCCTTGGATAAAACCGTGTTGTGTTTTAGTCCCATATTCCTATTTTCCATACCCTGGATACTTAAGAAAATAATTATCTGTTTCAAGACCTTGAATTATTTTGCAATCCTGCTATTGGTGTTGTAATTGCCTGGATTACCCTTTTTTAAAAATAGGTACTAAATTTGCTATTCTTTAGACAGCTTAATTAATGATCAGTAACAAAGGTGTTTCTCATAAGCAGCTAGCTGCTTACCAGCACAAGTAAGCTCCTTCATCCTTTTACCACCAAGTAAAATTGTATTCTTCCCTCCTAATCAATAGGAAAGAGTGCAAAGGAAAAGGCCAATTATTCTTTTCTCCTTCATATCCATTCGGTTTTCATATAGGTTTTGAAAGGGCTCTTGAGACCAATACATCAGTTTGTGGAGCTAGCCCTTGCTTCCTAACATACCACCCATTGCAGGAGTTGTCTTAAGGCACAGACAGAAGTTGTTTTTTTTGTTTTTTTTAATGCAATTGGCCCCATGAAAGCACTCAACAGCTGTGCCATGACACGTGCACAGCTGCAGAGTTTTTTAAATTGACAATCATGCAAAAAAAAACCCATATCAAATGAGATATCAGATAAAGGTGCTGTATTTTAGAGCACTTAAGGGAACTTGTATTTCCTAGGGTTAATTTTTCATGTGATTGGAGCTGGGCTGATGCAGCCCAGCCCCTCCCCCAGTTCTATCAGCAGGAAGGGAAGGGGTTGTGAGGGAAGTCACTAGCAGCAAGCCACTCCTGCCTTCCCTCCAGCTTGGGCTCCCTCTCTCCACTCCTCTCTCCCTTCCTCTTGACAGCCCCAGAGCTGGGAGGGGGAGGGCTGAAGAGAGGGATGGCTCCTCTGCTTGTTGCTTGCTTGCAGGCAGGCAGGCTTAATTTCCCCTGTCCTCCTGCCTTTTCCCCCCCAGATCCAACAGGTGAACATCCATTGGGTTGGGCAGTGGCGGAGGGTGGCGCTCTAACTCATGGTGCTTTATGTAAAGCACCATGAATTAGTGGGGGCTTGCACATCTGTCAGCACCCCTAATTTTTTTTAACAGCATAGAAGTTGACAGGGAAATTCTGAAAATTCTTTCTATACACCACTCAGTCAAATCTCATGTTACTCGGTCCCAACCCACAAGGGACTCCTCAAGAGACTTTTCAGAGAAGACATGGACTCCATTCTACAGCTAGCACTCGGTCTGTATCTTCCTCATGGGGAAAGGGTTATACTCACAATATTTCATCATTCGTAAGAAGAAAGGTGGATGGAACTTCTTACTGGATTTCAGGAACTGCTAAAACGGGGAGTCCTTCAATCAGGTTCAGCAGTTGGCAGCTACAGAGATAATGGAAATGGGCTTTTCTCTGTGGTTGTAGGGGACAGGGCCAGGAGTAATGGCCTTCAGCTGCATTGAAGGAAATTTTAGACTGAAGATTAGGAAGAATGGCCTATGAGGGTGGGCAGGCATTGGAACAGCCTACCTAGAGAAGTTGTGGAATCTCCAGTCTTAGAAGATTTCAAGAGCAGGTAAGACAGACCTCGGTTAAATTGTTTAGTTGGGGATGTTGCTCCCTTGAACAGGAGCCTGGACTAATGATCTCACGTGGTCCCTTCCAGCCCTACTTTTCTATGATCCTATGATCATTTGAGAGTCAGAATGGGCACATTATCTTCTCACTTGATCAAAGAGGTTTGTTTGCACCTCTGGTCATGAAAAGTGTTTGTTTTCCTATTCATCAACCACACAGCCAGTTTCCCAGACTTATAATTAGCGTGGTGCGCTGTGCCACCTTTGTTTTAAACTGTACCAAGAGCATTTATGAATGACCTGGCAGTGGCAGCAGTTACATATGTTAATAGATACTTAGATGTTTCCAGTACTTAGATGATTGGCTGATAAAAAGGGGCATCCTTTAATTGGGTTCAGCAGTTGGTCAAGACACATATGCTTCTGTTCCTCTCTCTTGGCCTTGTGGTAAATAAAATTCTTTGACATCAGTCCAAATTTTGAAGCAATTTTGAATTCCATGGCAGTAAAATCCTCTTTACCTCTAGAGAGGTTTAACACTAAGTCTAAGGTAATAAACTGGTTTCAGTTCAGTCCTCGGGTATCTTTGCATCATTGCCTTTCCTTCCTGCCTGGATCATGTGTTATTTTGTATGCATGTGACACCACTTTCAAGATTTCATTGCTGTTGTTTGTCAGCATGACTTGGCTTGGTTTCCATTTCTGGCAAGTACTGCCAAAATAAATTGTTGGTTTCAGTTCCTATAATATACATCCCTCAGTTAGCACAAGAACAAAGAGAGAGTGTGCATAAGTATTCCCATTTTTTCCCCATCTATAGTCAACCAGGAAAATTGATGGGTGCCTCAGTGTTAAGTTGGGGAGCCCATATGCCAAAGTGAATGACACTGGGTGCTTTAAACTGTATGGAAGTCAATAGTTCATTTTAGCATACTGAGGCTAAGAGCAGTACTTGATGCATGCAAAGTCTTCCTAGTTTCTTCAGAACCAGTCCAGATGAGTTATCAAACAACACGACTTCCGTGTAATTAACTAATACAGAGGAACTCCGTCCTCCTAGCTATGCTGTAATGTGACAAAACACCTGAAAATAATTTGTAAACTAGCAAGTGAACAAGAAGTTCCCTTACCGCAAACTCAGGACACTCACTTCGTAATCTTGGCAGGCTGCCTGTAGAGATCAGCAGTGGCAGCTTCACAAAATATTGGCATAGTTGATGGCTCATTGCTGTGGTCATCTGTCCTTCGACTTTTTTGTAACCAGCATGTAATAGAACAAAATTTTATAACATTTCTAGGGACAATCTTACTTTTCTTTATGATCCAGACATCAAATTAGGTGAAGTGTGCATTTCTGCTATAACACCAACAGTCCTAAGGAAAATCAGAAGGGACCCATTTGCCCACAACAGGTCTGGGTCTTGTGGTTTCTCAAAATATATATAGTTCTCTCTTAAGATGAGTGTAATTCAGGGTAAATGACTGATACTTCAATTCAAAACTTCCTTCCCTGCCCTTGCTGCTTGCAGATGTTAAAAAAACAAACAAACCCAAAACTGGCACTTTATACTTGATGTGCTCCTGTGCCAAGGCCAGCAAATATCTGGAAGAGGCTGCGTGTTAGTTGGACCTGATTTGCCCAGTGTTGATCAGGCTCTTTAGTGGGGCTTTTTTGATGCTTTTATGTAATAGCTGATTGACTCAGCTCTGATTGACTTGGCATTTGTCTACTTCAGGAAGGACTAGGCAAGGAAGGTATATGTCATGGTGTAATTGGCATCATAACATTTCCCACCGCAAGTCACTGTTGGTCGGAGTAGGCTGTGTACTGTCATTGAAATCTGCAGGCACTCTTTCTGTGGGCTTGACCCTTTAGCGACTAGAACATGTGTTCCTATTAATGGGAATTAAGGATTCTAGGTATCAAACAGGATCTGGTTTGTGAGCCCTGATCGTTTTGCTGTCCTGCTGATTTTTTTGTTACTTGATATGACAACCTTTATGACAGCAGGTGCAATAGAGTGAGCAATATTAGATGCAGACTAATAAAAAAGAAATTTTACTAAATATAACCTGTGTCAGTCTCATCTATGCAAATTGATTGTTTGCTCTTGTGCACTTTGATTTGCTTAATCTGTTTTATGAGTGATCTCTTCTGGGATTCTGATCTCTCCTTGTTAGCCACTCATTTATATTCATGTAGTAAGCTTTCAGCTGGGCTAAGGCTTTTACTCTGTTCTTGCACGTACATATTGCACATGGAAAAATATTACATAGCTTTCTACATCAGCAGATAAACTGTGTGCGGGGGGGAAACTTTAGTGCTTGCTTGCATGTCTACCTGACTTGCAAATTTTAACTTTAAAAGAAAAAAAGTCACTGAAAATTAGCCCCACAGTGTAGTCAGCCTGCTATAGTTTTTCCTGCTTTCTATATCAGTGGCATAATTGGGAGGAGAGTGAGCAGGGAACCAGCCCTCAATGGCAACTTGAGAGAGTGCCAGAATGGTACTTCCCAAGCAGGGCATTTTTGCCATACTAGGAGCAGCCCTGTGCCACCTGGCACAGAAGCTAGGCAGAAGCAGTCCCCCATGGCCCAACTGTAGAAGCCAGGTGCAGCAACACGGTGACAGCAGTACATGCCTTTGAGTCTCCAGGGCAGGTAAGATTGACTGCCTTGCTTCCCTCTCCGCTGCTTAGCACCGGACCCCTCTTTTTTTCCACCAGGACATAAGAGTTTTGCTGAGAAGGCAGAACTTGGTCGTTCTGCCTGTCATTATCTTGAACTGTATATTAAAGACATTTTACATTTGAGCCACTTGTTGTTACAGTATGCAGCTTCATTGAATGGTAGAAGGGCTGGAAGGGACCTCATGAGGGCATCTAGTCCACCCTCTTGCTTAGAGCAAGACCTTCCCCAACTAGAGCATCCCAGCCAAGTCTTTTTCTACCCAGGTCTTAAAAACCTCCAAGAATGGAGATTCCACCCCCTACTCTGGGTAAGCTATTCCAGTGTTTTACTACCCTCCTAGCGAGACAGTTTTTCTTAATATCTAATTCTTACTGCAACTTGAGACTATTGCTCCTTGTTCTGTTATATATCGGTTGACCACATGGAAATCTAGGATATCATCTGGGACAGTGCCCTGCCTCCCCGTCCGAGGAACTGTCACAACTTGATAGGGGCAGGGCAGCATGCTGGGCAGGCAGTAGAGTCTGCCTGCCCAGCTGCAAGGCACTCTGCACTGCTCTGACTCCTGGCCATACTTCAGCTCTTTTCCTGTTATAATTCTGAATAGCTGGCTGGGACCAGCCTCTGAATTCTGGGTCTGTCCTGGCCAAAACAGTACAGATGGCCACCCTAGTTATGTGCCATCAGTGAGAAGTATCCTTCAGATAGCTGAAGTCTGTAATTAAATACCCCCCACCCATCTTACCTTGTCCAGACTAAATAAGCCCAGTTCCTTCAGCCTTTCCTCAGAAGTCATGTGCCCCAGCCCCCTAACCATTTTCATTGCTGTCTGCCTGACTCTCCAATTTGTCCACATCCTTTCTATAGTGGGGGGCCCAAACTTCCAGATATGGCCTCACCAGTGTAGTTTGTTGGATTGTCAGGCTCTGTAAGAAAGGGTATGTCTAGGTAGAATGTAGATCAATATATTTAAAAAGTATATAAACACAGTATCTTATGTGGAATATCTGCTGATCCTGAAACAATACCAGGGGCTGCTGTTAACTGCATCTCTTTATGGATTTGCAAAACTTTTATCTTAAACTTTAACTTCCCAATTTTGAAGAATCTTTTTTTTTCCTTGCATCTTTTTAAAAAATGTCTACTTCCTATATTCCTCATGTACAAACTAAAACTTAAAACCTAGAATTAATTCTTATGTATATTTTATACCTTTATCAAAAGTTACAACACTCCATTTGGAAGTTTTGGGGAGTTTTTGCTGTAATCCATTATTACAAGTTGAAGACTTATTTCCTGGCAAACATAATCAGCTCAACAGTGTTTCTAACAGTATAATATTAGATTGTACTTAGAGTGCCATTAGTATGTTATTGCTGTATCTAAGATCAACAGTGTCATTAGCTGGGAAAGGGTTAGTGTCAAGGGAACATGTTTAGGTTTCTATGAGACTAGCAAAGTCTCAAATACCAAACTTAATAGCACTGCTGACATCACAGATGTCAGCAACCTAATCAGGACCTAGCCAGAAGCTGGATTTTTTTTTTAAATTCATTAGCATTATAGTTTAAAAATAAAACAAACAAAACCCAACCAACCAAAAAATAATAACCTTTATTCTGTGCTTATCAAGTCTATGACAAAACTCCCATCAAATTTGGTAAAAGGAGAATGTGGCCCAAACCTTTTGGTGGAAAAATATGGATATGAGATGGAAAACTGTATCCAGCCTTTACTATTACCTAAGTTAATTATACAGCAAGCTTTTTTTCAGCAGAAACTGTTTCTTATGATAGTACTGAGCTCAGCACGATGGGATCATGATCTCCAAGTGAGAGTCCAATATAATGCTGTAACACAAGTAAACAGTAGCTGTGTCTACATGAGACTGTGCAGTCATTACTAGGCAGTCATTCAGTACTAGTATAAACAAGAACTAAATGACTGCACAGTAGCCAGAGTTACTGCGCTAACCTAAGTTACTGTGCAGTAGCACTGATAAGCGTGTTTTTTTTGTGATGCTGACTACACAGTAGCCTGAGGCAGTAGCGTCAAGTTACAGTTTCTACTGTGCAGTAGCATCACATGGCAGTCTCTGGCTACTACTCAGTCAGCATGTTATGTAGACATGGCCCTTCATAAGAAGAAAATAAAGGGGCAGAGGGCAGAGAGGAAAGGGGAGCCAAACCACACATTTCTCAGTGCCAGTGCTATTTGGAAATATTACAGCAATAATTAGCATGTTTCTCTTTCTCATAAATATGGTGATGTTTAAGCAATTGAGCCTTTTTATCCAGCCACAGGAAAGAGAACCATACTTCCCTTAATTTATCTTTAGAGCAGAGGGGGAGAATCCTACCTGTGACATGAGAAAAATGATAAAGTGTAATTTATTAGGCTTCTGAATCCTGCGGCATAGGGGACAGGAGGTAAATGGGTCAACCCCTAACATCTGGAATTAAGATTAGAGACAAGGTGATTCTTGCAAGTGCATATTATCCCATTCACAGAAGATATGGGAAAGATCCTGGGCTATGCACACGGTTAGGGTTTTATCCAATTTGAAACTAACAAAGGCTTCACTGGCCTCATGAGCTTTGGAATAGATTGTGGCTCCCAGATCCAGGCTTGTGTGAATTTCAAGTGGAGAGAGTTTCATACACCTGTAGTAAGAGGCATTTCTCAATGTTAGTAAATTGCAGAGTACATCTAAGAACATTCTGTAATTATTGCCACTAAAGAGATGCATGTAAGCAAGGGAATGAAAGGAGTGCTGCTAATGCAGTATACAGAGACACAGTAAGAACCCATAGGGACAGTTGGGAAAGATGGAAAAAAAAGTTACAGCTAGCAAGCAGGAGATGTTAAAGACAACAAGAATGGAATCCTACAAATATGTCAGATGGAAATAAAAGATGAAGGAAGATGCCAGCTGGCTGCTTAATATGGAAGCTAAGCTTTCAATAGAATATGTGACAGAACTGGAGCTACTCAATGTCTCATTTGCTTCAAGCTTCATAAAAAATGAATGAGATCAGATCACATAATTAATATAAGGAAAGAAGAAGGGAACAGTTAATGATAAGTAAAGAACATTTCAGAGAAGTTTTCAATAAATTTAAATGGATTTGAATCAGCAAGGCCTGAAAGTATCTTGGAGTAGCTGGCAATACTCAGGTAAATGGTATGAAGGAATTGTCTCAAGGAATATTGTCAACAGTGAGACATCTAGGTCATTTATACATGTGTTTCAGGAGTTGGGGGGAGGGTGTTTTAATTGGAGCATCTCTCTGTGAGCCGCTCTAATTAGAGTGCCCAGAGCATCTTGTGTATTTGTGTCCCCACGTCAACATCCCGTCGTGTATGAGCGTCCTCACGCTTAAAAATGGGGGCAGGGGCACTTTAACTAAAGCTGATCAAATGAACTTTAGTTAAAGCATCCCACCACCATTTTTAAGCATGGGGACACTGATGTCTGAGACACTACGTCTGCTGGAACGCTTAATCGAGTCTGCTCTGACATGCTGTAATTAGAACGCATTGGAGCAGCCTTGCTGCTCATGTATAGGCTCCCCTAGACTTTATTAATAACCTTTGCCACTATATCACAAAATGGAAAAATGTGGGGTACATAAAGTTAGCAACAGGTGGCTACACTACTGACTGAATAAAAGCAAGGAAAGATGAACATTAAATGAACTGGTGTATGACTAGTGAGGGAGGGGTGATCTTAAGGGGGTTTTATAGAAGTCTGTTCTGGGTCCAGTGTTATTTAAAGCTTTCATTAATGATTTAATTGCAGGGTAGAGACTATACTGAACAATTTGCAGATGACACATTGGGAAAGGCTGGAAACATTTTGGAGGATAGAATTAAAATTCAGAAGAATCTTGATAATCTGGAAAAATAGGCTGTGGACAGCCCCATGAAATGCTACAAAGACCAATGTAAGGTACTATCCCTTGGGAAGAAAAATGAATGCACAAATACAGAATGTAGGATAATTGCCTGCCCCTTAGTGTTGCTGAGAGAGACATGGGGGTTGTAGTGAATCACAAACTCAAAACAAGTCGGTGACAGGATCCTGTCACAAATGCAGCCCAAAACAGTAGTATACCAGAAACAGGAGAAGATAATATCACTGGTTATTCAGCACTGGTTAGTCCTTACCTGATGTACTGCATCCAGTTCTGGGCATTGCACTTAAAAAAGGATATGGAGAAACTAGACAGACTCTAGAGGTGAATGAAGGCAATGATGAAGGTCTTAAAATGCAAGACTTACTAAGAAAGATTTAAAGTAACTAGATATATTTTGAGTGGAAGAAAGATTGGTGGAGGCGAGGTGTGATATCGCATGTCAAATATTTGAAAGGCAGACAAAAATAGCAGAGAAAAATTCTTCTCCTTTGGTTTAGAGGTTAGCATAAGTGGCAATGGGTCTAGTCTCAAGAAAAGCAAATTAAAAATACATATGAGAGAGGACTCTTGAACCGTAAGAGCCATAAGATAATGGAGGCAGAAAACAAGCTGCCTTGGGAAGTTGGGAAATCTTCCATGGAGGTTTTCAAGATGAGAATGGATAGGCATGTCACTAGGTGGTTTTAAAAATAGTGAATCCTGTATTTGTGCAGTAGGCTGGACTAAATAGGATTGAAAGATACTTAACAAATCATTATTTAACTGGCATTGGCTATCTTAAAAAGTAATGTCTCATCGTGATAGTGGAGGAGTGTATTTGTGTGTGAAAGAGCACAGAAGAATCTGAAGTCAGTTTGTAAAATTTTTAAGTCCTTTGGCATGGTGCATCTGATGTGTGATCCCCTTTGTTGTGCTTCCAGTCATACCACACATATCTAAGGACAAGTGGATCACATCCCATTTTCGGAGCAAAATAGATATTAAATGTACATTTTTATCATGATGGCACAAAATGCAGACACTTGTTGTTTGTGTGCTCCTAAATCATCCCTAATCTGAGTATAAAATCAATAGGTACTAGTCACTTTCAAACCGCACATATTTTGTGGTACTGGGATATTGAATAAGTTGTATCCAAAGTATTATATTCTTTCCTAATACTTAGGGTTTTTTTAAGAGTTCAATAAAATATTTTTTAAGCGTCGAACTATAAAACCCAAATCAGGTGACAGAGCTCCCAGCTGGTCTGAGGGAAAAGCTATATTTTTAAAGCTCAGGAGTTAGCAGAAACAGATTAGGGCAGTGGTTTTCAATCTTTTTTTCACTTGCGCAACCCTAAAAAACTTCAAATGGCTATTTGGGCCCCTTTGGAAATTTGAAATGAAGGTGCAGACCCCTTTGCATTGTAAGCATGCATATTCATGTACTTCTGATTGAGCATCGTCATCTTTCACAGACCCTTTAGACATAGTCTGCTGATCCCCCAGAGGTTCATGGGCCACAGATTGAAAACCACTGGATCAGGGTAATAGGTATTGAAAACCACTGGATCAGGGTAATAGGTCCTGTTTTTTGTAAAAACTTCTTTTTTGACTTGGGCAGTGGGGTCTCTCCTCGGACCTGCACTGTTCAACATCTTCATCAGTGACTTGGACAAGGGGGTAAAAATCACCCTATTCAAATTTGCTGATGACACCAAGATGTGGGGGGATGTGAGCATGCTAGAAGGGAGGAATAGGCTGCAATTGGACCTAGGCAGATTACAGGGGTGGGCAGATGAGAACAGGATGGGTTTCGACACTGACAAGTGTGAGGTACTGCACCTGGGGAGGAAGAACCAGCAGTATACCTACAGGCTGCAAAACTCCCTTCTTATCAGTGCAGAGTCAGAAAAGGATCTTGGAATCATTATTGATGCCAAAATGAACATGGGCTGACAGTGTGGGGACACGGTTAGGAAGGCCATCCACACTTTGTCATGCATCCACAGATGCATCTCAGGCAGGTCTAGGGAGGTGATCCTCCCCCTCTATGCAGCACTGGTCAGGCCTCAGTTGGAATACTGTGTCCAGTTCTGGGTGCTGCACTTCAGAGGGATGTGGACAGCATTGAGAGGGTCCAGAGGAGGGCCACTCGCATGCTCGGTGGCAGCAGGGCAGCCCCTATGAGGAGAGGCTAAGGGACCTGAACCTGTTCAACCTCCACAAGAGAAGGCTGAAGGGGGATCTAGTGGCCTGTTACAAACTTGTCAGAGGGGACCAGCAGGCATTGTGGGGGGAGTCCCTGTTTCTCCGAGCAGTACCAGGATTGACTAGAAATAACAGTCACAAGCTGGCGGAGAGCAGATTCAGACTAGACATCAGGAGGTGATACTTCACAGTTAAGGTGGCTAAGACCTGGAACCAACTTCCAAGCAAAGTGGTCGGGAACTGGCTGGCGGGGCGCTCCCAGAGAGTGGTGGTGGACGGGTCGTACTCGACCTGGAGAGATGTGAGCAGCGGGGTCCCCCAGGGCTCGGTCCTTG
>JAGPOW010002514.1:227428-258155 GCA_030014935.1 Caiman crocodilus | reverse complement strand
TATAGATGTGTTTATATAGGTTGATATCAAGACTGAAAGCACATTTCTGCTGTTACAACATTTATTCCTACAGAACTGACTATAAAAAAATTATTTCTGCGTACAGTCCTATAAGATGAGTTGCTGCAAGGGAAGTCGGTAGGTCTAGGGACAGAAGTTACACACGCATTGGTGTAAGTGATCAGAAACCAGTTCAAATCAGTAACACAACAGAAATTCAGTGCACATAAACTGCTTTCAAAATGGCCAAAACCAAGTTAAGATCAACCTGGATGGACATGGTACTAGACAACTAATTTAGATTAAATCAATTTATTGAACTTCTATCCCAGATTCCCTCCAGATATAATTTAATTCACAGTCCCTGAGCATCCCAGGATGCTATGTACCTCCCACACAAACCGTACCTCGCAAGGTGGATGTGCTAGCCTTGGCCCAAGCTGTCTGCTTCGGCCTAGTAAGGAGATGTGCTTAAGCACCATTCTTTTCTGGCTTCTGGCGTGGGCCTCTGAAGGCACATGGCCACATTTCCAGAACCAAAAGTGAAAGTCTACTCAGTTGCTTATTGATTCAGTCTGTGCAATTTAGGCTAAACTGTGAAGACTGAATACATTCAGCCTTGGAATTTTTGACTATCTGTACTTAGCCTAGGGGGTAATAAAGCACTGGAACAGGTTACCCAGAGATGTTGTGGCATTTCCATCCTTGGAGGTTTTTAAGACCCAGGTAGACAAAGCCTTGGCTGGAATATTCTAGTTGGGGATGGTCCTGCTTTGAGTGCAGGGGATTGGACTAGACAACCTTCTGAGATCCCTTACAACCCTGATTTTTCTATGCTTCTAAGTCCAATAAATGTTTGTCTTCTGAGTACTGAACATTATCTGTGGAGAAAAAAACAATTTTTCCTTGGTAAGAATAAACTAATACATTCCCTCATCTCCTGAAGCTGAAAGTCCAGAGTAGACTAAGAAATACATATTTATTTAATTACTGATATCAGTGGAAGGCTAGGCAGAATTTGACAACTTGCGACAATTAAACCCCGTATTTTGGTCTAGTGACATTTTAATCATCACCTGCTGTCTTCTACATATAAATTCCAGGATGTACCAGATGACTGTGGAGCTGAGCAGTACAGTGAAAAGTAGAATTCCAAGTAAGCGCTACTGACCAAAGCAAAAAGGCTCAATTTGATCTTTCAGCCCAAAACTGGGCTAAATTTTCCTATGGGCATAACTGGGGGGGGAAAAAGAAAGTAGTTGTAAAGAGTGTTTACAGTAACATGCTGAAGAGTGTCGCATATAAAAATTAAATAAAAAAATATCTGACAAATGCTTTTGCTTTGTTTCTCATATCACAAAATGTAATACTTTTTACTTCCTTGCATTCTGTGAAATTACATGTATTGTCACCTACACATCAGCAACAGACTGTTGATGAGACCCATCTGAAAGTTGTGCCAGGTTTCAAGTAAACATTGTTCAAGTTTGATAGTATCTTATAAATATTCAGCAAAACCTGTCTAGTTTCAAACAGTGTGAAAGCATAAAGATAAATAAAAACTTTCCCTTATGAAAAAACATATACATACAGTAATAGTTTAGAATAATGAAATGGACTAGTAATCTAGCTTGACACATGGTCCCCATTCAAAGTCCATGGGAACCTTTCCATTGGTTTCCTTGGGCTTTTGGATTAAGCCCAACATTGTTGAAAATGTGTATCAGTTATAAATTGCTCAGTTTAATTTTATATAAACTGATACATGATATACTTCTCTAAAACCATATTATATAGGAAGGTCTGGTACTCTATAACCTCTCTTAAATAATGTTTTTGTTTTAGCACTATTTATTTTAGAAATTAATTTTGAAGGTCATAAAATGGAATGTCCTGTCACCTTCTCCACTGCCTTTCAGTTGCGAATTGTATCACTAGTAAAACTATTTGTATTTTGAAAAGCAGTGGCTGTTGAGATTAAATTTTACAATGGTAAGCTTGTACTTTATTGTTTCTGTGTGGAATAGAATACATGGATTGGTGCTGTTATTGTGGAGAAACAGGGAACTAAGAAAAAATAATTTGCATAATGAGTGATGACATGTGAAATTAGTTCCATAACAGAAAACACCCCAGAGACTGTTCAGTTTGTCACAGACGCTTCTAAAACAATGCATCATTAGCTCTGCTGCATTATTTCCCCCCCTCTACAGCTGAAAGGACAGGCTAAAGCTAAACTAGGGAAAGTTTACCATGTCAGAAAAAATTGCCAGTGAATTTGATTTGGAATAACTTATGATGATGATTTTTTTTCTGATCTTGAGATTTTTCACTCAGCAAAATTGCTTCAGATTCTTTCAACATGAATTGATTCTACTTCATGATCTTAATTTTGAAGAAAATAATCTTTTCGAAAGGTATTAATATATAAAACAATAGCATTGTCTGAAAGCAAGTAATACAGGATAAAGGATAATGAGAAAAGAGTGTATTACTTGCCATTGAATATACTGAATGATTCATTATGGAATCCTTTGAGGTATTTTTGATTGTGAAGGATGATGTTTCTAAAGTGATACAGGCTAGGCTCTTAGACTGTTATAGGCTCTGCAGAATAATACCATTTAGTATAGATCAGTATGTAAAGCAAAATGTCAAACATCAGAATGTGTGCATTTTCTTCTGAAAGACTGTAGTAAGCAAAGTTAGGAAATGCCAGGCATGCAAGGTTGCTTGTCCTGTTTAATTTATTCCTGTTTTCATTAGAGGTTTACCAGTCTGGTATCAGATCAGTACTGATATAAAGAAAACTGACTGTATCGGATATTGGCCCAGTGCAACCAATAATTTGGCCAATTCCAAATACCCATGCTGTGCATAGCTGCAGCACAGCACTCGGGCAGCAAGGAGCACAGCTGGCAGCATAGAGAGCTATCTCCAGCTGGTAAATCCAGTGTGGTGGAAGAGGCATGGAGGGAGCAACATCCCCCATGATGAGGGAGGGGGCAGGAGCAGGTGCTGCCTAGGTGGGGTGGTAAGCGGCAGAGCTGCAGCTCATGGGGAGGGGGGAGGTAGCTTCTGCTGCTGTTTGCACCCTGGGAGGGCATGGAGAGGAGCCCTTCAGATTTGCATGGGGTGGGATGGGCTGCACAGGGCTCTTCTCAGCAGGGGCTGGGCTTGCAGCAGGTGTCAATGGTGGTGGGAAGATGCTGCATTCACCCCAAATTTTGCTGTCGCTCCGCTCCCAACGTTACTGCTGGCAGCTGCCTGGCACAGCCTTGGACCTTCCCAGTGCGTAGGTGGAGGCAGGGCATTGAGCCTCGGCTGCAGCTGGTGGCAGCAGTACTGGGAGCGGAATGGCAGTGAAACTTGGGGTGGATGCAGCATCTTCTCAGCGCCACTGCTGCCCACTCTGAGCCCAGCCCTTGCCAAGTAGAGCCCCACACAGCCCTAGCTGCAGCCTGCCCTACGTCACCCAGTGCAGATCCAGGGGGCACACTCCCTCCCAGGGTGCAAGCAGCAGCAGGAGCTGCCTTTCCATCCCCCCCCACCCCTGCCTGGGCAGCATCTGTCCCACCCCCTCCCTCACTGCAGGGAGCATTGATCTACAGTCCTGCATGCCCATTCCCTCTCCTCCCACTACACTGGACTTACCAGCTGCAGGCAACTGTATAGGAAATTGAATTGTTATCATCAGGCTGAACAGTCCCATAGCTCTCAGGCTCTCATCATAAGGTCTGTATTCCTGACCTCCGATCATGCATGTGACTCTCCTCTGCACTCTCTCTCAAACTTCTCCATGTCCTTTTTGAATTGTGGAGACCAAAACTGGATGCAGTACTCCAGCTGCGGCCTCACTAAGGCCAGGTACAATGTGAGAACTATGTCCCAGGATTTTCTTGAGAAGCATCTATGGATGCAAGCCAGGGTTTTGCTCGCTTTATCAGCTGTGGCATCACATTGAAGGCTCATCCTGACCCCCAAGTCCCTCTCGTCCGTAGTGCTAGTCAGCATAGCACTACTGAACCTATAGACGTGCTGCAGGTTTTTCCTCCCAAGGTGGAGAACCTTGCACTTTTCGGTGTTAAACACCATCAGGGTCTCATATGCCCATTTCCTGAGCCTGTCAATGTCAGCTTGGATTACCCACCTGTCCTCGGGTGTGGATGCTTTACCCCAAAGTTTAGTATTGTGATGGTGGTACACTGCCATCACAGGCACAAGGAGAGGCGAGGAGAGGCTGTGGGGCAGACAAAACCCCGGAACAGAACCCCAGAGGGGGTAAATTACCTCCGGGAGACCTGGTGGCGCCAGAGCCGAGACCACGGTGGCAGTTGCAGTCACAGTTACAGCTGCATGAGCCAGCATTACGCCGGCTATTTAAGCAGCTGTTCCCAGTAAGGGAAACAGTTGGGCTAATCGCGGCAGCCAATATGGCCACTGCGGGAAAGTTTACAATCCCCAGCAGCACCCGAGGGGAGGGGGAGCCAGAGAGAGAGAGAGAGCAAGAGTGAGCAAACAACACATCTGGTGTGCTGAGGCTCCTGCTGGGGAAAGGCACCAGCTCAGCTGTGTCACACCAGCACAAGAGGCAGGAGAAGCCTCTAAACTGCGAGCTGAGGAAAGGAAGGTGAAACTTCCTACCTTGCAACAAATAGTGAGCAGGGAGAGGCCAGTACTTCCCTTGAGAGGAGGAAAGCAAGGGGAACAACAGGGCACTCTGTTTGCCAGCACTGCCCCTAGGAGAAAGCGAGCCTGGGACAAGTGCAGAATCCACTGGGTAAGGGAAGGCAGATCTGGGAGCAGCCGTACCCAAGGGGAATATTACTTCTAGGGAAGTTAGGAAGGAAGGATGCTAAGCGATTTCAGAAGAGTCAGAGAGACGAGAACAGGCTGGTAGAGCTGTACAGCTAAGTTCAAGTCACTGCATTGCTGAAGGCGAAGGCAGGAAAGCCCACAGAGGATCAAAGGTCACCATCCCACCAGCACATGATCGGTTGGCGAGTGGAGAGGGTGTAGGGGTGGCGGAGCCCAACGGAACATCGTAGGCAACAGCTGTGAGTACACCCGTGTCGGGGAACCTGTCTAATAAGAACTCCACTAGAACCCTCTCACAATAATATACCAGCAAAGTCGTGGCAGGAGGGACAAGGGGAGGGGCTACCTAACTGACAGGTGGCAGTAGCCATAAGACCTCCGACATCACAGGTATCATCAGCGAACTTGGCCAGTTCACTTCTGACTCCAGTGTCCACATCATTAATGAAGAGATTGAACAAAATAGGTCCAAGGACAGAGCCTCAGGAGACTCCACTGGTCACAGGGCACCATGTCGATTGACTTTTGTCATCCACCACCCTCTGGGTCCAACCACAGAGCCAGTTCCCCAGCCAGCAGATCATGGTGGGCCTGAGGCCGCAGTTGGCCAGTTTTGCCAAAAGGTGATCATGGGATACCAGATAGAAGGCTTTTTTGAAGTCAAGATATGACATCAATCTCTTTCCCCCTTGTTCAGGTAATAGGTCACATGGTCATAAAAGGAAATGAGATTGGTCAAGCACGACCTACCTGCTACAAACCTGTGCTGGCTATCCCTCAGGCTGTTGCCATCAGCCAGTCTGTTAAGAATGGCCTCTTTGATAAACTTTTCTAAGACCTTCCCCAGGATAGAGATTAGGCTGATGGGGCTGTATTTTGCTGAATCCACTTTCCTCCCTTCCTTGAAGATAGGCACCACATTGGCCTTCTTCCAATCATCGGGCACTTCATCCAGGCGCCAGGAGCTCTGAAAGATCCATAAGGACTTTTTATTGTTCTTGATACTTGTAGCCAGTTGGAGTTCCATCGCAGCCTTGGCTTCCCTGGTGTGCTCCCTGCAGGTCTGGACAAGTCTAGTAGATTCCTCCTTGGAGGTGGATCCTGTCCTCCATCCTTTGTAGGTCTGTCTTCTTAGATCCAGAAGGACCACTAGTTCCTTGTTGAGCCAAGGGGATTGCTGTGCCCTCTTGCTGCCTTTCCTCCAAGAAGGAATAGCCTTAGCTTGTGCAACTAGGATCCCTCCCTTGAGGAGCAGCCACTCTTCCTGGGCTCCCCTCTCTTTGGGGTCATGGTCCCTTAAAGCCTCACTGACAAATCTCCTGAGCTTGTCAAGTCAGTCCTCCTGAAGTCGAGGATCTCTTGAAGTCAAGGACCTCATAAACATGGTTGAATATAGTTTCAGACTTAACTAGTTTGGCTCAAACTGGTTGATGCAACTTCTATCCCAGACCCCTTCCTGATTTAAGTTAAATCAGAGTCCTCCAGTATCCCAACTTGCTCTGCAGCCCTGGGATGAGCTGTCCTCTCTGTTCCAGAGAGCAGGGGTGGCCCACCTGTCTGCTGTGTAGGCTGAGCAGGGATGGGGACATAGCCTTAACAGAGCCATGCCTCGACACATCTGGCTAAGTGGACAAGGAAGAGGTTAATTCTTCTCTTCTCCCTCTCTTCTCCCCAGCTGTGGTCTGCCTTTCTGCAGGTGAGTAGGAGAGGTGATGGCCAGGGCTAGGAGACCCCAATTGTGTTCCCTCGGGGCAAAAGGGATGGAGGGAGGAATTAACACGTTTCCTCCCTCCCTGCCTCCTGACACCTTAACAGGGCCATGTCAGGACCACATCTGACCATGCTCCCAACCCTGCTGCTGGAGCAGCAAGGGGAGAAGGAGCAGCAGGAGCTTAGGTCAGGATGCCCCAGGGAGTCCAAGCGTGCAAGGGGTTTATTTCCCTCCTTCCCTTCCTTGTCCCACCAGCAGGGACTGCAGTCATCCCAGCATGGCCCTGTTAAGGCTAAGGTTGCAGGGAGAGGGTTAATTTCTCCCTTCCCCTCCCACTGGAGGACCACAGCCAGGGCGGAACAGCTCCCTTCCCCTCCCCACCCCCAGCTGCTGCCATAGGGCAGGGGTGGCCTCTGTGTGATGCTTCCCAGCCCCAGAAGGGAACCCTTCACCCTCCTCTTTCCCTCTCCCCTCACCGACACAGGGTGGAGATGGCAGGGCTCTGTGTGGCACTGCCTGTCCCAGCCCAGGCTGGGCATGGGAAGTGGCTGTCACTGAGCTGCAGCCACTGGAAAGGGCCACCCCCTGCAGCCCAGGCCTGTGATGCAGCCATGGCTCAGGCAGCCACATGGTGGAGCAGGGCCCTTCCCATCAGTTTCGTCTCAGTGACAAGGAAGCTGAGCCCTGTCAGTGAGAGCAGCCTAGATCAGCATGCCTGGGTGGCAGTTGGCTGGGTAGCAGGCTACTTGAGCTGACTTGGAGGTGCCATAGGATCTTGTGTGTTCGCAGTGAGCCCCTGAGGCTGCTGGGCTCTGGGCCAAGCTGACGCAGGTAGCCCGCTGCCCGGCCAGCCATTGCTCTTTGCAGCCAGGCTGCTCTCATTGATAGGGCTCAACTTTACTGTCACTGAGCCACAGCCTCTGGGAAGAGCCCCATCTCCACAGTTCAGCCTGGGCTGGCCCTGCTATGTGGCTGCCTCAGTTGGGGCTGAGCAGGGCTGGCCTGGGTTGTGAAGGTGAGACCTTTTCCAGTGGCTGTGGCTAAGTGACAGCCACTCCCTATGCCCAGGCTGGGCAGTGCTACCCAGAGCTCCCCTCCTGACCCTGCAACACAGGAGAGGGAGGGAGGAGAGGAAAGAGTCCCCCTTTGGGGCTGGGCAGCATTGCACAGAGCCCCTGTCCCTGCTTCACAGCAGCAGCGGAGAGGGAGGATGAGACGGGAGAAGAGTGCTGCTCTGGGCAGGCAGCGGAGCTGTGTGTCTGGATTGCTTAGGGCTGTTAGGGGCTAGGGACAGACATTCAAAAAGCCTGAGCCTGAATTGATATAATCTTTGCAGATTAGTATAATTGGGCTAGGCTGAATCAGTTTGTAACTGCACAGACATCCCAGAAGTGCAGGGGGTGTGTGTGTGTGTGTGTGTGTGTGTGTGCTTGCAGTGGCTCAGGCTAGAAGCCCCCCTACCCCCTCCCCAGCCCAGCAGGGAATTGATAACACAATGTTTATCATCCCTAAATCAGTGTTTATTTCCCCATTAAGAAAACACCAGAGGGACATTATCAGCCATCTGTTGAATCTTTCTTTGTCCCATCTGACACAGCATGGACTGTAACCAGCATATGGCCTGCTAGCTAATGCTGAGAGATGTCTGTGTAAGGCACAGGGGATGGGGATCCATGTTTCAGCAGGAAGTGGTGAGAGTGAAGGAGGGAGCAGGAGGAAGCCAAGCAGATACCTGCAGTCTCTGCCAGAGCTGCAGCTAGGGAGCAGAGGGGAGGGGCCAGCTCTGCTGTGAAGTAGAGAGGCCTGCCCAACCCAGAGAGCATGCTGGGGGACTCTAATTTAACTTAAACTAGCAAGGGGGTTGCATAAACCGTTTTGTCCCAAGTCAGTTAAGTCAGTTCAACCAGGTTTATCTCAAAATGGTTTCAGACATTTTCAAACTGGTTGAAATGTGCCCTGAACATTTTTTCTGTTACAGGTTTAAACCAGTTTCTGCTCACTTAAACCAGTTTGTGTTATGTCTTTCCCTAGCCTAGCGTTCCTGGGCTTCTGGTCTGAGCCATTGCAGGCATGTGCCTGCATTTCCGAAATGAAAAATGAATATCTATCCATTTGCAAATTGGATGTCTTTGCAAATCAAATCCACTTGCAAATCAGACTAACATGCAAAGGTTGAATCAATTCAGGCTCAGTCTTTTTGAATGTCTGTCCCTTGCCTTTGTGGTCCCTGCTGCCCAACTTGCCATCCACTTTTACATTCTCCCTCAATTCTTTTCTGTTTGTTAGCAGTAAGTCTAGAAAAGCATGGCCCCTAGTTGGTCTCTCCAATACTTACACCAGGAAGTTGTCTCCAACGCTCTCCAAAATCTTCCTGGATTGTCTGTGCATTGCTGTATTGCCCTCCCAGCAGATGATTGGTTCTAATGGGGAACTTCAGGGCCTGTAATCTGGAAACTTAGTTGTCTGCTAGTTGTCTGAAGAAAGCCTCATTTACCTTTATCCTCCTGGTCTGGTGATCTGTAGCAGACATTCACCACAACATCACCCGACTTGCTATCCCTTCTAACCTTAACCCAGAGATTTTCAACAGGCCTTTCTCTAGTTTCATACTAGTGCTCTGAGCAATTATACAGCTCTTTTACATACAGTGCAACCTCTCCACTTAATGGCCTTCCTGAACGGTTTGTACCCATCCATGACAGTGATCCAATCATGCAAACTATCCCACCAAGTCTCTGTTATTCCATTCACATCATAGTTCCTTGGCTGTGCAAGAATTTCCAGTTTCAATATGACTTCCAGTATGCCTTGCAATGTATTCTCTAATTACATGGTCATTGTTTTCTACAAGACCTTTGTCTCATTCAATGAAAGGGATGGATCGTGTTCACTTAATGAGCAGCTATTAAATATTTTATTTTTTGGCCTAATTGGTCAGTGTTGGTCCCATATCTTATTTAATGCACATTGGACCTTGTTGAAATAATGGAATTCCTATTTACATAAACAGTTACTGGAGCAGCGCCTGGAATACAGTTCTCTTTACTCCTAACCACTGAACTTAGAGGGTCATGCTCACTTCTGCTTGTTTTCTTTCTGGCTGAATGGTCATTTAAGTATTTCATGCAGAGCAGAACATCTTTGACAGGAGTGAATAAGAGACTTCCCCACCAATAATAGCTTACATACAGCCTTGGGTTAGGACACTTCCCTGGGATGTGAGAGATGTCTGATATAATCCTTTTGGGCAGAGAGTATTTAGTTTTATGCAGCATTTCATGTCCAAAGTGACTTCACTGTGAAGTCATTTCAGGTGACTTGAGTTGCAGCTGAACATGCTCAGGAATACCACAAATCAAATCCCAGGGTATGAATTTTGGCATTTAGAAAATGAAGAACATGATAATTCATTCCTACCTGAGAAAATTTTGGTTTAAGTGACTTGCCCAGTATCACATGGGAACTCGCTGGAAAAGGCAAGGATAGGCACAATTCTCTTGGTTTTGTTCTGCTGCCTTGCTCATGAGACGGTTCATTTTCTTCCTGCAATCTCTTGCTTCATTCCTTCATACCATCTGCAACAAATGAAGTAAGATTTCAAAGAAAACAACCACTTTTACTAAAATGCCATGATTTATCCTCAGAGCAGACCTATCAATGAAGCTGCAGTGCTGTGGAAAAATGTAATTTAAAGTAGGGTTAGCAGGCCAGTCAATTAAATAGTCAAATACTGTCAATTGACCTGCCAATTTACTGTATATTTTTTGACTGATCAAATAGCATAGCAGCTTTTTAAAAATTACAGTTGTATAGTTTTCTTGACAGAAATATTGTTATTGTTTTTTACACATTTCTTAATGGAAAATTTGTACTTTATCTATATATTATTTGGACCTATTGGCAATTTTTTACTAATATTTGCCTAGTTAATTCACTGAAATTTATTTGACTGGTCAAATACACAACCCTAAATTAAAAACCTATACGCATGTGCATTATCATATAAAGTCTAGGGTGGGGGCAGAGTGGGAAGTCAATTTTGGTTGCACAGGGCTGTGCTCTCAATTACATACCTGGGTAAGGCCAGGCACTTGAAAAGTTGGAATCAGCAATTGTAGGGAAATTCTTGTTTTGCCTCCGAAGCTCTGGGCTAGCAGGATTTTGTTCAGTAATTCTGTGGGGCTTAAGCCTGCATAGTCTACACATAGGTAGTAGCTGGGAGGTGTTAATTGCTAAAAGTTGAGTCTCCATTGAGCTTCTAAGAGCTATGAAACTGCCAAATTTGAGTGAACTTCAAAGATGTGGAGTAATGCACATTTGTGACAAAAGGGCCATTCAGCGAGCAAATTGCAGGCTGTTAACAGACACTGGCTGAGTACAAATAGTAAAAAAGCTCAAGGCTGAATCAATTCTCCTTTTGCAGGTTAGTCTAAGCCATGGGCAACTGGTGCCTCCTGAGTCTGGGGGGCACTGGTGGTGCCTAACTGAGGGATGGTTCCCCCAGCAGCCAGCTGGCAGCCAGGGGGATCCCCCAGTGACTGCTAACAGACCACTCGCTGTCAGGGGGTGCACCAATGCTCTTGGGGGGACACATGCTCCCCGTACTCATCGCCTGTGGTCTAAGCTGTGCATTAATTTAGTGCCTCACATTGGAGATCCTAAATCTTATGCACATTAGAAAAGGTGCATTAATGCATGTGTAGATGTGCTCCTTTTCACTTGTATGTGGTCATTGGCATTTCCTGTGTGTCCATAAGTGACGCACCTTGTTAATGGAGAGGATTCTATAGTCTGAGTGTTAACTACAAGAAAAATAGGCTTCAGACTCTTTTCTCACATTTGTTGGCCAATCCATGTGAAATTCCTAACCACTATTTTAAGAGAAGTGAGACTCAAACAAAATATTTGGCATGTAGAATATAACTGCTGTGAAGTCATGGTGAGCTGACCTTTTATTTAGTCCCAAGAATCAAAAAAGGGAACTTTGCAGGTACAAAATTAATGTTTGTCTCTCTGACCCTTTTGCTCCCTTCAAGTTCCTTGGTTGCATTTTTCTTAGCTGTCTTTCAAGGTCACACTCCTCCCTGCTGAAGGGTGTTGCTTGTGGTCTGTTTTGTGTTGTGCATTCAGTGCTGTGCCTGAAATGCTTCAGTTCCTTTTTCCCTATTCCACCACTGCATCTTATTCCTTGTAAGAGTCCATACGTCCAAAATTGTCAACTCTGCTGGCTTTTATGGATGATGACTTAGCCCACTGCTTGCCCTTGGAAAAAAAGCTCCTTCAGCTTTTAAAGAAGCAGTGTTTATATGATTCATTCATAATATTTATTTTCCTCTAAATCAGAAATGAATTGTAGAGAGATTAACTGATCCAGTAGATAACATTTCTTGCTAATCCCTGACAGTTAGTGGTTGCCTTTATGCTGTGAATGAAATATCAAGATTTATATTCCTTACACATTTTTTTTTACTACTAATGTAACTGTGGAGGTTCTTATTATAGGTATAAGTGTCAGATTCATTTTTTAATCCTGATGAAATGTTTTCCTTAATGATATCTAGTAACAAAAAGTTCTGCAGGTTAATTATGCTCTATATAATACCATTTCCTTTTATCCTTGTTTAATGTTTTTCTTTTTCATTCTATCATTCTTAGCAACCAAAACTGATATGAACTGTCTTCATAATAATTACAGACACATATTTTCTAAATATGATTTTCTAATGAGTTGTAACAGGCTTGAAAAATGAAAATATTTTCCAACAATATTTTATGAGACTCTTCAAAATCTTATTCTCACTGATTTGTATGCACATTTTTTGTCATTTATCATAGTAGTTTATCTGTAAATAATATTTTTCCCTCCCAATAGTCCTTCATGATTGGGGAAATTAGCCTATGGGGGTATCCAGTAATCTGTAAGGTCAGAATGTTCTGTGTTGTGTATATGTTGTGCATGTATTCTTATATTTTGTAAACATACAAAGTATTGTGTTCTGTATGTGAATTATTGTATAAATATGTGATTTGAAGTCCATAAGGAGAAGAAATACAATCCTTGGTGTATTTTGCTCTGTATTTATGAACTCAGAACTGTGCTGCAGCTACTTTGCTGTTTTGCAAAACCTATAGTACAAAGCACTTGGACTTCAGAAAATGTTGTGACATTCCTCACAACCAGATTTTAATTTCCTTCTACAGCTTCTAAAATTACTTCTAAAAGGTAAATGAGGAGATGTCAGGCTGTCCTCTGTGCTGTATTTTTTATGAAAGATTGTCCATGATTAGTTTTTCCACAGTACATTTTTTGTCTTTTATATTTTCATCTATTTTGAGAACAAGAGTCACGGGACTGAAGTTCTTAACTACAATTTAGCTTCTACTGGAAACCCAATTAAAAAATCTAGATCCTCAGGACCTCCAATCTGCTGCTCCCTAACCCTGATCAGAAATGGTATGCATACGCAGCTCAAGGGAGTGTGATGCAGCTATCATGATCCATTCTAGCTCTGCATGTACTAGGTCTAAAACTAAAAGCAGTCTAACCATGTTGGTGTGCCAAGCTAATCTGCCTTATTTCTCAGATGAGCTAACTAGTCCAGGTATAGTGCTATGTTAATGCAGCTCTTATGCAGGAGAAAGATAACCTGGGAACAACCAGGATTAAACTACTCCCGTGAGAGTTTGTCCTGGGCAAACAAATGTCTGTACATACTGTGGCTTCTCAAGAAAACGTAGTCCTCCAGGATTCTCCCTGCCCCCTCACTAGGGAGAGATGAGTTGCTCTCTGGACTCTGCTGCTCCAACAGGGAGCAGACCATGCCCCTTTCACAGGCTTCAAATTGTGCTGCAGACCAACCTAAGTTGACCATGGACAATCAGGGTCAACCAAACAGGGCTGCCCTATGCATTGGTGCCATCTGTTGCCAGACAGACTAAGGGAGCCTGCAGAGCATACTGAGATATGTGCACATCTTCCCCCCACACAGCTGCACAGCATCAGCACTGAAAACTCTCCACTCTAGAGAGAATATGCAAAATATTCACCAATTAGCAGTTTTATGACTGCCACAGAACAGCAGCATAACTGGTGCATTCCTGGGGGATAGCTGTGCATAGGAACACAGAAATTGTTGTACCAGGTCACAGCTAAGGTTCATTTAGTCCAACATCCTTTCCTTGCAGTCCCATGAGCTACCAGGGATCTCTGCTGGTGGCTCTTCCATGATGCCATCTCCACGGATATGTATTGCACGATTAATGGACACCCTGAACACCTGCTCTTGTTAGCAGAGGGAAAACCCAGCTTTCATCTGCCTTGAGTGAACCAGACTGCAGCCTCTTCACTGCCTCCTCAGGAACCTTCTGCTGAGGCTCTGGCTGCACAACCTCCTTCTGGCTGTAGTAAAACTTGCCATGTACTTGACAAGGAAGAAAGGTGTACCACAGGGACCTCTGGTGATTATAAGACCATCTTTTGGTTCCCCATCCACTCATGTCTTCAGACAGTGTTTCATTGGGTGGTGTCTACTAGCTTTTTGGACTTGTTTGAGTACCAGTGTATGGTAGCTGGTGTGGTCTGCATGGTGTCTTCCCTTGGAGCCCTTGTTATTAACCTTTGACTCCCCCCTTCCCCTCCCCACTCCTATCCCTGTGTTACATTTGTTGTCCCCCCCAAAAATAATTTGCTGTGTTTCCAATGACTGACTGAGGGAGGTTTATAGTTTTCTTGGTGGGCGTAGGCCTTCTTATCCTCAGTACAACAAATAAGCCTTTCCTTACAGTATCTAGCACCAGATTCTTTAGCAGAAAATGTAAGAACCATACAATAGCCAGGCATAGATTACTCTATCTCCCATGACATTTTCATCCTGGTCTGTAATGAAGATTGATATAAGACTGAAAGTACCAGAGGGTTTATTATCACTCTGCAAATATTTATCATTGCTAATTATGTCAACTAATTAATCATGATACATAAACTAAATTTGCTAATATTAGCCTAGTTTCAGGCCCAGATATTAGGACATTGCTTCATCATTGCACTTTAGGATATCTAAGGAGGAAAAAGAAAATCTTAAGTTCTTTCAACTTAAAGTACCTTAGCCCTTTTAATGGAAAGAATGGGCTTATTCCTCTTTTCAGAATGGACTTGTCTCATTGAGGGCATCAAATACTTCAAAACAACATAAAAATAATACTGAGCAACATTTGAACATAAATATATTTCATGGTGGGAGCCTTTTTAAGAGATGATTTGCTGAAGCTCCAGCAAAAATGAGGAGTGAAATGCTACCCCTGCTGAAATCAATAGGAGTTTGCTTGGGGCTTCAATGAAAAGGATTTCTCCTGAGTTACCTTAAGGACAAAATCATTTCAATTCTGTGGAGAGAGTACTACAAAGGTAACAAGGGTGTAGCCATGTTGGTCTAAGGACATAGGTAGACAAGGTTCTTTAGGTGAATCTAATATCTTTTATTAGACGAACTAGATAGTTGGAGAACAATTTTTAAGCAAGCTTTTGGGTTCAAAAACTCTTCATCAAGCTAAGGAAGTTTCAGCAGTTGGTGTGTGCTCTTTCTGGATGGAATGGAAAGTAAAAAAGTCGAAGGCTATGCTGGTATGCATACAAGATGGGCAGTCAGTGAAAATATAAATTGAGGAGTCAATGAGTGAGAGACAGGCTGGATGGGAGGGGGAGGGAAGGGATGAATAGTGGAGAAATACCTGGGAAGTCAGCTGTTAGGCAGTATATAATGTGTCATAAATCCCATGTCTATGTTTAGTCCATGATTTTTAGAATCCAGGAGGTTGTTGAAGTGGAGTTCATAGGCTCGTCTCTGGGAAGTGTTTTGTAAGTATCCTTTGGGGATCAGGACTGAGAGATTGGAGAGAGTGGTTCTTTTGTGAGAAATGTGCCCCCACAGGTAATTGGGTATTCCTGTCTTTGATAGATTTCTGGTGTGCGTTCATTCTGGTGCACAGTTGTTGTTTGGTCTCATCTACATATTTTCCATCAGGGCATTTGGTGCATCAGATGAGATGTACTACATTTCTGGAGGTGCAGCTGTAAGATCCATAAATGCTGATGGCTCTATTGTGGGGTATAGCGATTGTGGGAGTGGTGGAGATGTGTTGGCAGGTTTTGCATTTCTTGTCATGGCACGGTCTGGATCCTTTTGATGTGTTCTGGGTCTGAGGAAGTTTGCGTCTGGTGATGAGGTTCGGTGCTTGTTTAAAGGATGTGTGGCTCTGGGAAGATGCCTTTAAGAATAGGGTCTCTTTAGCACAGGTTGCAATTGTTTGAGGATTTTCCGTACGTGTTCGAGGGAGGGGTGATATGTCATAACCAGTGGTATACAAAAGGACCCTGCTCAAACTTACTGCTGGCCACAACTGTGGCCTATAAATCCCAGAGGTACCTGGAAGCAGGAAGAAGTGATAAGCAATAGGTCCCTGCAAAATTGTGCCAGGTGTTTCATTCTGAAGCTGTTTTGATGCATTTTGAGGTCGAAACAGTCAAACTGAAACAAAACAAAAGGCTTCAAAATGAAATGGGGGCACTTGAAACATTTTGAAGCTGTGCTTGCTTGGCTTGCAGCTAAACAAAAGCTAAGGAGAGGGAGGAAGGACTGCTCTGATATTGATATCTAGCTCCCTGTTTGATTCCCCAGCTCTCTGATCATTTTCCCAGCTCTTCCTGGGGAGCATGGGCCCCTATCTGTGCGTAGGATTTCAGCACTGCAGTGCAGTGGTAGCCTGCTGAAACCCAGTGTGCAGACCTGGGGGCCTGCGCCCCCCCTTGGAAGAGCTGGGGAAATCGCACCAGGAGCTGGGGGAATGTTGAGGACCCTGAACATTGCCCAACTTACCAGTCTTTCCCTTAGCTCTCTGATTGCTTCCCCTCAGCTCTTCCCAGGGGGCACAGGTCCCCAGATGATGCAGGATGACAGCAGGCTGCCGCTGCTGGTGGCTGGGGCCAGTGCCAGCACTCGAGTCTACCCAATACAGCTTGCACTGGGATTAACCCAGTGCTGGCACTAGCCCCAGCCAACAGCGGCAGCCTGCTGTCATCTTGCGTGCAGATCTTGGGGCCCAGAGTCCAGCACAGCCCTCCTGAGCAGTACAGGCCATGAAATCTGTGCATGGGATGACAGCAGGCTTCCACTGCAAGAACTTCTGGTCTCCTCTTTGTTGGCTAATGTTTACATACTTTAAATACTCAGGTAACAAAAGACATCAGAAGAATATGGTCATACATACATGACATTTCAGTTACATAAGGATTAGGTGCTTGGAGGAAATTCAGTCATTTTAATTGAAAACACTAAGGCAAGGAGTTCTAAATCTATTCCTGTCAATTTATGCAGGCATAATGAGGCACTATAAGGCATATATCGCCAGACCAATATATGTTATAAATTGTCATATCTTCATTCTAGTTGAAGATTTGCCCTGTATTATCTCAAACACGTTCTTAGCAGTGTCTGCATGTTTCATTTGTTGGAACACCAATTTGGTTTTATGATCAGGAAGCTCTGTAACCAATGCAACTGTAAAAAGGGCTGTAGGTATAGTGATTCTGATAAGCCTGCTGTTAAACAGTATCCTTTTCTGATAAAGCAAACAGCAATACGCCCAAGTAAGAGAAAATCTTGGGGAAAGCAACTTAAACTGTATCACGGAGGCAGAAGAGATCACCTTTAAAAAGTGATCTTAAATTTATTTAAGGCAGGCAAAAATGTTGGTGATATAAGTAAAGGCTAGTAGTATTGTGTTCTGTGACTGGTTTGGGGAGGAATGTGTTTAACAAGCTGAACTTGGATAATTTGGTAACACCAGCAATTTCCATACAAAAAATTTATAAGAGTTAAAATTCAGTCTCCAAACCTTTAAAAGTTGTTCTTTCTTCAGGTTATTGTCACAAAATGTCTTTTCTTGCAAAGGTGAGAGTCCAGTATGTCTCTGGAAGTTAAGTGCTAGTATAATAATTTAGTAGAAATGCCTACACTTGACAGACTCATGTAAACAATGCAGAAACATGTGAAGCTTCAGGACTTTAGCCAGGTTTTTAAATCAGCAGGAGTTTCAGGTGCTCAGCACTTTTGCACGCCAGGCCAGTGGTCTTTATTTATCTTGTCTTTAGAGACTATACTATCCTAGAGCCTGTTACTGGGATTTTCGAGTACTGTGAGATTTAAATTCCTTCTTCACAGTTTTGTTTAATACATTTGTTTAAAAATTGCATTTATAAACAAGAGCATAATATTTTTTTGAACATCTGTCTTCTCCTCTTGCTTACGCTGTTTCAGCCTTCTCTCTTTGTCAGTCTTTCTCCTAGCGCTTCCTATCATATTTCATTCCTGTAATGCAGAAACATGTCATTGAATAATGTTTTTGGAATGATTATGCTAAATAATTTCTCTGTTCAATTTATTTGTATCCCCTTTTTGTTTTTGTTCCTCCATGCATTTTCTTAAAAGAGAGTACATTATACAATTTTAACAGTTTGACCCCAGGATGGTCAGAGAACAAACATAAATCCATACCACGTGCCTATACATTTTACTTGTAGTTTCATTTGTAATTGCTATATTACTGTCTTTTGGAATTCTAGATATCTGCTTTGGCATCCAGTGCTTTTTATGAAATCATTTGTGATGCGACTGTTTTTGCTTTTGTTCATAAGTGTTTTTAGGAGGTCAGTAAATGTATTGAAGAGTAAAAAGGAAATGAATGTTGCCCACCTTTTGTTCCAAAGCTCGTTAATGTTAGGAGAGATTTTTCTGTTGATTTTCTCTGGCTTTGAGTCAAGCCCCCAGGTTGTTTGTTATGTTTGTTTGTTTAAGTACAATTTGTTTTTATTTCTAAAATGGGAAAAGAAGATCTGCCTGTGATCATCACTGTATTAAAAGGGGGGCGAGAGAGAGAAATCTGTTGGTGTCTATCTAACTAGAACTGAAAAGGCATTTAACAGCTAAAAGATTTAATATTGTGGGAGAACTCTAATAGCCAGTTAAATCAATCAGTGTCTTATCTGAGTCTTGGCTAGTTTCTGATTTAACGGGCTGGACATGTTCTAGCCATTATTAGTCTAAGTTTAAGCTTTAACAAGACCATGCTTGGCCTAGGTGGCAGACTACTTTCAGCTGAGAGGATTTTTTTTTTTTTTAAATAAAAAGGTTATTATACAGTCTCTTATTTCTCACCCTGCAGAATGGATAGTTATCTGAACTGATATTATAATATTTTTTTGCTTGGATTGTCTGGGAAACAGATTCAAAGAATGTGAAATTTGTCAGAAGATTTTCAGGGCAAGCAAGCTTAACTAAGCCAAAACTTCTAAGTGTAAAGTAGTATGTATGTGACTGGTTAAGGTGAAACATATTTTATTTCTTTTTCCTTCTCATTTTTAAGATGAATATGAAGCAGTTGTCAAAGAAAGAATCAATGGGGGATAAATACTTGCAGCTAAAAAGCAGAAGTAGTAGTTAAGATGAGACGTGTCACCAAATACGAACACAATTATGAAGGAAAATAATACCAAGAGTCATGATATTGATTTGAGCTATATTGAAAAAGAGCACTGTCTCTGTAGGCCCTGGTTTGGTAAGAAATCTGGAGCATTGCCCTGAAAATATGAATCACTGAAACTTTATTTGTTGAGGAGTTGGATTCAGTTCTCTTGAAGTCAATGGCAGAACTCGCACTAACTTCAATATGAGAAGGAGCAGAGCCCTTCCGTTTTTGTTTTGTTTTGTTTTGTTTTTTTTCACAGACAGCTCTTGGCATGAGTTACTTCAGTCTCCTGACTACAGCAACACCCTTTTAGGTGGCATTACGGTGAATGAGTGCAGTGCATTTTGGCTGTGCCCCCCTGCCTCTTTGGGTGCAGTCTCTGCAGCTGGGGTGAAGAACTGGTAGTAAAAGAAATTCCTGCCTTGCTCCAGGCAAAGCATCCTGTACAGCAAGGAAATCCTCAGCTGTCCTAAATAGCTTTCTTCCTGATGTCCGGGGTGTATTTGGTAGCTGTGTTGGTCTGAGACAAGAAGACATACAAAAAACTAGAACTCTTGGTTTCAAAATGATACCTTTTATTAGACCAAAGCAGGCCTGTCATCTGGATTTCTATGTCCACGTGAGTTCAGATCCTGTTGTGATTATAATGTAATTACAATGCATTACCATTTATCTTCTATTTCAAGTGGGCCACTATGTTTCTATGCATTGTTTAATTTTCAAAAAATACTGCACTTAAAAATGGAAAAAAAATCTTGTTAGCAAATTGAAATATGATGAAGAATAGTTTGATATCCAGGATAGTTGGAATGTATGTGGCAAAAACCATGCCGGGCATGTCATATGGACTTCATAGTATGTACATTCTATTTTTAATTAGCTTTTATGTGTATTAAGTTATTACTTGTACATTTCCTTTAAGTTATCCAAGATTTTATTGAGTTAACAGTCTTATCATATGTTATGAATGTCATACTGGTAGTTTTGCCATGGACTTTAAGGGGAACAGTGTCCAGAAGTTGTACTCTATATTTCTGATTGAGTTCAAATCTCTATAACATTTTTATTATGATTTCAGTTAACATCTTTTTTTATTATTTTATTTATTTTGTGTCTATCAAATGAGTTGGCAGTTCATTTCTCTGGAAGGGCCACACAAGCCATCAGGAAGTTGTCTTTGACTCTGGAGCTGCTTTTACATCTGACCTGGGAAAATTCTGAGCAGTTAAACATCCATGCTATATAAGCTTTACCAGACGGTACTGCTTCTCAAGAGATGGTTTGCCACCTGAGGAGAGTGGTACAGTTGCACTGGCTCCTCTCCAACTGTTCTGGCCACACACTTCATGCCATATACATCAGAGTTTCTAGAGCCTGCTATAGGAATCAGCAGTTCTGGTTGAATGCTGCCAAGGTCCTCCCCCACACCACCCAAACAAAGAATGCCTATGTGGGAAAGGAGGATTTCATAGGCCTTTTTCCTTCTCTAGCAGATTAACCACATCTTTCTGATACTGTAGTTCCAAAACTGGACTTGGTACTCCTGGTAAGGTGTCACCACTGCCAAATAAAGTGGAAGAATCACTTCCCATGACTTGCATGTGACACTTCTATTAATACATCCCAGTATGTTATTACATATTTTTGCAATAAGCATTATGCAGTTGACTTGAATTCAGCTTGTGATCCAGTACAACCCCAACTTCTTTTCCAGAGTGTTGTTCTCCATTTTGAATTTGTGAATTAGATTGTTCATTCCTAACATTAATTCCTTGCACGTGTCCTTACTGAATTTCATTCTATTTCAGATGATTTTTCCATCTAGGCCAGCATATTCTTAATCCTAGTCCTGTCTTCTGAAGTATCTGCTACCTAATCCAGTTGGTTTTATTCAGCTCACTGGCAAAGATATTGAATAGTGCCAAATCCAATAGAGATACCTGGGGAGCCTCACTTGAGACCTCTTCCAAATTTGGTATCTGATGACTATTCTTTCAGCACAAACTTCCACAACCAGTTATGCATACAGTACTTTCATCTAGACCAGGCTTGTCCAGCATATGGCCCACGGGCCGCCATGTTGCCCTCTAAGCTGTTTTCTGAGGCCTGAGGTGCTACGACAGGAAATGAAAGTAAACACTGTACTTTTGTTTGGGTGGGGGGTGATGTGAGGCCTTGAATGTGGCTCGCCAGCCCACTGGGTAATGAAAAGTTCATGATCTGGCCCCACATTCAGAAAGGTTGGACACCCCTGATCTAGACTGTATTTCCTTAATTGACTTATGAGAATGGTGTGAAAGATAGTGTCAAAAGCCATTCTCAAGTCAAGCTATATCACACCTCCTACTATCCCCTTCTCTCCTTCTTCCATCACCCACCTGTTAACTTACCGTGGAACAGTATCAAAAGCATCAGGACATGCTCTTTAGAAATCTACATTGGGAGTGTCTGCATGAGACGCTAACTGCACAGTAGTGTGCTGTGCAAAAACCATGCTAATATGCTACTGCACAGTAGTATTAGGTTACCGCACAGTAAACAGTACTAAAAACCCATGCCCCAGCACTTCTGTGCATTAGCACCTGTGACTGCACATTGATTTATTACTTGATTAACCAAGTACTAAACTTAATGCATTGTAACTGGCACATTAATGTTTGTGTAGGCACACCCATTGGCTGTTACTTGCCACCTTATATTCTAGTTGCTTAAACACTGCTTATTTGATCTGCTTTAATATCTCTCTAAGTGCTGAAGTTAGACTGGCCAGTCTGTAATTCCCTAGGTCCTTCCTCTTCCTTTTATTTAAGATTGGCACTGTACTTGTCCTTTCTTAGTCTTCTGGGACCTCACCTCCATTTCATGATTCCTCAAATAAAGTAGTCAGTGACTGAAATTACTTTAGCCACTTCCTTGAGTATATTAGAATGAATCTCATCAGGCCCTGATTTGAAAACATCTATTTTTTCTTTCCCTATTCTAGGCTGAGTACCTATCCCCTGCCCTTGGTGTTAGTAGTGCTTGTATTCTGATCATTAAGTAAAAAAAGCACTCTATCTTTTAAGCCTGGTCCATAATTAGCTCCACCTTCCAATTTAGTAAGGGACCTAAACTTTTCTTTGTCTTACTTCTAATATGCATATAGGATCCTTTTGGTTATCCTTTATACTCATTGTTAACTACATCTTGGTCTGTGTCTGAAAGAAAAGGAAAAATCAAATAATTTAATCTTACATGCTTAAGTAGGCAGACTCAAATCAATAGGACTTTAAGTACAAACTTAAAATGGAATTATTATGCTAAGAAATCATGAGTCAAGCCACAAAACCTATCGGGGATCTAGCTTAAAATTTATCAGAGTCAAGGATTTTTGTGAGTGATATTTTTATTGGACCAATTTCAGGTTTTCTTTCTTTGACTTCTGTTTTTTGAGCGCTACAAGTGACATTTTCGAGCATTTTTGGTAATCATGGGACCTTTTTAAATCACAGGGTCTAAGGAACCAGGGTCTTTAGTAAAACGCCAAATGTGAAATTCACTATTGACTTACAAGATTTAACCAACACTTTAAATAATAACCCAAAGAAATATTTAAGACTAAGAAATCTATAAGTAATGAGAACTAACAAGATTCTAAAAAATGCAGGTCTTGAAGTAGCCTCTTTCTAAATATGAAAACAGGGAGCTTTAATTAGTAAAGTCCCACAGATAAAATATTCATTAAAATGCACATTTTCAAATGGAACCTGGGAAACTACTGTCAATAATCGTGCTGTTAAAAATGTAAACCTGCCTCCCTTGTTGAATGATTTTCCTGCAGATTGTGTTGAAATATTCATTTTCTAGAGTGGATAAAGTAAAACCAAAAAGAGCATTATAATCTGTATGCCAGTCTGTCCCTATTCTGAATTGCTTAAATGATGAAGAACAACAAACGCATAGTAGGGCAGGCTGCACCTGGGGCAGCTGTGATTGTACAGGGGAGTGCCAGCTCCTGCCGTGCTGATTGCAGTAATGTGGTCACTGTGAACTGGCAACTGTCTTTGTGCCCCCTGTAAAAACGGTGCTGGGACTCCTGGCCTTGTGGCTCTTCCTCCAACTACACTACTGAAGGAGACCTTGTCATTGTTGATGACTCACAGAAATTGACATTATTGCACTTTGAAAGGTTTTTATTTTAATGTCCTTTCTTCAGTCACATAGGAAATTCTAAAAATGTTGACATTGAGGGCTTGTTCTCTGCAGGTGGATAACTGAGAGTGACAACCTAGCTCTACCTGAGAAGAACTAATAAAACCAAAAATATTAGTCAAGGGGTGGCTAACCTGTGGCATGGGTGTCACAAGTCATATGGACAGCCTCTCAGCTGGTCATAGAGAGGACAAGCAGCACAATGGCAGATAGAGCAGGAAGGAGAAAGCAAAGCAGTAACTTGGGCTGGGAGTTCAGGGATAAGAATAGAAAGCAAAGCAATAGATCAGGCAGGGTAAGGAGACTGGAGTGGCACTTGGGGAGATGGCAGGGTTAATTTGTGGCATACCTGCCAGAAAGGTTGCCCCCCACTCATTTAAGTGATATTTTGAAGGGCTGTCTTTCCTAACATAATACACAGACTATGTGCCAGCCACTGGAGTGAAATAGGCTTTACTTCTAGTCTGTACACAACACACACTTTTTTTACCACCTTTTTTTTGCTTAGCTCACAGAGCAGGCAGCTAAAGAAAGCCACACTAGTCATCCTTGGAAGTCTGAAACACACGTGCAAATAATGTTTCTATTAATTATTTTAATGATTTGCATCATAGTGGTGTCTTTGAGATCCCATTCTGGACTGTGACCCCATGGTTCCTGCTTCAGTGGAAACGAAACAGAGAGTCCATGTCCTATGGAGCTTGCAATCTAAGTACAAGACAAAAGACAACAGATGGACATAAACAGGCAGTGCAGCAGCAACCTAGTCACCCACTATCCTTGTGTGTGGCAGTTGCCATGGGCACCCAGACCTGTCATTACACTTCTGCGGACAGGAATGTACAATAATACAATGAGACAATAACTGGTAGAATGGCAAACTTTAGTTGTACCACAGTAGCTTAGCTGGTGTCAAGCTGTTGCAGGCACTGCACCAAAAGAGAGTTTTAAGGAGAGATTTGAAGGAAAATATTGAGTTATCTGTGCCAATGCTTATAAGGAGCTCTTCTTTCATGGGAGAAGAAGAGGTGCCTCTAGAATTGCTGTTGCATTCACTCTGCAAACTACTATACCCCACCTTTTCAAATATAGGAGACACTTCAGGAAGCAAACCTGGAGCCATTTTACTTTCAAGATGAAGGGGTCCATTGGGCCTCTTTATCACCCAATGTGGACAATGACTTTGAGGTAGGCCACAGAGAGAAGCCATTCAAGTGTGTCTATAATGATGGGGACCCAGCAATCTGCTCATCTAAGGCTATACAGTAGGTGCAGGGTTTTCTGCTCTGTGCCTGAGAGACAAAGCTCCATCTTCCCTAGACCTCCTCACCTTCTTTCTCAGCCAAAGTAGTGGCAACAGGCTTTGGCCCTAAAAAGACTCATAGCTGATTAGACATGAATGTAATGCAAGGAATATTGTAGTATTTAACTATTGTATTGCATAACCTTGGGTTCTCTTGGGGGTAGGAATGGTCATATACTGGCACAATATTAAAACAAAAATTATAAAAATGCACATCAGCAAAAATGAGTGCAGAGTAAATACTAGGTTTAAATAACTCATTTTTTTAAGGTGAACTTGTTGGCTAGGGACAGACATTATATATAAACCAGTTTAAATGATCAGAAACTGGTTTAAACCTGTACCAGAACAGATGTTCAATGCATATAAACCAGTTTGAAAATGTATGGTAATGTAATGACTGGTTTAAGATGAACCTGGTTGAATGTAGCATCAGACTTAACTGATTTGGCTCAAACTGGTTTACTCAATGCCGGTCTTGGACCCCTTCCTTTGTTTAAGTTAAACCAGACTCCCCCAGCATCCCAGCATGCTCTCTGGGCTGGGCTCTCTGCTCCAGAGCAGGGCAGATCAAACCCCTCTCTGCTGTTCCCTGACTACAGCTCTGGCAGAGACTGCAGGCATCTGCCTGGCTTCCTCCTGTTACCCACCTCCCCTGACCACTCCCTGCTAAGCAGGGATTCCCCAGTCCCCTCTCCCTTACACAGATACCTCTCAGTATTAGCTAGCATACCACATGCTGGCTATGGTCTGTGCTGTGGCAGACAGGATAGTGTCTGCTTAGGGCTTTTTGGACCTAATCAACAGGTAGCCAAGAATCTGTTTGTTTGTTTTCTTAATAGGCTGATAAGCACTGACTTAGTGGTGCCAAATACTGTGTTATCAACTGCCTTCTGCAGCACCCCCAGACTTCCAGCTTGAGCCACTGCAGGCATGTGCCTGCATCTCTGGGATGTCTATATGGTTACAAACCAGTTTAGCCTAGCCAGGTTAAACTAACTTGCAAAGATTGAATCAATTCAGAATCAGGCTTTTTGAATGTCTGCCTGTAGCCGTTATGGTCAGGTAGTAATGCAAAGGAACACACTTACAGCTGACATGTCTAGTGAAATTGGATGTAGGTCCCAGATTTATTCGGTTTAATTTAGCCTACAAATATTAGTTTATCAGTGAAACTTTCAGGCAAGGGCACAGTTGGCCTGACTTCAGCCCACCCATCCCTTTACAGCCTCTATGTGTTTTCTCTATGTGCAATAGGTTGCATCAGTTCCACTAGACAGAGATCTTATGCAACTGTAGAGAAGGAGCAGAATTTGCCCCCTTGTAAAGTAGTTTTATGGAAAACAGTATCTTCCTCAAGAGGCTTCCACTGGATTTTTTAACAATGAAAATGTATCAAAAGAGTGGCCATTTCTGCCATTTATGCTGTTTCTGTACCCACTGACTTTTATTGCTGTTGTTGTGTGTAAATTTTAAATAATCTCTTGTAACTGCTTATCTTCAGAAAAGCAAGCACATAGACTTGCATCTTTGAGATGAACACTTGAGACACCACCTAGCAAAAGCTCTCCCACATGGCATAGGAATTTAGCGGAATTGTTTTCTTTCTTCCCCTCTCCTTTTCTTTCAGGTACCATGATCAACAGGATGTTACTAGCAACTTCCTTGGAGCAATGTGGTTGATTTCCATTACCTTTCTGTCCATTGGATATGGTGACATGGTACCAAATACCTACTGTGGGAAAGGAGTCTGTTTACTAACTGGAATCATGGTAAGCATTCCTGATTTTTGTTCAAGTACTCATGAATTTAAGTCAGTGCTAATAACTCAAACTTGCTGGACTATAACAGCACTTATAGAAGTGGAGGTATAAAAATGTTAGTAGTCCTTTTGTAACTTGCACAGTACATTGGTTATCTTGTACTACAGAGGAATAAATAGGCTTCTGTAGAGAGAGAGCAAAACCTTGAGGTGGTCTCTGTTAAGTAGGTTTTCTTGTAAGGGCAAAGGCACACTCTCTGCATAGAGCTTATAGGCTCTGTGAGTATATTTGGAAGCTTAAGCAGTCACTTTTCTGTTCCCTTGTATCTGTGCTCTTGTTGGACCGTTCCCTTGGTCTTTCATTTTGGGAGGTAAATGAGAGTTTTTACCTTCTGTAAATAAGGAGCTTTGTCATGAGTTCACAGAACAGAATCCAACCTGCTGTAATTCTGTGCAACAAAGTTTCTGTAAAAGTCTCTCAGTAAAGGTCAGGAAACAGTTATGTACCTTTCCTTCTGTTTGGGCATGTGTAGGTAAACTAATAATATAAGCAAACAGATCCTTCCTAGCTTTCTTTTCTTGTTTTTAATTTAAAAAGTCAATTTGGGAGATGTATAAAATGGTTACTGTGGGTAGCCTCTCAATGCATGTTAGATATGCATATATTTTCTACCATGTACCTCATATAACTAATGCTATAGAGTGTAAAAGGAAGTACTGAATGACAGTGCAGTAACAACAGCACCATAGTGGCCCATGTAGAAATGTCTAGTATGTACATTCTCTCTATATGCAAAATACATATTGATTAGACTAATGTCTAATTTTAATGTTTGACTAATAAAATATTACTGTCAAGAACCAATAAATAATAGTGGAAGATATTTTGTTTAATTTTGTCTTACAGTAGAACAGCAGCAATAAAGGGCCTGATCCTGACATGCTTGTGTAAACCTTCCACGAAATTGCAGGATTGAGGCTCAGGTTAATAGCAATTATTGTATGTTACGGTTAGAGATATTTCTATTTTCATGCCCATACATAATAAAAAAAACAAACAAGACACCACAGCTTCCATTTTCCCATCTGCTAAACAACGTGTTGGGGATTTGTGTTCAAACCTATAGGCCACTAAAAGTTTGTTTCTAAAGGTTGTCTTTTTCTGTATAGATAGTTTGGCAAGTAGATCTGCACATAATATTTATTTCTAATAATATATTTTTTATTTCTAAAAAGTGAAGAGAGCCAATGCATTCTGATAGTGTTAGAGCAGTGATTCACAACCAGAGCATGAGGGTGAGGTGTGAGGAGATGAGTAGATAAGTTCAGGCCCAGGTTTGTCCCTACTTGGTTCTCCCCTACCCCCACAGTCCAACCCCTTTGCAAAGAGATAAGCACTGTAATAGATAAATTCATTTCTGAAATGGGCTGCAGCTCAATTCACAGGAGTTATGGAGGGGTGTTTTGAGAACCACTAGCATTAGGACTTTACTGCCACTGCTTTTGCTGATGGTTTTCATGTCTTTCAACCTACAGCTCAATTAACTTGTGATTATGGAACCAGAGTAGGGCAGGGAAACATTGTCCCCACCCAGGCTGTGATGGCAGAGCCTGCCCTGGCAGGCAGCAGGCAGCAAATCTCCCACCCCCAGCTGCCCAGGAGTAAATTGGTTCCCAGTCAGCCTTCTACATATGACTTACTGCACAATAACTACTCAGCAGTTAATTTGCTACTTGCATTTTCAGGTAGCAAATTAACTGCTGAGTGGAGCAGATTACTGTACAGTAAGGGTCTACACGTGTAGACCGTGACATTTATCTGTGCAGTAGAGTGTCTTGTGTAGATGCACCCTGTGTGAACTGTGTTATGATACCAGACAGAGGGCTGGAAGAAGAAATAGCCATGAGTAAATTAAGAAGAGGAGAGAGAAAGCAACATACACTGAAGTGAAAAAGTACTGGAAGGGGGCCAAAACTCATAACATTTCCCAGATGCCTTTATGAAATAATAAGCTGTAACAGCTGATCTCTTCCCAGTGCATGGAGATTGAATCCGTTCCTCTCCCTTAGCATTGACAAGCTATTTGAACAATGACAGAGCCAAATTTTGGTTTTAAATTTATCTGAGCAATCGGAGCACATTTTAATAGGCTTGTAATATGGGGAAAAAATTGTGCAAAGTAAAATTCATAAAGATCTCTTACAATGAGGTTCCTGCCTACAAAGAGAGGTGGTAAGGACACCAGATTTAACATTAGTGAAACTGCAATGATTTCGTGCAAATCAAGGGAACTGCCCTCTGTTTGTGCAAGTGCAACTAAAACAAGCATCTGGATCTCATTTATACAATGGCTAAGGGTCTGCTATACAATTATAGTGACCCAATAAAAATAAACTCACAGAAACTAAATCACTGCAAGTACATTTCTTTGTATTCCTGAATTAATCATACACAGCACTGAGATTATTAACAATTTGTCGTTTTCGTTATGAGTGCCATTTTGATGCAAGTATACAATAACTTGTATTTATTGCTTCCCTTCTGTTTGATACAAAACGTATTTTAATGCTTAGTGTCTACATGTGCAAAGTTAGAAGGTGAATCATACAAGATGTCTTTGAAAATTTGGCTTATAAAATACAGACTATCTGAAGCAGATGAAGAAAAATGATTGGTAGCTTAGTTAAAAGTAAGGCTAGTGTAGCACTTAAATATGTATAGGGAGATAAAGTCAAATCATCAGAACTCCCTTAAAAGAAGACAGCTTCCTTGAGAGAGAAGTGACCTATGCCTAATGTAACTGGATTTTCAAAAAAAATTTGATAAGGTTTTTTTGATAAAAGAATAGCAAGGAAAATTAGTAACAATTATTTAAAGGGAAAATGTTTATGGATAATGAAAATCTGTGCATGTAATGGGAACCAGTTATAATAAATGGGTGCAGGAATAGTTATACAGAGTACCCAAGAGTTAATATTGGAATCTGCCTAATAATGACTTAATAGAGAAGCAGACTTCAGTTTATTAAGTGTTCTTATGACAGTAAATTGTTTTGACTGTTACAACTAATATATTACAGAAACTCTAACTTTTAATGTTTTCTGATATTCTTTACAGAGACATTGATTTTGGAGCTCTTTTTATTCATCAGAGATAGGTTACTTAAAAAAGTATTACCATATTAGATATTTGAATGCTTCAAGAGTAGAGAAATATTAATTATAGAATCATAGCAAAATGGGGTTGAAGTGACACCAGATGACCAATGCCTGGGTCAAGGTGGGCTCATTCCTGTCTAAACCATTTCAGAGAGGTGTTTGTCTAGCATGTTCCTAGCAAAGTATGGAGATTGTCTAGACTGGCTGTGGAATCTGTTCCAATCCTTATCCACCCCCATAGAAAGTTCTTTACAATATCCCAGATAAAATTCCCTTTATTATAGTTAAGGCCATTATTTCTTGTCCTGTTCTCTGGAGCCACATCAAATAGTCTATTCCAATTTCCTTTATAACCACCCTTTGAGTATTTGAAGACTTGTATCAAATCCCTCCTCAGTCTTTTCTTCTCCAGACTAAATAATTCCAATTTCCAGCCTTTTCCTATAAATTGTGTTTCCTGGACCTTTAAACAGTTTTGTTACTTTCTGCTGGACTCTTTGTATTAGTCTAAGTCTTTCTTGAGGTGTGGCACCCAACACCAGACACAGTATGTACTCCAGGTGAGACCTCACTAGTGCTTAATAAAGTGAAAGAATCACTTCCCTTAACTAGGAAGCAACACACTTGTTAGTGCAACCCATTTGTATACTATTGACTTTTTTGCAATAAGAGTCACTGTTAACTTACAGACTTAACAGTGTCCACCATAACCCCCATGTCCTGTTCTGTGATCCTGTGGCCTGTTTGGTCATAGAACCATAGAATCATTAGAAGTAGAGTTGGAAGGGATCTTGTAGATCTTCAGGTCCGACCCCCTGCCTGGGCAGGAAGAAAACTGGGCTCAAACAACCTCAGCCAGGTAGGCATTGAGCTGCTTCTTAAAGACCCCCAGAGTAGGAGCCAGCACCACTTCCCTTGGAAGTCAGTTCCAAATCCTAGCCGCCCGAACTGTGAAGTAGTTCCTACGGAGGTCTAATCTAAACCTACTCTCCAACAACTTGTGGCTGTTATTCCTTGTTATCTTGTGGGGCGCTAGGGGAAACAAGGTCTCCCCCAAACCCCTCTGGTCCCCCCTCGTGAGTTGATAGATGGTCACCAGGTCTCCCCTCAGCCTTCTCTTGTGAAGGCTGAACAGGTTCAGGTCCCTTAGCCTCTCATTGTAGGGTCTGCCCTGCTGTTCCCGGATCATCCGGGTGGCCCTCTTGTGGACCCTCTCAATGTTGTCCACATCCCTCTTGAAGTGGGGTGCCCAGAACTGGACACA
>JAGPOW010002514.1:214123-227328 GCA_030014935.1 Caiman crocodilus | reverse complement strand
TACTCCAGCTGTGGCCTGACCAGTGTTGCACAGAGGGGGAGGATCACCTCCTTGGGCCTATTTGAGATGCATCTGTGGATGCATGATAAGGTCCGGTTAGTCCTGCCAACTGTGACCTCACATTGTTGGCCCATGTTCATCTTGGAGTCATCGGAGACTCAAAGATCCCTTTCTGCCTCCGTGCTCTTAAGAAGGGAGTTTCCCATCTTATAAGTGTGCTGCTGGTTACTACTGCCCTGCAGTTGTCAGTATTAAAACGCATCCTGTTTTTGTTAGCTCACACCTGCAACTTATCCAGGTCTTTCTGCAGTCTTTTCCTCCTTGCTAATGTGCCCATCTCACCCCAAATTTTGATATCATCAGCAAATTTGAATAGGTTGCTTTTCACCCTGTTGTCCAAATGACTGATAAAGAAATTGAACAGCGCGGGCCCAAGGACCGAGCCCTGGGGGTCTCCACTGCCCACTTCCCCCAGGTCAAATATGACCCATCCATCACCACACTCTGACTATGACCCTTCAGCCAATTTGCAATCCATCTGACCATGTAGGCATTGATGCCACAGTCGCCTAGTTTTTTAGTGAGGATGGGGTGGTTGACAATGTCAAAGGCCTTGCTGAAGTCCAGAAAGACTGCATCCACAGAGACATAGTCATATTAAAGAATCTGTTCTAGCACTGACACACTGAATATCAGAACTTTTGGTTTCTGGTCCCGCAAAGCACTTAAGTATAGTCATTTATACACATGCTCTCGGAGTGGGTGTGTGCGGGGGGAGCTTTAATTAGAGCGGCTGTGAGAGCCACCATAATTAAAGCACCCAGAGTATCATATATCAGCGTCCCTGCACTTAAAAATGACGGTGGGGGCACTTTATCTAAAGCTCACTGAATGAGCTTTAAATAAAGTGCACCTGCTGCCACTTTTAAGTACAGGGATGGTGATACACAAGATACTGGAGGCTGCTGGAGCATGGTAATTATCATGGTCCATCAGACTTGATTAAATCAAGTACCACTGCAATACAGCATGTCAGGACAACTTGCTACTTGTGTATAGGTGCCCCATGTGAGCAACCACTGAATTAATTGAAGCAGTATGATACAGATACCTTAGCATAGTTGCCATGTAACCAATGGGGCATTTTGCACAGGCAGTTATTCTCCTATATTTAGTAGCGCTTCTCGCACACCGAAAGCTGCTGAATTACTTTGTATGATGCAGGCCTTGGAACCTAATGCCAAATGTATTTGTTTTAAGAAAAATATAAAACCAAGATGGAAAAAAAATGAAAGGAAGTGAAAGTAGCTAGAGGTGAAGGGAGATTTACATGTAATGAGAGATGCTGAGGTATAGAATTATGAAGAATGGCAAGGAGAAGAGTTAGAGAGTTTGTGACTGAGCTGTTAAAAATTTATGAAGGATATAGAGGAAATTAATCCATTCTTTTTACACTGTCTCATTATATGAGACTTAGGAATTTATTCATCTTAATTAAGGGTTACTACATTTCAAGCAAATAAATAGAAGTACCTCAGTGCTGCATTTCATCAGCCTGTAGGATTGAATTTCACTGGTGCTTGGTAAGTCATCATTGTTGAATATTTGTACAACGCTTCATCAACTTTTGTAGTTATGGAGGATAAAGTAACAGAACAGAGATTTCCTGCTTTAGGGTACAGTGGGACTGGCTGCAAGGATCAGGGAGGGAATATTTTCCTCTCATGTGCAGCATTGTAAAGGAGACTTGTACATCATGTTGATGTAGGTGATGCTGTCTTCTGAAATAGCAGGTATCTGCCAGAACCAGAGCCAAGGTACACCAGCTGAGTGATCCATTACATCAGATCTTACGTTTCTAAAATAAAATGGGAGAATGAAGATAGTCTTCGCATGGGTTGGACATAGTTTGATTGAAGATTTGCTTTTGACCAAATAATTATTTTATAGACTTTTCTTTTGGCTAAGTAGTTGATGAAACTGCTGTTTTTTAGCATCTGTGGTAAGACTTATTGCACAGTTTGAATGTCATTCTTATTAAATACATGTGCTGGAGAGATCTTTGTTTGCTTCATTCCTGAACTTAATGAGGTTTTCTTCAACTCTTTGGAGAGCTGACTGAGGAAAAGTTGGCAGATTTTCTGAAAATAGTAAGATAGCACCTTTTAAAGGCAAGAATATGAACCTTTTCTTCATGTATTATCAGAGGCAGTCACAAAAATGTCAGTCTAGGCTGCCTAGGCCTAAGATACTAGCTTTTGTCAGTTTTAAGAATGCATGCAACAAAACCCAACTATTAAAAATTGTCCTGCTGAGGTACAGCTTCCAAAGCCTGAATATAAGTCAGAGGTATTAAAGAGTGTTCCATTATGAAAATTAGGGCCTGTATTTACTTTGAAGAACTGAATCTTACCTTTGAGAGAAAAGGTGCTGAATAGGCACCAGAATTGTTGTCTGAGAAAAGGGCCCTGCACAAGTTCAGACCGAGCTACTATGCTGGGGATTTCAGCGGATGAGGGTAGAGAAAGACTGGATGTATGACTGTAAAGATCAACTGAACAAAGCCCAGGTGGAGAGGTTACAGCCTCTACATTCCTCTGAAGTCTCATGGAGTAAAGCAATAGTTATAGATGTGTTTGTCAAGGTTTCACAGTATCTGGCCAAAAGATTCATTTTCCAAGCTCTAGGGAACTCCCTACACAATTCCACCTACTCACGTTTTCTATAGGTGAAAAACATTTGTCCTCAAATATGTCATTGGTGACAAACCAACTTAATATATTGGTATGCGGGCTGCATGTTACACTGCTGGGGGTTAAGGAGGTACTTTCATTGTCAGCTGCTCATTTCAGGTACTTTTAACCCTCCAGAGACATTTCCCTTGGGATTAACATGTCCTGCTGTCTTTTACACAATATTTACTTGGTAAAATACTTGGTATTTTACTCTGATTATTAGGTGCTCGCTTTGCTGTTTGAAATTAACGTACATGGTGTATTTATTTCAACATCCAAGCATGTCTTGTTCTATTTTTTTTTTTTTTTTTTTTAAAGGAAGATAAAAGCAAACATGTATGGGCAGAGCTGACCTGAGCAGGGTGTGGGGCCCGTGGCAAGTCTCCCATCTGGGACCCCGCCCCTGCTCAGATCCAGGCCCTGGGCCGAAAGAAGCTGCCACCACTGATGCCAGATTCGGTGACATGGGGTAGTGAGTGACTGGACACAGAGCTGCTGCTCTGCCCAGCTCCATGCCACCACTGCTCCACCCCACTCTGGGGGCAGTCACCCCAATTGGCCCCCCTTAGGGATGGCCCTGTTTACAGGACCAATCCTGCTCCCACTAATTCTGGTCAATGCAGGAGCAATGCAGTATGCAATTATCATATTGTGACAGATAGATATGTATCAGTCACAATATGCCAGTGACATAACCAGAGAAGTTGTGTCATCGAGTATACGCAATAGCAAAAAAGCATCTGCAATAGATTGTGAAACCCTGATATTTTTGTGCACCGCAAAATCGGGTTGGTGCTGTCCTGTTCATGTAGCTTGTAACATGTAATATGATAGTAATGGAGAGAGAGGGAAAGAGAGAGGCAGAATCCAGCTATAGTGTTGGCAATGGTACAGGGATTTTTTGAAGAATCCAACACAAGAATATAAACATCAGATTGCTATGGACTGTGGAGTTTATACCATAAAACTTCCCAAACGTAATGTGCCGTAAATATATGAATTACCCTAATCTTCATATATAAAATGTTTTATCACCAAAACATTAGAAAAACTCATCTTTAAGCAATTTAATTTTGTCACTTCTGAGAACAAAAATGTAGTGTTGTGAGTCATGTTCAAGTAGTAGACAATGCATGATTAAGACTCATACCCAGTTTTCTGGGTGGAAATTTATGATTAAACTGAGAAAAGAGTCAATTTTCTTTAATATCGACAAGATGAAAATAGATGGCATTGTCAATTATAGGTTTACCCAAGGTATTCTGAAGTGTTACTGGAAAGCTACTGCAATCCTGGTGGCAGTGCTACCCACAGCCACGTCCAAATTTTTGGGATCCTGGGGTGCCAGTAGGTCTCGGTCTACTCCCACTCTGTCTACAGGCTGGGAGCACCACTCATTAGAGTGCTTTCCCGTGGTCCTCCACGCACCAGACCACACACTAAAATTAACTTCTCAGCTGTACTTCATTGAGTTCTCTGCTGGAGCTCCCAAACAGCCCATGATTCCCTGCTGCTTTCTCTACCTCTCCCAGAAAATCTCCTCTAGCAACTTCTGTCCCTGATTCCCTCCCAGTGACTCCCTGCACCCAGGCATCTTAAAAGTGGGTAGGGGAACCCATTTGCTCCTTTACTAAAGGATACCAGGCAATCCTAGGTACTCATTAGCTGGTGGCTCCTCTGCCCTCAGTAGCAGCTCGCTCAGTCACAATTCTTCTACCTGTCATCCTCTCAAAAGCAATTGTCTTGGTAGCAGCCCCCTCAGAAACAGCTGTTCTCAGCACAGCTTCAGGTACCCTTGTCCCAGCTAGTCTCTCCTGTTTTTTTCACAGGCTTCCTACCCTGGAGTTACAGCTGCGTGCATTCTGTGTGCACAGCCTGCTGCAGATCCTTGTCCCAAGAGTGCAAACACCCTTACAGAGCTTGCACATTCTGAAGAAACACTTCAGCACCTTTACACTACAATATCTTTTTATTATTTTTAAATTATGTGTGATGGTATGCATAGGAGATCATAGGAGTGAAGATGTAAACACTTTTTTTTATGATGAAGTTATTAATGCTAATTGCACATACCTGAAGCAGGCTCAGTTTTATTTTTGCGAGAATTAAGAGAAAATGTAAGAAAGGGCTTTCATGCATATTAATGGAACTTTATATCGACTGCTAAGATGGTTGTGCTAGGAATTTAACAAGCTAGATTCTAAGAATTTAATAATAAACCTCAAACGACCTCAAAATTGTAAATAATTTGTATTTTCTTCTATGATGTAATTCTTCTAACTTAATATATGGCGCATTAGGGGTATATTAAGTAGAATCTGAAAGCAGGGAAGGAAGGTAATAATGCTTGACTCACCAGCTGCAACTATTAGGAGAACTGGTTAAGAATTTCTGGATCAAAAAAATAGGTTGGAAAATGCTGATCCATCAGAATCTAAACTTTCTATGCAATATGCTTGTTCTGACCAAACTTTCATCAAGAAAGGCTTCCTGGGTCCAGAATGAAATCTCTTGTTAAAGCAAGAGAGAGGGAGAATACTCAATTCTTTGTACAAAGCAAGGTAAAGACTCAGACCTCTAACTTTCACACCTTGAGTGAGTGTCTTAACCATCAGGCTCTTGGCTATTCTAGAGCAGATAAGTATCTCACTTCTCCTGCCCCTCATACAATTGGTTAACACAACAACAAAACAAAAACCCAACATTTCATCCTAATGCAGAAAAGGGAAATGATTGAAATCTCAAATTTTTACAAGACATGAAAACCATTTCCTGCCTGCTTTCAATCGGGAGCAGAATTAGATTTCAGCCAGTTAAAAGGCATTCAGTTTGTGATCGGAATGAACAGCAGTCACACAAATGTGTCACCATGTATAGATAAACTGACTAAAGTTGAGATTAAAAACAAGAAAACGTTTGCTTTTTGTTTTGAAGAAAACTTACTTAGTACACCTTTTATTACCCAGTAACGGACAACCTAAAATGCTTTATAATCTACTCGTATGTGTCATATGTATCCATTTCTGCTTCTGTTGAAACTTCTGTATTTAAACTAGACTTACTGAGTCTTATTGTTGGCTGTCCCAGGCATTTGTACAGGTATTTATAAGAGGAGCCACTGCCCTGGATTAATAAACTATCTGTATATTTCCCCTCCATTTTAATAGGTTGGGAAAAAGTCAGAATACACCTCTTCAGGCCAGCAGAAAAAAAAATTGCTCTTTAGGGAGGGCAGGCAGTTTTCCTTCAAGTGCATTTTTCTGCTTTGATTTCCAAAAGATGTTCTATGGGAGCCTCATCCATAGGAGCTAGAGCTAGCCAAGAGGGTGCACTATTTTAGTGCATCTTTTAGTCACTAACACTTAACTTCTGCAAATTCCCTAGTATGCATCTCATGAAACACAGATCCATTCCCAACCCAGCAGAAATTCTGTAGCAAAAGTTTATACCTTCAGAAGGTGCATGTGACCTCTCTTTCCCAATCTTTCTCTTGCATCCATTTAAAAAAACTGGGTTTATACCAGTTGTATAGACACCGCCCTTGGAGTGTGCCAAAGTTTTTAATTAACGTTAAAAAAAAAATCAACAGAAAGACTGGCATAAAATAAGTTGCGAGTGTGTAATGCAGAAAGAGAAGAGGCAGAAATACATAGAATCATATTCAGTTCTGATGTAGACAGACGAAGACTCGTATGGAGTCAAATGCTAGCCAAGAAAGAAGTATTAAACACACTGAAGTACAATGGTCTGCAAAACTTTTTTTTAAATATATTCTCTAATTTTTGAATGGGAGTATGTAGTAATCATGCTATTTTGTTCCCTGCTGTGTTTCAGCATTGCTGGGTCACACTTCTTTCCCAACAAAAATCAGCAAATATGAAAGCTTAGGTTTAAGAATTTGGCCACGTATGCCAGTTACCAACATTACACTTTTACCAGTATAAGTGACTGGAAACCAGTCTATATCCATAACGGAAGAGAAGTTTGGCACACAAAATTGGTCTATACCCATAATAGAACAGAAGTTTGGTACACATAGACTGGTTTAAGAATGGCGGAACTGGTTCTAAGATTTGCCTCTCCCACCAGAGGGTGAATGTGTGTTCTGTTCACTACCAATCTAAACTGTGTCACTTACAGAAAACCACATAACTTAGATTGATTCCACCTTGGGCTTTTTTATGTCTCTCCATAGCCATAGTCATAACACCATTTTCTTAATCTTATATTTGTCTCATGAGTGGATTTCTCTTTCACCATTTTTATATGGTTTGTTTGGAGAAGTGGTTTACTTCAAGCAAGACCATTTTTTTTTGTTTCCTGGCTGGTCCAAGAAGGCCCCCATCTAGACAGCCTAATGAACAGAGTATCTGTTTAAATTCTTACAGGCTTTTCATTTTATGCAGAGCAGCAGGAGGAAAGTTGTGCCTTTTCTGGTGCAGAGCTAAATTTCCCACCAGAGCCATATGTCTGCAAAGCGGACCTTCTCTCTCCCTCAGTGGACCCCAGGGGAAATGAGCAAGAAAATTGGCAACTGCCTTCTCTCAGCTACAGGCAAGTACAGCAGGACATTTTTATGACAACTATAGCATTAAAGAACACCATTTACTTCCAGTCTAACTAAATCAAACGTGGGCAAAATGCAGCCCACCAGGCCATTCTATCCAGCCCATGGAGACCCTGAAAATTTTATAAAATTAATACTCATCTGTACCTGGCTGCCTGTCATGCGGCCCTCGACGGCTTGCCAAAACTCAGTAAGCAGCGCTCTGCCCATAATAATTGCCCACCCCTGAAGTAAACCAAAGCCACTAAGAGACTTCTAGCCAGTCCACTAATACAAGACATTGCTTCTTTTCCCAAACCATAGCACCCTGAAGGCTAAATATAATGTATAGGTAGTAGGACTAGATTCAGCAATGCCCAATTCACAACACCGTGTAAAATGCAATTCTGGCACCTCAAAGGCAGAACCAAGAGGAAATACTATAAGAGTTCACTTAGTCCAGGATTTTAAACCTCTTACCAGACAGTCTTCACTGCTGCTCTCTCAGGCAGCACATTTTATCATCTTTAGATTTTTATTAAGCCTTTACTTGTGGGCACTGACAGACATGTAGACCCCCACTCTAACTCATGGCATTTTTCATAAAGCACCACGAGTTAGAGTGCCCCCCTTCCCAACTTACAAGATGCTTGCCTGGGGGAGGATTGAGCCTGCCTTCAGGTGAGCAGTCAGGAGTGCTCCAATCCCCACCTTCCTTCCTGCTGACAGGCCCAGGGGTGGGGCTGGGCTATATTAGCCCAGTCCTAATAATGTGAAAAATTAACCTTTGGGGAATAACAAGGTTTAAAATAGAGTGCCTTCCTTTGGTACCTCATGGTCTCCTCTCTCGAGGAGAGTTAATTTTTCATATGATTGGTGACTTTTGAAGTGCTCTGCAGCCATGCACATGTGTCGTAGTATGTCTGCAGAACATTTTCAGAGGACTGCTCATGCAAAAAATGTAACTTCTGTCTACACCCTGTGTGAGCTGCCAGCACTACACTTTGTCTGTCACTGAAGCACTGAACCCAAACTACAACCCCCAAGTACAAACACTCTTAATTTTGTAAATGTCCAGATTAAAACCTTTCTACTTCTGGATATCTCTGTGTTGGATCTAAGATGAAACCCTATATCTGTATACCTCTGGATTTGAGGAAATCTTGAAAGACCTCAATATTTGTTTCTCTAGCTACCTCTGTTGTAGTTTCCAATCACTTTGTCAGGTATTTACCTTGCCCTTCTGAAGTTGCTGCCTTGACTGTTGTGGTCATACACTGCAGGCTTCAATACAGTGTTGAGATACCCGGACTAGCTTTAAACTAGTCAGCTTAAGTAGTTCAGCAGTAGCAACGTGGAATTCAGTGCAGTATCTCTGTGCTATGCTGCAGTCTGCATAGTAAGCATACCTGATGTTGACAAAGACCTGCTGTCAACATGTGAGAGAGGAGCATGCAAGAATGCATGAAGGTAACTGAAAATTTAGTAATTGGCAATGGAGTCTAGTATCGTGGAACAACTGTAGGTGGGAGTTGTCATCTCTGCCATGAGTGAGAAATGATAAACAAGCTGGAATAGATTGTGAAGGGCTTTGAAAGTGAAGACAAGTAGCTTATGTTTGATAGAGAAAGATGACATGGTTAACATGATGATCTAAGAAAGTTATCTTTGCAGTACCATTCTGAATGGATGCGAGTGGGGCAAGACTGCATTTGTCAAGGCCAGAGAAAAAGAATGTTGCAACAATCAAGAAGATTTATACAAGCTCAGATGAAAGCTTTACCTGTGTGGATGGATAGAAAAGGCTATGTTAAAGTAGTTTTGCAGAAAAAATGTTTTCAAAATGTAGATGTTATCTGGTTGACCGAGTCAGGTCAAAATCAACAGTGATACAAGAACAACCTTTTTTTTTTTTTTTGTTCTTAGGGGAAGATCATAGGGAGAAAATCTGGCTAAGTGTATAAGTTCAGTAAGTTTCTGTTCTTCAGTTACCATAATAATAATAGTAATAACAATGTGAAAAGTAAAAGTAATTTCACTTCTCTCCTTGCTGGCTTGGAATACTGTTGGCCTACAGAAGAATTCCAAAACAACTGGAATTTTCAGAAAACTACTTCTAGCAGAGTCGGGTCTGAGTTTTCCACTCTTGTAATTTAGTTTGATTCAGGAGAGTGATTAAAGATTAGGCTGGTGTCAGTGCAACTGGGAGAATCACACTCTCAGTATTTAAACACTCAGTTGAATACTTCCACACATTTATCTTCTAACAGTGGACTTTAGATTCTTGTCACCAAGTAGAATCCCTAGGAATTAATTACAGAGGCACAACAAACATTTGAACAAAGTATAGAAACTCATCCATGTTTGCTCTGATAGGGAAGTCAATGTCTAGAATGCAGATGCATTGAATGGTCCTTGTTCTTAAATATCTTGACTGTTCTATGGGGTTGTTGGTTGTAACCAAGTTGGTCTAAGGACACAGGCAGACAAGGTTTTTTGGGTAGATGTGATATATTTTATTAGATGGATTAAATAGTTAGAAAGATTGTTCTTTGCAAGCTTTTGGGCACAAACGCCCTTCTTCAGGTATAAGGAGAGTCTGTTGGTGTTTGTGTGCTCTCCTGGGAAGAATAGAAGCCAATATGAAAAATGCAGGTCTGTGAAAATGCAAAAGAGTGTCAGTGAGGATCTGAGGGAATGAGTGTGTGACAGGGGGCTGAGTCACAACATCGACCCACCCACCTGTCTATGTGAGGCAGCCCACCCAATTTCATCTGCCACGACTAGCTGTTTGATACCTGGTGTAAAAATGCGTGAGGCTGCCCATTTTAATGCCTCAGTGCCAGGGGGCATTGTATGTGGCTCCATACCACTGTACACAGTGCCCCATGCCTTCCAGATGGCATCAAAAGTAGATCATAACTCCAGCCTGGGCCCAGGCTAGCTCCGCCCTTGGCTGCACCTCTCTCATTCTGCTCATGCACTCCGCCCCCTCTCACTGGGTCTCTTGCATACTGCTTCTCACTGGGCCACTCTCAACCTGCCCTGCTTCTCTTGAGCAACACCCTGAGACATCAAGCTTATCTATTCTCGTGCTGGTCAGTGCATGAACATCACCTTCAGGTTGCTTGAGCTTCCCTATTCTGCAAGGCATTGACCTTATGCTCTGCCTTGGGCAGAGTTCAGCCTTTAGCCCAGCACTAGGCAATTTGCTCCTGTTTTTACTTGCGTGCGGGTTGGCCCCTGTGCTGCCCTTCAGACCGCCCCTGCAACCCTACACAACACACCCCCAGTACAGCCCTTCAGGTTACCCCATACAACCTTACTCTGTACTCACCAATGCCCAGTCCTTCAGGCACCACCTTAAACCCTACTACAGGCTAGCCACATACAACTTCTGTCCCATTCACTGGTGCCACTCCCTTCCTCTTCCCCCTCTCTGGGACCTCTGGGGTCTTACACCCCTGTGAGACTCAGGTGCCTCTTTCTAGGCATGCCTGCCTGCCCCCATCTGTTCTCACTCCTAATTATCCACTGAGTAGTGGGGGCTGGGGTTATAAGGTGCCCCTACTCACCTCTCACTGAGGAAGCAACTGACCTGGCACTTCTGGGGAACTGCCCCACCAAGCCAACCCTCCCCAGCAGGTTTCAGTTTCAAGTCATACCCAGGACCAGAAGTCTCCTTCCATCCCTTTATCTCCAAGATGTCCCAAGCAGCAGCTCAGTCAGCTGGTATCTTTCTGGCTGCCAGCAGCAGATGGCTGCCTCAGTCCTGAGAGCCTGAATCTAAAATATAGGGAGCTCAACCCTGTCTTCCTAACCCAGGGCTCTCCAGCAGTCATGTGACTGCCCCATTAGGGTTAGCCCACACCTGCAGGCTGTCCTGGTACCTGTTCTCAAACCTTAAAGTGGCAGGCACCAAAGATGCCCTGCCAGAGAGACGGTAGGCGAGAGACAGGTGAGGGGGCAGAAGTAGGAGTGTAGAACTGGTGATAGAATGTAGCTGGCAAAATTTAGACAGGTTATCTGGGGTTATCAGATGGCAAGAAGGATTATAATATGCCATAAAGTCAATGTCTATATTTAGTCCAAGATTTTTTTGTATCCAGTAGATTTACAAAATGAAGTTCATAGGCTCATATACAAAAGGTGTCTTGTAAATTTCTTTTGAGGATTAGAACTGAGAGACTGGAGAGAGAATGGTTATCTTGTGAGAAGTGGGCACTTGCAGGTAATTTGGTATTTTTGTCTTTGATAGATTTTCAGTGCAAATTCATTCTGGTATGCAGTCATTTGTTTTCTCCTACATTTTTACACTATCGTCTTAAAAAGACTTGCGGGAATATAGAGAGCTCATATAAAGGGTGTTATGCTAATACAAAGAATAGTATCAGCCTTGCACAGTGTTGATATGAAAAAAATGCTGAATGTGATTCTGAATGTGTATTTAGCTTATTGATCTATTACATGAAAAAGGATGCTCAGGAAGATAATCATGTGAGATATGGACAGTGCTATACCATCATTTAGTATTGCAGGTCTGATTATCTGTCAATACCTCAGTTTCCTGAACTGTGAAATGGGAAAACTTCTTACTTTAATATTTCTGTAATATTATGTTAAGAGCCTCAAATGGGATCTCTATAGGTACACACTAGCATTAGTATAATAATCCAGGGGACATCTACACATTCAAGTAATGTAATTGAATATACTCAGACTCAAGTTGAGCCAAAGTAAACCAATCCTAATATGACCAACTACACGTTTGCTTAAGCACAGTAATACCAGATACTACTTGTATCCTGCAGGACTATCCAGCAGCACATAAATTAGTCTGCTGTACACTAATTGCCTAGCACATGAAGACAGTGATGCTCTACTGCGTAGAAAATTAGTTTGCTGTGCAGTTGAGTATCTTATGTAGATACACCCACAGGGTACTAAATGAGAGACTTGAAACCAGGTATTGAATGTATTATCTCTATAAACACTTATTAAAATAATGAACCTTGTGTATTGTCTTTCGTGGTAATATAAAGAATAAGTGTACAGGTGACAGTTCACCTTTCTTCTTTTACTAAACACAAAATCCAGAGTTCATTTGCACTTGCATCAGCTCAGCAGGATCAGTCTGAATGAATGGCTGGTTATGAGCCTACCAAACATGCACATCTGTGCTGTAGGCATCAGTTATAGTGATACAGAACATAACGTTGTTCAATGCAAGTAATTTTCTCTGCATACTGAACTGGAACAAGCATTGTCTTTCATAGGAAATCTAAGATGAATGTCTTTAACCAATTTTGTTCATTGAAAACTGCCATGAAAATTTAAATAATAATTAGAATTTATATCAGAGTCTTGAAATAATTTAATCTAGGGTCATTCAATTATGCTTAGCTCAATTCCCTTGAAATTTCAAGGGATATAGTATTCTTTGAATGAGAGTATTCAAGGATATAGTATTCCTTTTCACCTCTCATTGTAGACTGTTGTAATATATTGTTAAACAGCTGCTTCGTGACACTCCACCAGAGGCAGGTGAATTAATCTTTCTACATCAATTACAGCTTCAGAAGTATATTTGGATGCTTAATTAGTATTTGGAAACTGCTTTAGGAAGCACTAATGAGCACTGCTTTTGATGCATTATTGCTAACAAGTAATGGTGTTTCTGAGTTGAGTTACAGATTCCACTGGTACTATTTTCATAGTTTCATAGTAGCTAGGGTCAGGAGGGACTTAAACAGATCATCTAGCCTGACCCCCTCCTACAGGCAGGAGTGAATGCTGGGTTCACAAGACCCCAGGCAGGTGATCATCTAACCTCTTTTTGAATTTGCCCAAGGTTGGGGCGAGGACCACTTCCCTGGGAAGTTGGTTGCAGATTTTGGCCACCCTAACTGTAAAATACTGCCTTC
>JAGPOW010002514.1:175130-214023 GCA_030014935.1 Caiman crocodilus | reverse complement strand
CAACAAGTTTGGTTATTTTCTTTTGCAGAAACTGGTGTGAAAATGCAATCCAGTGATAAAAGTGGTGAATGGTCCCAGAGGCCCAGGTGTTGTCAGTGGGGTCACCAGGGATTTGCTTATCTCAACCATGGCTCAGCTGCTACAATTGTTTTGTTGGTTTTGTTTTGTTTGTCTTATTGTTCATCTTAGTTTGTCTGTCCAGACTTTAGATACCAATATTAATGTTGTTAATGATGCACCTCCTAATAATCATCTTTATAGCCCCTCTTAATGCACATTTTTTCCCTCTAGAATAGAAAACAGGTATACACTTAATTTCAAAGCTACATTTTTTAGAACCACGCGATGATGATCCTCACAGACCGGAGACTTTTGCTGCTGGTGAAAGGTCTTGTCCAGAATTTGCCCAACTCCTTGTGCAATTCCACTCTTCTCCCCTTTGTGTAACTTTTTTTTTTTTTTTTCAGATTCAGGTATGAACATGAAAATACTACAGGTTACACGTGGGGTATAGCTTGATCATGAAATATGTACAGTAGTGTATAAATGACAAAGTCATGGCATATATCACAGTGTGGAACCTAAAAAGCTAACCACAATTTGGGGACCTAGTTCAGCCTTGGTGTAAGCAGGCACAACTTTTTGTTTTAATTATATCCCTAGATCAAAAGTTGGTGTAAAGAGAATGGTACCTGATTTACAAAGCTGCTCAGTAGATTCTCCTCATAGGTTAGCTTTCAAACCCTCCTGTAGTTCTAGAAAGAAATTGATCTCTCTATAAGGAAACACACAGTTAGCTGGCTGTCCTTGTCTTTCCTTCCTCATAGGAAGGGGGAAGCAATCAGAGCTCTTCATGTGCTTCTTCCCTTCTCAGCCTATAGAATGCTTCTGCAGTCTTTAGTCCAGCTGTCCAGAGACTGTGCTGAAACAACCATATCTAGGAAAAGCTTTTTATTTGGGGTAAGCAGCTCAATTGTAATGGAAGTTTGCATAAGCCAGAAAACCACAATAGACAGGTTTTTGCACATGTTTGAAGGGGAGCAGATTCCTTGGTGGGGTCTGTTGGAGGTGGGGATTGGAGACAAATGTAATTGATCTGGAATTCATTGAGTATGTCTTTGAGATATGGGCTAGGGACAAAAGTTACATATAAACCAGTTTAAAAAAGTCAGAAACTGGTTTAAACCTGTAACAGAACAGAAGCTCAGTGCACATTAACCATTTCAAAATGGCTGAAACTGGTTGAAGATAAATCTGTTTTAATTTAGTATCAGATTTAACTGATTTGGGTCAAACCAGTTATGAAACTTCTGCCCCAAACCCCTTCCTTGTTCAGATTAAATCACAGTCCCCCAGCATGCTTTCCAGCCCTGGGCTGGGCTGTGCTGTCTGCTCCAGCAGAGAAAGGTTGCGGGGGGGAGGCAGGGACTGCCTCCCTCCCCCAGGCTAACCCAGGCTGGAGTCCAGAGCCAGGGAGAGGTGTTAAATCCACCTCCTCCAGAGTACAGAGCTGCCCTGCTGCTAAACTTACTGAAATTTACTGCTGGCTGCAGCTGTAGACTACAAATCCCAGAGGTGCTTGGAAACAGGAAGAAGAAGTGATGAGCAACCCTGGAGAGTCCTGCTGCTGTGATTGTGGACTGCAGATCCTTAATCCTTGGGGGCAGCAGGACAAGGAACCAAATACACAGCTCATGCTGGCTACATGCCAGAGAGGCATGCTTTAGCATCCCTTGGCTTCTGGCGTGAGCCATTGCAAGCATGTGGCTGCATTTGCTGAATCAGAAGTAAATGTGTATCCAGTTGTTTCTCAGTTTAATCTCTGCAGTTTAGACTAATTTACAATGACTGAATAGATTCGACCTCGGGCTTTTTGACTGTCTGTACTTAGCCCTGGAGAGGAAAAAGCAAATTAAGTCATTAAGAATCTGTGCGAGTGAAGGAGCTATTGTGGGGTCTGTAGTGTCAGGAAAATGAATGAATTGCAGAGAACTCTTTACATTTCATAGCCAGGGAGAATTCAGTGAGGAAATCTCTGTATTTGTTCAGGGTAACAATTGATGGTTTTAAAGGGGGTCTGGAGGAGGGGAGTAAGGGGAAGTTGGGGAAAAAAAAATAGGAAGGGAACGAGTGGAGGTGAGACTTGAGGTTGAAATCATTACAGTCTCCCAAATGCAAAAACAGACTTTAACTGCTACAAGTTGTTTTCCTGACAGCTAGACTCTGACCAAATCCCCCGGCTAGACAAAATCTAATTCTATTGAGTCCATTTTTTCTTTTTCTTTTTTTTTTTTGGTCAATAGATGTTGGCAGGTGTATTACATCAGAGCTCACATTAGGTGCAATGTTGGAGTAAGTAGCAGTCAGGAAATACTTTATGTTCTATCTTCCTGTTAGTTGCTTTATTTTCCTTCAACTTAACCTTGACATAAACTACTTTCTGGGTTTTTCTGCTGAAAAAATAACAAAGACTTCCATGGAATCATCTGGTTGACTCAGGCTGTGCTTGACTTAATTTATATAAAGTTGTAAATGATTGTATACCAGGTACAAAACAGAACCTCACTACTTTTTGAATCCAAGTGACAAGGCTGTTTCTGTGGTAAATGTAATGTTTATGAAAAAATCACTTTTCTACATCAGAAGGGAACATGAGGCATGTTCCTTTAGTTACCTTTAGTAAGTGACTAAAAATTAGGTTTTAGATAAAGTTATCTTTAGACCTTAAAGAAATCCTAAGATAGCTCTCTAATTTTACTGTGCTAAATACTAATCCAGTCTTACTTCCTTTTTAGCAATTGCAGACAGTTGCAGACAAGGGCTGTGCATGCAGCCTTCAGGTTCATTTACAGATATTTTCTGAAATTTAAAACTTGTTTTTATCTGCCCTTTTTCAGATATTAGAAATTTGTTCTAGAGGCCACATTCTCTTTTTCAACCCTTGGAGAAAAACACCTGCCTTTAAAGCAATGCTCGTCAATAAGGAGTTGATGAAGCTTTGTCAGTTTCCCAGTCTATAGTAACCTACTCTTTATATAACACTGGACTAAAATAGCTATAGTGTATTCATTGCATGTATCAAGAATGGTGAATCATCTGATGCCTGTCATATTTCTCCAGCTGAAGGAGGAACTTCATAAAAAACATGCTTTTGAAAAACACAGTAGTAATACCTTGGGGGTTTGTTTTATTGTTTTCAGGGTGCTGGGTGCACTGCACTGGTGGTAGCTGTGGTTGCAAGGAAGTTAGAACTTACCAAAGCTGAAAAACATGTGCATAATTTCATGATGGATACCCAGCTAACTAAGAGAGTAAGTCATAACTGCAGATCTTTATGTTCACAACTGAAAAGGAATGTTATATTCATTGTATTTCTGTGGTGCATTTAAAACATAAGTAGACATTTTTATTGTATTTATTAATAGGCATAATCCTGCAAGATCCTGAGGGGTATTGGACATCCTGAACTTCTTTCATAATTAATGGGAGTTCCAGGTTCTCAGCCTTTTTGAGAATTTTGCCATATGGCAGTAGATTTGTAGAAGCTAGAACATAGTAGGAAGATAAGTCAAAGAAACAGCAAGGAACATAATGTTGTTTTAAAACAGAAGTTTGATATGTTAAACTGAAGTCAGTTTTACACCGTATCTGAGGGAAGAATTTCCAGTATATGTATAATTCTTGTATCTCTTAGATGTAATAAGTGATAGCTTGAACTCCTGAAAGTCAGGCATACAAAGACTGTTCTTTATGAATGTGAGATGCTTTCTTACAAACAAAGGTATCTTAAAGAATAGGTTTAAAATTGCTCACAATACCATGTGAGTTAAGTCTTTGCTGTTGCTTCATTTCCATGGTTTGTTCAATCAGCCATTTACAATAAGGTTGTAGTCCGGTTAGGACTGGGTATTTGACTGGTCAAAAAATACTTCATTAATTGCCTGGTCAAATATTTTTAAATAATGGTCAAATATTATCAAATAACAGTCAAATAGTTTAAGTATTATTTTCTTGAACAGTGAAGAGAGATGCTTTAACCTTCAGTAGGTTAGATACTTATGCTAATTACAAAAAACCCAACTAGTTAAATGCTAATGCAAAACAATTAAATTAAATTCTAAAAAATTGTAATAAATGTTTATAACTATCAGTTTTAGGTAAATGGGAATGGTATTCATGCTAAATAGTTCTTTTCATTAGCTTTTATTCTGAAAACTTAGGGTCATTCTGAACAGTTACTAATCACACACACACGAAATTAAACAGAAATAAAACATATGTACCAATTATAAAAGACAAGTCAGTTTTTAAAGTTCACTTAGGCTAAGCAGGCACTAGGTTGAGTTCTCAAACATTTTGCTGTCTGCATTTGGAGATTCCTTCAGTCACAGCACATGGCCAGTAAGAAGAGCTTTTCTATGCTGCTGGGTTTGGTTCTTCCCTTAGCATATGCAGCAACTCCACATGGCTTCATGCAGGGAGAGGAAAGGAGGCTGGAAAGGCTTAGGAGAGAGGATCAGGGCTGGGGACTGCTTCTAAATGGGGAGAGAGAGAGAAAGAGAGAGAGAGAGGGTATCCTAACTCCTGCAGGACCGAAGGGCAAAGAGCCCTTACTCCTGCCTTTGCCAACAGGTGACCCTACGATGCAATAAGAAACATATCATCACCTACAGAAGGGCATTCTTAGCTTCATGGAATATTTCACAAGTTTTGACTGTGGTCAAATAATAGCATTATTTGACTGGTCAATTGACTGGTCTATATACTGTAACTCCTATATATCCATTAAAGATATTCCAGAGATTAATACTTATCATTCAATAACAGGATAAAGTTTGCAACTTTTACAATAAAACCTAATTTAAAGAAGTGACTTGAACTTTGATTAACACCCCACCAAAAAAACCAAACAAAAACAAAACAGAAACCCTCCCTAAAAAGTAAACACCAGAGCTAAGGAGGCAGTAAAGAGTCTAAATCCAGGAAACAGCTTTATGTGCAGCGAGAACAAGTACCAGGGCAGTTTCTATTGCCTTTACTCATTTAATCATTCTCACTGATTTTAAAAGAAAAGCTTGGGTGTGTAAGGCCTTCAGAATCAAATCCAAAGGTTCCTTTAAGTCCCAGTAAGAAAACCTGAGATTGAGGAAAAGGTGGTACTCATGTAGGTATTAAGAAACTAACCCTCATCAACCACGAAGGTGAGCAATAGAGGCAAATTTACCTATTCCTTCTTGATTTAGCAGCAGTTTTCAAACACAGTGGGCGCATCTACATTAGACACTACATCACCATAGCGTCGACAGGCACTAACCACGATGCCACCACTACTGCACAGTAACTCATTGCTACTGTGCCGTAGTGTCAAAAATGACCCATGTGCCCCCGGTGTTAAAGCAAGTACTAAATAATTGTAGTACTAACTGTGCTGTCAGGGAGGGGCACATGTAAACACGCCCAGTAAAGAGTCTAGTTGGTGAAGGAAGGAGCTGCCATTCCAAGATCAGACTGGGAGGCCAATATCAGACTGGAAGTACTTTTAGTACTTGCTTAATGCACAGTAGTACCAGCACAGTTCTTTAGTAATGCTTACTAAGCCCAATTCTACTGTGCAGTAGCATGTTAGCATGGTTTTTCCCTGGCACGCTACTGCACAATAGCATTAGACTGTTACTACTGCACATTAAACGTCTCGTGTAGACGCACCCTATGACTGCAGAGTTAGACATCCTAGACAGGAAAGAGGGTTCATGCAGGTTTGCTGAATCTTGTGAATTTGGTTGTTACTTGCTCTTTTTCATGTAGTCCTATTCATCTTTTCCCTCCAAATAAATGTGAACACCAATCTAACATAATACTTAAACAGTGTGTTTGACCTTAGAGTCTACTCAAGTTGAAGTCTTGATCCTTCTGGTAATGTAAAAGGAAGGCAAACAAACCCTCTACTTCCAAGGTATTTGTCAGACAATAAATCAGTAACACAGAACTTAGAATTATTTCCTGTGAATCAAACCTAGAGCTGGCCATACCTAATGGAGGAGTGGGGACCTGAGCTTATCTGTAAGATCCATTGAACCTGATTCTTTTTATGTTGCAGTCAGTGGAAAAACTCTTATTTGACCATTGTCTCTGGGAGCTCTTACTTGGAAATTGAGCCTCTACCCTGCCTCTTCCTAAATACAGTCCTTGAGCTTTAACAGTTCAGTAAGGCAGGTGATATAAGAGCAGAGGGAAAGAAAGGGAAAGAGATGACGATGAAAGCTAGTTTAATACTAATATATTTGCCTTAACGAGAATTGGAGAAATTATAACATCAGCCATCAATATATGTAAATACTCTGTCTGTATTTTTCAATCAATGTCAGTTCCACACCAGTATCACCAGACAACTTAGGATAATTATAGGGGCTTTAAGGTTTTGTATTATTGAATCTTTTATGGAATCGCTTCTCCCCACCACCTCAAGCTTTCCCCCCCCACCTCCCTTACCCACATATAAAGCAGACATGAAGTATATATAGTAAATCTAGCCATAATGTTATGGCAACATACGTTTCTCGGGTAAAGGAAAATAAGGATGGAGTCAGAACAAGGTAAAATACAACAATCTGTTAGATCAGCTCAAGAGTTTCTTACGGAGGAAAAGTGTATTGAATTACTAATACAAGAGAGAGAAAAGAATCATACTAGTGACCCCAAAGTGACATATTTCTAATAGGGAAATCCACCTTTAGTTCTGTAAAATGTATCTAATTAATTAATTTACAAATGGTCCAAATTATTTTCAGAAACAGATTTGACTACAAGCCACAAAGGAAGTTGTTACAAATGTCACTTTTAAAAGAGAAACAATTGGGCAGGCCCTCTTACCTCTGGTCATCTCTCTTTCTGCACCACTGTAGCAAGTTTCCACTGAATCTGAAGCCCTCTCGTAGCCAGGACTGAGAGTGTCTCTGAAAGACAGTCTACATTAGAAAAGACTCGGACACACTAATTCTATTTTTGTGAGCCTGGTATTTTCTTTTATTAAACAGGTGAAAAATGCAGCTGCCAACGTACTCAGGGAAACATGGTTAATTTATAAAAATACAAAGCTGGTTAAAAAGATAGACCATGCAAAAGTAAGGAAACATCAACGCAAATTCTTGCAGGCTATTCATCAGTAAGTACTCTTTTGGTTTGGTTTTTCTGTCCAGACGTTACCTGCACTCCCTCAGAACTTTTGCTCTTGGGACTGAATTTGTTGTTTCTTTTAGAATAAGTACAGTAAGATTTCAAAATAGTGATTTTTAAAAACATGTTGGCAGTGTATTCCCAATGTAGTTTGGAACTGGATATTTTGTAAATGTTTTCTTGAGAGTCTCTGTCGTATTTTATTAATTGGCAGAGAGATGTTTATACTGTTGTTATTACCAGTTTTTGTTGTGTTATGAATTTGTTTTAACGCAGTTGTCCTGTTTTTTTTTTTGGCCAGTCAAAAATAGAAAATATGGCAGCTTGAAGCATGCATCCTAATCATTTCATGTGAAGATTGTGTGTTAATTATAAACTAATGGCAGTTAGTACAGAGAATATGTATTGAATTGATAATGGACCAGCTTCTCTGTCCATTTGAGATGCTTTATCAGCTTAAAAAGAGCAAATAGGAACCACTCCCCAGTTGGTTGGAGATTTCGTCAACATAAAGGAGTCCTTAGTCAGTTTAATCAACTTGGGTGTCTTCTGTCAGTAGCAGGGAAGAAGGGAGTATTCTAGCAATCCTCAGGTGGCAGATAGACTTTCAGGAGTTTTTCACTACTGAGATACTTGAACTCTGACCCCAAATTATCCTAAACTCCACCAACATTGAAAAGAGAATCAGGGCCAACAATAATAAACTGGATCACCATAATATAATCCACGAAACTGCCATGCTCTAAAAATCTTCATAAAATTGATCATTAGTGCTTGTCATTAAGCTAATTCACAGTCAACTGGGATTCTTGAAGCATTCATTTCTGGGGTTGGACTGTTCATGGAGAATAACCTTCCTTCATCCGACCATCAGATTACCTTATCATATAATGTCCCTGGATAAATTGTGCCTGTGTTTGTACCAGAATAAAAATATCCTGGGATTAGTGTATACATTCATTACCCTTCTAATTAAGGTTTAGCAAGCGGCCAAATTCAGTGCCACTTTTATGCCATTGATTCGGTGATACAATCCTGGACTACCTGTACAGAAATACTTTGTTGTATCACAGGATAAAGTGTTGTTATTCCTTATCTGGGAAACTTTTTAGGCTGTATCTTAGGACAACAGACACAGACATCTATATGATTACACTTTGTCCCAAGATAAAATGGTTTATTCCAGGATAAATGCAACATCTGTTTACAACCAAAAGACCTTCTGTCTGCAGAAATGAGAGATCCCTAGGCTTGAAAAGGCTCTACATCTTCATGCCTGCTCAGGGACTTCCTGTCTGCCCTGCAAGTCCAGCTCATTGAAGCCGTTGGTATACCCACCATGCTGTGGACTTCCCCAGTACTTTGGGGCAGCTGCAGAGAACTTACTATAGATTCAGGTTGCACTGACATTTTTATAAAGCCCATATGCCACTAGCTATAGTTTCATGGTCTAAACTCTGTGGTCTAAGCCAGCAGCAGAGATGATGCCGTAGTTCAGCTGACTTTCATATATTCCTGTACAGTGTGCAGCAGGTGGAAGCTCCACATGTGGAAATGCCTTTACATACATGAATGTAGGAGACACAATCTGGCCCTTGGTTTTCCCCATTTGTAAATTGAGGGTAATGCTGTTTGCTTTCCTGCCTTGAAGTAATGATGTGAAGATTAGTTAATGGTTGTGCACTGCCTTGAAGATGTGAAGCACTCTAAGCAGTATTTTATTTAGCAGACCTGCTAGGCTAAATGTTGTAGACCTTGTAGTAAAGCCACTCAGTGGAAACCATTAAAAAAAAGGTGTACAAGAGTTGAGATTTTGGTAGGTTGGGAAAGCATGTTGTGAAATCTATTTGCTCAGCTTAAAGAAGTGGCCCTGGATAGAAGGAAAGTCTGTGTGGTATATGTGTGTGCACATGTGTGTGCATTGCTAGACTTACTTCTTCACTACATAGTGAATTCCTTAATTTTAACCTTGCTGTTTATTTTTGTGTGGGGGATAGAAAAAAGAAATTTACTATAAAAAGCACATTGGGCTCGATCTGCAGCATTAAATACTCTTCAGGCTCCAGAAGAGCTTCAAGAGGTTGCAAACTTTTGCTCTGCATTTCTCTTAACTATTCAGTCAGCTCAATTGGTGGGGAAGTGGAAAACTGTGGTAATTTTTCTGCTTAAATTGATGCATACCTCTGAGAGTTCTTGTTGCGTTTTTTGCTTCTGATTTGAAGGGTACTGCTGTGTTCTTGAAGAAGGTTGGAGATAATTCCTTGGTGTAGGCAGAATGACTTCTGTCGGGAGCATATCTCCAGAATTCTGTTTCCCTGGCACATGCCTCTTGGTTGCATTAGAGTAGCTGGGCAATTTTTTTGACTTATGACAATATATCTCTTATCAGTTTCTTTCTAAGAGTTTTAAATTTTTTTTTAAAAGCTGTTACATGCTAGCTAAACTATCAAGTTACTGGAGTAGAGATGAGATTCAAGGGGTGAAATTGTTTAGCTTGTTTTATATGAGGTCCAAGTAGATGATGATTCAGAGATCAATTTTGCTGTAAAAACCTCAACTTATTTAAAACAGTAATTCAGGCTCTGCCTTCAGCTACTCTAGATTCTATTTCCACATATAAATGAAAAACAGATGCAGGTCTTTCCCTCCTGACATCCTTATGGAAATGTATATATTAGCTACTATATGCACAAGGAGGCTTCATGGATTGTACTTGGGGGTGGGATAAGAGAAAATGGGAATGAAGTTACTGCAAGTCCCACTATTATCATGCAAATGAATCAGGTTCAACTCATGGCAGTTGCTAACCCACAGAAGCCATTGGTCAAACCATGGGACTTCCGAACTGCTGAATCGAGCCCTTTGTGCTCAGCTGAGCACCACTCCATGTGTTGGTTTGTTTTAGTATATTTTACAGTTTGTTTTCTTTTGTTTTGTCTTTTTATTTCAACAAAATGAAAATAGAGCTCGGAAGTAAGTTGTATGAGCTGTTCGTTTTTAAATTTGCAGAATTTACCACTGTCTGCATGCAACAAATGGATCCTTTATTTGTGAATTTTAATGGTTTGAGTGCTGCCATGGAAATGCGATTCAAAATCATGATCTTTTGCTGTGATAAGTGAAGTTCATAAGGAAGAAATCAGATTACCCATGTTTATAAATTTGAGAAAAAAATAAAATCTGTCAGTTTTCTTTTAATCTGGCTGTTGCAGCTAAAGAATGATCATTATGTGAGAGAGGTATCTTTGCAGTCCCTGGGCCAATCTTTTTGGGCTGATATACACACTGTGCTGTCTCACTGCTGGCAGCTGTTATCTTTATTGCTTTGGTATCAATGGGATTGCACAAGGTTTAAGTCAGCAAAGAAATTAGTCTAGTGTGCTAAATTGGAAAGAACTGACAAGTGGATTATCCAAAAGACAGTGTTTAAAAAGCTAGAAAATAAAATGTTTCCTGACAGTTTGAATAAATCAACAACAAAATATTCAGGCTATAATTCTGCATTCAAATTGGTACCTGCTTATCTCTTTAATGAAATCTGTTCCAGGTTGTACTGCTTAACTCATTCTTTCTATTCTTTCTGTACTCCAAAAATGATTAGCTCCAATACTGCATCAGCAATGTTTTGGCTGATGAAGATTAAAAAAGGATAGGTGGTTTTCCCCCAAAAAGGGGAGTTAATTTAACACGGGCTCAGTTTCAGTTTTCTGAGACTGATCTCTATATCACAAGCAGGAATCATTACACACATTAAATGTAATGTTTACTTGTTTTAAACTGTTTCATATGAAGGCCAGTATGGAGCTGAAAGGCCATATGTGTGTACAAATACATTAGTTAATGTGAATAGCCCAAGAAAGACTTACTTGCTTGATAATTTCTTGAGGACTTTGTAAAATCCCTGAACTATTTTGGTTATATAAAAATTATAACTCGAATAAATCTTTCAGCACCCTTAAGTTTCATACTATTTAAAGGGCAGGTATAACTACTATTAGCTACTGTCTGCTGAAATTTAAAAATAAAATAAAAATAGAAACCACAGTTGAATGACCCCTGTCCCTAATTCTGAATACAGGAATATGCTGCTGTCTTTGCAAATGTCATATATTAGAGACATGCAAAATGTGGTTGTCCGCTTCCAGCAGTTCATAGGTGTCAAGGATAAAATAATCCTGGCCCCAATGAGGTAAATGGGAGCTTTGCCATTGATTTTTAATAGGGCCAGAATTTCAGTTCAGGGATGTTTCCAACACTGAGGGTGCAATCTTTTAATCTATAATGTGGCAGTGTTAAAACATTTTGTGCCACACAGCACTATGAAGTGAAAAAAGACACACTGCATACCAACGTCACAGCTGTGACTGATGCATCACTAAGCTAGCAGTCACATGGAATGGTTCTGTGAAAATGGCAGTTTGGTTCTTACTCTAGCAGTAGCAAGTTTCCTGAAGAGCTCACACTAGGGTTGGCAGGTATAATTTTGTATAAATGTTATTTTGTAGGATTTATGTCATTTTATAAGAATGATAAAATATATAGGAAATGTTTCCTAGCCTAGCTCATATGCAGTCATCTGCTGAACATAGGAATTATTTGCAGACATTTAACTGACAGTAGAATTTAGCTCTTAGAGTTGATTCTCTACGTGTTCTGTTGAAGTTGTCCAGTTAGGCCTAATTCTCCTTTTACTGATGTTGGTGTAACCAAAGAGCATTAAGGTCAGTGGAGTTGCACCAGGGTAAAACTTATGAGAAGAGGCCATAGCCCCTAATCTTTCTTAAAATGTAAGAGTCAATTTTCTCATGTAATTATTGCATGCAGATACTTCTGTCTGGAACAGAAAAATTGTATGTTGAGTAAAAATTTAGAAAATTACCTATTGTAAAAAGAATCCATTTATATCTGTTAGTCTGTTTGCATTACTTGCAGCACAACTTTGTAATGCAATTGGTATTTTCCGAAAGGTTTTTCTGCTGCTTTTGAGTATGCAGAAAAATTGACAGAATTCTCCATTTAAAAAGTTTCCTTGTTCAAAATGCAGCAAAACACACAAAACTGTCTTCTTGTGTGAGCTACTGAAAGATTGCATTCTTTTTCAAAGTGTGTTCATACTTAATATTAACAGTTGTGCAACTATTTGGGCATCAAGGGGACAATAAACCCTTGAGTGTTGTATATTTTTGCTATATGCACACACAGCTTTACAATACTCCTGTTTAATTAATGGATTTCCATGCTGACATACTAACTTAGCTTAGTTAGGCTATGTTAGCCTAACTCTGAAAAACTTGTTTGAAAATTATTTTGAAATTTAAACTTATCAAGATGCAAAAAGTATTTTGGATACAATAGAGCTATAGCATTAATACAGTGACAAGTATTGTAGTTATTTAGCTGCTGGTCAGATAAAGACTTTGTTTAAATTAATAAGAAACTCACTTATCACTGTACTTTCATCAGGTTCAAAACACCTTCTAACCCAATCCATTTCAGACTGAACAGGGCTAATACCTGTATCTAGTCATGTAGGCATGGGAAGATTCTTGACTAGTGTAACATTAATGATAAATTGGTATTTGTTATTGTGTTTCTTCCTATATCTACTTGTCATGATACTGAGGCTTTAAGGAATGTTTTGGCTTTCTTTCATATAGTATAAATAAATTTTTATCTCCCTTTTTGAATTCAACGTTAACCATGGCAAATAGTAGTCTCAAGGACATCACATTTTCTTGCTCTTTCTTTTTTGCGGTGTTGAGGAAGCATGCTTCTCATTGTACCAGACACATAACCAGTTCTGACTTTACACAAAGTACTCAAGGCATTGTCCATGCAGTTATTTTTGGTCTTGTAAGTTATATGCATGCTCTTTAGAAGACGCAAGATACCAAAAAAAGTATCTGACTTCAAATTCCATTTTTTTAGATTAAGAAGTGTAAAAATGGAACAAAGAAAACTGAACGATCAAGCAAACACTTTGGTGGATCTGGCAAAGGTTAGTAGGAAGTCATCAGACATTTTGTTTGTGTATAAATTAACATTCATTTTGTCCAATTCAACATTTTTCTGCTTACCGTAGTGAACACTAAATAGTGCACCTCGGTTTGTAATTATAGATGGGGGAATAGATTAAATATCTTCTCTGTTGTGATAACATTTGTTAATGAATCTTGCTTTCAGTAGTAGCAATTGTTTGGCACTTCAGAAAAAAGGTAAAGCTCTTCTATAATGCACGTAACTGGAGTCGTGATCCTGAGAGCTGGTGAACCATTACATGGTATTTGCAGCTGCTTAGGCCCTCAGAATTGATCCACGCTTGTGTAATGCTATGTAAAATGCAGAGTAAATACTTCCCTCCTGTATTTTGAACATTCCAGGAGAGGATCAATGCAGCTCTGCTACTGAATCATTATGTCATCTTAGGCAAGTTACTTCACAATCAGTTCTGTTCTACATTTGTAAAAATGAGGATGATGGTTGCCCACTGTGATAGTGTGTTATCAATTTTCTTAAAGCCTTATGAGACCCTCAGATGAACAATGCTATTCAAATGCAAAGTGCTACTCTGTTTTTATGTATTTTATTTATATAGTAGTGATCGGACTAACAAGGCTGAAATTTAGCCATTCAAGCCTGTTGTAAATAGCAGTTCCTCAGTGCAAAGTTAAGAAGCTAAGGGAAAGATCCTATTACCTCTGTCAGACACATAGGGTGTTTTTAAATATTAGGGTGGGGGCTTTAAATAGAGCAGCTCCAAGAACCTCTCTAATTAAAGCATGTGCAGCATCTTGTGTATCAGTGTCCCTGCACGTCAAAACGACAGTGGGGGAACTTTAACTAAAGCTCATTCAATGAGCTTTAGTTAAAGTGCCCCCGCCAGCATTTTGAAGCATGGGGTCACTGGTATATGAGACACAGAGGCTGGCTGGAGCACGCTAATTAGCATGCTGCAAAAGGCTCAGTTAATCAAGTCTGCTCTGATGCTCTGTATTTACAGCATATCAGAACAACCTCTCTGCATGTGTACAGGCACCCTTAACTGGACTTAAATTCCTACATTCATTCCCACTCCACCCTTCACAGGTCACTGAAAAAAGAAATTATGATAGTTGGATGGGCCTCCTCCTGCTCACTGATTTTTGTGATTTAGTTTTAAGATATAAATTATGATGTACTACATAGATGAGTTATCTTTTTCAGGAACTTGAATAGGGTTAGAACAGGACTTAAGTGCTTAACAGATGAAACTGGATCTTGCTGTAAGAGTGTATTTTTTTTAAATGAAGTTTTCATGGACATCTTTCACAGATACCTCAAAGCCCACATCTGTTCATCATTTCTCCTTATGATGCAATTTAAGCTGTTCTGTTTGCATTTCATTATGCAGTCTAAAACTCCATGAGTTACCTTCAACTAACTGCTTGGGATACAACTGGCCATCCAAATTATTTCAATGACTGAGTAGCACCAGTTGACCATAGCTGATATACACAGTGATTAGGTATCAGGAGTCATGCCAATGCCTTCAAAATACCATGGATTATGGGTGATAAACCATTGCCTCACAGTTTTTTTTCCCCCTTAATTGAATCATCCACTTAATCATACACTCCTTTTTTGTGGACAAAAACTTAACTGCACCTTAGTCAATACTAGCCAGTACAGGATCTGGTTATCACTGCACTTTAGTTAATTGGTACAGACAGATGTAACAAAATGTTTCAAATGTCTGTTAAACTTTTCAAAGGGTCAGCTGTAAACACATATACACCCTTTCACAAGTTCCAAAAGTGTCTGAAATGTTTTAAATTAGCACATGGGGGCCAAGCTAGGGCTGGAGCCATGACCAGGTCCAGGCTTATCTCCCCTCCAGAACCCTGGTGATCCCTGGTCCCATGCCAGAGCCAAGCCCTCCAGCCCAATCTGCTATACCCCTCCCCTTTAAGGGAGAAAGAGGAGATTTGTGAGCCTCACCTCTGTCCCCTCACCCCTGCTTACATCCTCTCTCCACTTGCCCTTCCCTAGTACTGCTCATCCCAGAAGAGGGAGGAAGAAGGGAAGAGGTGAGAGCAGAGCTGCAGATTGCTGCAGCCTGCTTCAGCATCCCCTGGCTAGCACTAGAGGAGGCTGCAACATTTTCAAATGTTCCAGCCAGGGAAGGACACAGGGGATGCACGTAGTTTTTAGGCTGAAACATTCCCTTTTTCAGTCATTTCCAGGTGTTACATCTGGCCATATCCTACACGTCTAAGCCCAAAGCTTAACAGCACTCATCCTTCTGATGAAACTCTACCATAAACCTGCTCTCTTAGCTTTACATACAGAACCCTTGTCCTACAGGAAAAATAAAGCAGTAAAAAGTCACTTACAGAGATTGAGTAAGTGATAACAGTCATTGTTTCCTAAAAAGAGCTTTAGTAGTTCAGTGATGTAAATGCAGATCTCTAAGTGTCTATCTCCTCTTTTCCCCTACATCTGATGAACTTCAAACATTACACAAAACTGCACTAACCATTGAGAGCCAACTGGTTCTAGGGGAGCCAGCATGGAACTTGCATTTGTGTTAGTGAAAATGAAGTCTAAACATTCTTTGCTTCATTTCCACCATTTTCTATGTAGGATGTGTTTTCAGAACATTGCCAAAAAGTACTGATTTATATTTGGTAAGGTTTATATATACAAATATTTCTATAAACATATATTTATATATTTAGTTTAGAAGCATGTTTTCTCTTGAGAAACTTCTGTTAAAACAATGCAAGTTTTATTTGCAGACAAAGGGAAGATGGTGCTCTATAGAAATGTGAAACTGTTTGGCATACAGGAAGGATAACAAGGATACCAGAAAGTAGCCCATATATAGGGCATGCCCTCTAAATTTATACTTTCTAAACAGTACGTGTATAATTCAGCTCATAAAGCAGCATATTTTGAGATCTCAGTACAGAACATTCTGTAAGGTCAGCTGGACGTTATACCCAGTTTATCAACAGTTTGAAATTTGAAGTTCCTCATTAAGACAGAAATGATAAATTACTGTTCACTGAACAGAGAACTAGTAGGGGATTTCTAATGAAGTCATGAGAGAAATTATTTCACAAACCTGGGACTTGTTCTAGTATCATGCTTCCAGTCATGCTGACCTTGTTTTCTAGTACTACCAATAAAGTGCCAGAACCCTTTTGGAAACCCTAGCTGACTTAGATTTTGTGTTGGATCATTTGCAAAACACTAAACTTCTGTTTACATCCCTCCTTCCAGACCCAAAACATCATGTATGACATGATTTCTGATTTAAATGAAAGAAGTGAAGATTTTGAGAAGAGGATCGTTACTCTGGAAACAAAATTGGAAACTTTAATTGGTAGCATTCAAGCTCTTCCTGGACTGATTAGCCAGACAATCAGCCAGCAGCAGAGGGATTTCCTTGAAGCTCAGATACAAAATTATGACAAGCATGTTGCCTACAGTGCTGAACGATCACGGTCCTTGTCAAGAAGGAGGCGGTCCTCCTCCACAGCACCACCAACTTCATCAGAGAGTAGCTAGAAGAGAATAATTTAACCACAAAATAAAGACTTTTTGCCATCATATGGTCAATATTTTAGCTTTTATTGTAAAGCCCTATGGTTCTAATCAGTGTTATCTGGGTTCTGATGTCAGAATCCTGGAAACCTGAACACAAAGTTTTAGGCCAAAATGAGTGAAAACTCTTTTTTTTTTTTTCCTTTCAGATGCACAGTGAATGCACCTATTATTGCTAAATAGATTGTTCCTCCTGTAATTTCACTAACTTTTTATTCATGCACTTCAAACAAACTTTACTACTATAGTATATGATATAATAAAAGGTTAATTTCTTCACATATTTGCTTAGTCACATTGACTTTAACGTTTTAAAGATTTACTCAACATTAATTTAAAGGCCAAATATTGAACATTATTTTAATCAAGGGAAATCTGAATTTAAGCTCAATAATCTTTCACTCTGAATATTGACCATAACATTTATTTTTCTCATAGAAGGAAAAATTAATGCTTATCCAGAAATGATACAGTTTATAATGGATGTTTAGTCACTTTAAGGGGACATTGTTGACTTGAATTTTTTTTAAGCAATTTAAAAAAAAAATTATTTCCAATAGAAGGTGCTTTATAAGAGAAGTAATGGAGTTTTTACAATCAGCTTTTAAGTTCTTTTAAGTATTTTTCTGATCGTGCATTTATGTTTAAGGGTTTCTTAACAGGGAGAAACAGGGTAACTTCCTATACACAAAAACATCAAAATGGACTATAAGTAAAGTACTACAGAAAGTAAACACATTGAACAAGACAAAAAATAAATGTCAGCTAATTTGTTCAGTTGTACTCTATTTAATAGGGATTTGTAACTGTGGCAAAGAAAAGATAGCCAAATAGAAACATGGTTTTTGAGTTGATAGTGTCCTTTTTAAAAAATCCAGTGCATTTTGTATTTGGATTTTAAAAGGCTTCTGTTGTTGTCATAAACTCTGTGGTGATTGGATCAAAAGTTGCAAACAAGAGCCTACATTTCAGTGTTATAACAATGCAGTCATAAATAGCACATCATGTTTACCCTATTGGTTTCAACTACATAGCAAATTAACATGGAGAAATAGTATAGATGAACCTAAGTGCCTCTTTGTGAAGCAGTTATTGGAAGTTAACCTTCCAGGTGATGGAACTAAACTCATAGGTACTGCATAACTTTCCTTACATTCACTAATAGTAGGTATTTTGTAGTGTTAAAAATTAAGCTGTATACATTTTGACAGTGCTCTGGTTGGCTTTTCTACTGTTTATGCTGATTTTTAGCATAGGGAACACAGGAGTTACTTATACATTTATAAATATAGGATGTTAGCCATAGTATCATCTTTACCTATAAATTGACAGCATCTACCACAAGTGACTAATTTTGGTAAGTATAGATGTCTTTTTTTAAAATAAAATATTTATTAAATGTGTCTACATAAGAGTTATGTGCATTTACAAGGAAATTAAGAGTTGTTCTATGGAAAAAATGTGTGATTCATTCTGTTTAAATTCGTTTTAGCAAATGTTTAAAGGGAATTTCTGTTCCTGTCTTAGAAATACAGAGACATTTGAAGGCCCTGGCCCTGCCATAATTAATGCCCTATTGCAGAGACCTAGAATTCTCTGCTGTTATGTACCAGTGCCCTTTGTATTGGTGTGTAGCACAGAAATGAGGATCATTTCTTCTTGGCAACTAACTATTAATTGCCAACTTTTTGTTTTATTCAGTTGTGATCACCTGTGCAGTACAGCTAGTGGTAGGCATTTGACCATATATGCCTTATCATCACAGGCACATCTCAGAATAGACTGCAGGACATTTATTTCTGCCACTCTAAGAAACAGACTAGAACTACTCCTCTGAGCAAGTGACATGCTAGGCAGTTTGCTTTAGAGCTAGCTGTGCCCTTTGTTCTTTGAGCCCTAATCCTCACTAACTATAGTCCCTGCTTCAAGATATAAGATGTGTGTAGTTGCCAGAACGCTTTTGGTCGTCACTATCCTGCACTGGCATATCTTCTTCTTAGTATTCATCCTGAACAAGTTTTTTAGGCAACAATATTTCCTGCCCCCACAGTCCAGTTCCCCATATAGGAGTTGCTGGGGTATTTGTGTATCATCCACCTGAGCAATGTGGCTAACTGACTGAAGCTGGGTAATCTTTATCAATTCATATACAGCCAGTATGCTGCAGAACTTTTTCATTAGTTGTCTTGTCATAACAACACACTTGGAGTAGGGGACAAAGGTAGTTATGTTGGAACTTCTTCAGCTAACTAATGTGTACCATCTGTACAACTTGCATGTTTCATGACTTTCCAAAGATATGGTACATGTGACAGCTTTGCACACTTTTGCTTTATTTGGACAGCTCTGTCGCACATTGTTTCCAAAGTCTCCACCAGCTTTCTGAACTTATGAGACAGTTTTCCCCTCTATGCTGGTATGATTATTCAAAGCACTTCCAGGATAAAGTGAATGACCAGAAGTTCAAATCTACCAGCAGATACAGAAGGAACAGTATATTGTCTTCCAGGACCTCTGGGGTATATGAAATCTAATTTCTCCTTGGCTCGTCCAAAGCTAGTTGCAGAGGTTGTGAAACTGTCTGCCAGCTGCTGAAGATCTCGCTCGGCACAGGCCAACAGCACAAGGTCTTTGGCATACAACAATTCCTGATCAATCTGTTTTGGCAATATACACCCCTGTACATGGCATGCAATCTGGAGAGGTTAAACAATGCTGCAGTTTGGAAGGAAGTCTTGATGCTTGCTTCAAGGCCAGGGTTGCCTTGTCTAACACTGCCACTTATAACCGGGCTGATTTTGTTGTGTTTGTTCAACACTCCCCATCGCAGGGAATAGATCCAAGGGGATGCCATTTTACTTTGCAATGTTGTGTGCTGTTGTGGAGCTGATAAACTCTTAGATAACTGAACCTTTTCCTAATTCTCCAAAGTCTAGGCTGACTTTTCGTGTCAGAGGTTTTCGTCAGATTGCTGAAAGCTATGTAGAGATTGAGGTTTTGCTGTTGGCACTTCTAAATTTGTTGAGTATTTAAAATCGTGACAGCTGTTTCACAGCTTGCTCAAAACTTACACTGTGATTGTGGAAGCTCTTTTTGTACAGAGAGCAAGGATTCAGTCATGGTCAGAAAGGCAACTCGCTGCAGCCACACACTAATTATATTTGATCTCTCCCTTTTGCTTGTATAACACCTGTACAATGACTGCATCTTGAATCATATACAAATTCAACAAAAAAGACAATTACTCATTCAGAAGCTGATGACTGATTTCATAGATTTCATCAAGGATGCTGTAGAGATTTAAGTTGCTTATTGTCTTTTACAGATACCATACATGAAGTCAACTGTGTATGGTTAGCAGACAAGGTTCTTCGAGTAGATGTGCTATCTTTTATTAGACCAACTAAGTAGTTTGAAAAAAGTTCTTAGCAAGCTTTTGGGTGCAATCACTGTTCGTCATATATGTATGGGTAGCAGTTTGTTCCACACAGTGGTAGGCTGCTTGTGTAGAATGCAGTCCAATATATCTCTTAACAGCCATTTGGACACTGAGCAGATATTAAAAGCATTGAGTACAAAACTTCCTCTTTCTTTCTTCATCATTGATGGTCACATTTCCATATCTGCTCTTAACCAGTGTCACCATATCTTACATTAGCCCATAAACTGCTCTAAACTTATCCTGGAACAAAGGATCAAAAACAGAAAAGAACACAGTATAACATAATACGTGGTTAAAGCAAGTAAATCTTTTATGAGTCTCTCTATACCATCCAGAAACCAGAAGATTGATAGCTGTAGCAGAGGAAAGCAATCATGTAAAAGTGATGGAAATCATAAAACAGCACAAGCTACCTGAGCAACCTTTCCTAGTTTGCAAATGTATACAAGTGATTGTAAACAGAAGAATTCTGTCACATTCATAGAAGGTGTGCTTATATACGTTCTGCATGAAATACCTAACTGGCTCTTGTTGCATATAAGCAGTCATACAGAGAACCTGGAAAGTTTCCCAACAATATTCCACCTTTGTAAGGACAAAATAAATTAAAGTTATCTAGCCTTAATTTAAATTAACATGATTTATTCCAAATGTCCCAACACAGCTGCACACATTGCTAGAAATTATAAATAAAATATGTATTACTGAGTATCATCAACTGAAAAATACCAGTCTAGTTCCTCTTCATTCTGCTGTATTTCTCAGGTTTAAAATTGACTCTACATACAAATAGACCTTGCATTATTAGGCTGATTTTTAAGGAAGAACATTTTTTTTTCTGAATGTATGTCAGTAAATACAGACAAAGATTTTGAAGTTATTGAATTTATAAAGTCCCACAGGAAAATAAGTATCTGAGAAAAGGACCCAAAGAGTCAAGTGAATTAAAAATACTTAAAGAAAAAAACTACATTGAAAAGAAATCTGACACAGTATTTATATTGGCATGCACCAAAACTAGTGCAAGAAGAAAAGGCGAGGCTTCTGAGGGTCCACTTACTGGTGGACTCCCTTCCATGTGTACCTCCCCCCACCCCCTACTACAGGAATGCAACATTTATAATTCATTCGGAGAAAAAAAAAGGTAGATTTATAATCAGTACAAAACGGCCTATATCCAGATTCTTAAGCCCAGCTTCTTTGAGTTGCCACAAGAAGAATTGAATTAAATATTCTATCAGCTATGTACTCCTACTATTGTAGTTCAGCACTATTGTAATTAAAAAAAAAAAAAAAAAAGAACAATTGTGCCTTTCTCCCACATGTTTTTATCATATAAAATATTATGACTCTCTGGCTATTTTCCTTCTAAATTGGGGTGGAAATAAATCTTTCAACAACTTTTCATTAATTCAAGTTAATTCAATCTATATTTGTGTATAGTTTTTTTTTCCTGGAAGAGAATGTCCAGCATTGCATTCAGTGCTTCAGCTCATTCTGCCACAGAGAAAATAATTGTCTCCTTAATTTGCATGTTGTGTCTTTACTTGTACAATATAACCCAAAAGCCTGACCTTTGAAAACTCTTGGTCCTTTGACTACCCATATGAGGGTAGAATTTATACAATTCCTATTAGGTTTTTAATGGAGAGCTATGTTTTAGGCCCCATTACAAAAAACACTTCTACTAAAGGCACTACTAGCATGGTAGTAGGATCTGCATGTCCATGTGTCTAATTTTAGCTACTGTAAATTGCATGCCTGATTCTAAACACACATCTATTTAAAACAAGGCAAAATCAAAATCAAGTTCTGTGCCAAATAATTTTCTCTCCCTTCTAAGTCACTTGAAGTCTACGCACTTGGGTTCTGTTTCTCAGCTGGCACCGTGTTGCAGTGGGACCTTTAGACAACTCATATAACTTTTTCTGTCTGTGTGTACAATAAGAAGATAAACGCCGATCTTTGCACGGGACTGAGACCTATGGATGTAAAGGAAAGTACCACAAAAGTACCAAGTGTTATTACTGATGACTGAAAGACTGATCCACAAAACAATGTTTTGTTCTATCTGGCTTTAAAGGATTCAGCTAGTAGCCATTTCCTCATTAAATGTATTTTCCAGACATGGAATATAAGTTTACTTTGCTCACTTTCTCTCCATTACTTCTAGTTCTCATTGACGCATCTCTGTAGAATGGATTTGTTCTTAATTATTATCTCTTTCTAACTGAAGAGGACTTGGCAGCCAGGGACTGGCTAACCCTCAGAGTATGACTAATTTTCTTCAGTGCTCTAGATTCATTAGGTTGTTTCTTGATGCTTCTGTACTTCATGCCATCCTAGACGAGAGTGATCTCTTTTTTTCTTTACATGTAGAGAAAAGTGCAAACACATGATACAGTGCCTCATTTTAATGCTGATATTTCCACAGATAAATAACTATGCCAATTACCATTCCAGAATTCAGTCACAGAATTGTGATTTTTTCAGTAGTCTAGCTTAGTCTCACCTACCTACACAAATGTGTTCTTCTCTCTTCCATGTTCCTCTTCCTTCCTTTGAGGAAGGTCTTATGAGGTCTTATGTGCTTATAAGGATTTATATAAGGAATCATAGGCTATTCACTCTATCTGGTGTTCTGGGCTAGGGACTGACATTACATGTAAACCAGTTTAAGTGACCAGAAAGTAGTTTAAACCTGTAACAGAACAGGTGTTCAATGCACATAAACCAGTTTGAAGATGGATGAAACTGGTTTGAGATGGACCTGGTTTAAATGCAGTGTCAGACTTAACTGATTTCGGTCAAACTGGTTTATGTAGTGTCTGTCTCAGACCCCCTTCCTGGTTTAAGTTAAACCAGAGTCCCCCAGCATCCTGGCATGCTCTCTGAGCTGGGCTTTCTGCTCCAGAACAGAGCTAGCCCTGCCCCTCTGCTCCCTGGCTAGAGCTCCAGCAGAGACAGCAGGCACTGCAGGATCTGCTTGGTTTCCTCCTAGCCCCCTCCCCCCACCCCTCCTACTTCCTGCTTAGGCAGGGATTCCCTGCTCCCCTCTGCCTTACACACACACCTCTCAGCATTAGCTAACATACCACATGCTGGCTACGGTCCATTTTGTGGGAGACAGGACAAAGGCAAACAGGACAGTGTCAGTTTGGGGCTTTTTTGGAGCTAATCAACAGGTATCTGGTAATGTCCCTCTGTTCCTTCCTTGGAAAAAGTTGTTTAAGAAGAGCTTGAACTAATGAGAGAGGCTATTGTTTTGTCTGATGGGATGATAAATACTAACTCCCTGTGTAACTCCCTGCTGTGTAACTCAATGCTCTGTTATCAACAGTGGGTGGGGGGGGGGAACTCCTCCCTAATCAGAGCATCCTGCTGGGGCCTGGTCATGCCCCCCTCAGCTCAGCACTGTGGATGGCAGGGCTGCTCTCATGCCCCCCAGCTCCTAGCCTAAGCCACTGTAGGCATGTACCTACATGCGTTTAGTCCAGAGGGGATGTATTTGCAGTTACAAACTGGTTTAGCCTAGCCAGGTTAGCCTAGCCTGCAAAGATTGAATCAATTCAGGCTCAGGCTTTTTAAATGTCTGTCTCTAGCACTGGGGTTCTAAAATTTCCTGAAATAGTGAATTAGGTGGGGAATGACAAAGCCAAGATGACCAGTGAACCAGGGATGCCAATTAGCAGTTAAAGAGTTTGATAAATTGACCAGAGATAATATGGCAGTAAGTGCAAAACCAGTTTTCCGTGGATACTTCTAGGCATGCACATTGATTTACAGCAAAACTGAATATCAGTGGTTGCTTCCAAAAACCAAATGTCAATCCACTTGCATAAAGGTGGCAGCACACTCCAGAGTTCATAAGTGCAAAAAAAAAGTAATGCTTTTCTTTATGAGAAGCCAGTGTTATCTCAAATTCACCAGATGAGTTGCCAGTTGAATCCAAACCTGGGAGATCTGTGGTGGTTACAGATTAAAGGGCAGTGGAAGGAAGTCCAAAGATCAGCATAGCTATGGATTAAAAAAATGAATCCAGACTCAGAAAAACTATGAATAACAACTGTCAAAGCAACCTTGCAGAATGAGATTCTGCCGAAAATTATTAAGGCTATTAACCCAGGGTGTCATAGACAGCATTTTCCTAGTTTCTTTCACTGACCCTTCAGGCAGCCCTCAGTTCTAGATGGGATTTTTTTAAAAGGCATCCAGATGGTAATTACTTAAGATGTTCCAGAAAAAATATGTTTAGGAGGAGACTTGTAGAGTTGCCTATATCTAAAAGAAGAACTAGATGAGAAATTTATCTTGGCTTATTGCACAAGGCAAGAGTATAGGCCAAGTCAAACAAGAGTGCTTATATTGATGGCATGGGAACAAAACAGTGAGAGATTTGTTTGTGTTGACTGAATCCCATTTACTTGTTTTACGCTGTTATTCTCACTTCTGTGAGGCAGCTTTGTTAAAAGATGCTACAGCTTAATAGGTGATTGTGCATTTCAATTTATTTGTTGTTGTTGTTGTTAAGTATGGTATATCTGATTACATAGTGCCTAACAATGGAGTTAGTTTGGCAAGCTGAGTTTAAGCAGTTAGCAGCTAAATTTGGGTTTAATATAATACTTAGTCCCACTGTCTACAATCAAATAAATTGGTAGAAAATGGTGTTACTAGATCAGCTTCTGCAAAAGGATGCAGAGGAGGCTGTTAAATTACAAGCCAACACTAATGAACTATTGTTTTTCATCTGCACACATTTTGTTTAACAGAAAAATGAGGACCAGGATGTCCGTAATGTTTGCAGTCGATTTCAGAAGAACCAGGAATGGCCAGACTTGTAAAGCAACAGAAAAACCAATATGATCTGGGGTCTGGAGAGCTACTACCATATTGTGAACACAACACAGTGTACATATCTGTGGAAACTGGTTGCAAAGAGCAAGAGCATCTCATGGCATTTCTCTGAAGTCACTACAGACAAACCTATACTGAGAAGGAATAGGCACCATCTTCTCCAGCTTTGAGAGAAAGGAGATAAAGGGCACTGAGTCTGCCATTTTCCTTGAGAGAGTCTTGGGTGACAGCCACAACTGGTTAAGACGACAAAGCCCCAGGGTGTATACTGCCAGAATGAACCAGCTTAAATCTTTGTGACAGTAGTTGCCTGTTCAGCTGTATTTTCATGTCTCTCATGAAAGATTAGTACAAGTAAAAGAATATAGGCTGTACCTCAGAAGATAAAACATTGTTAATAAGTTTAGTTAGTAAGTGGGTCATACATTTTGGAATTATCATGGTGTTTAAGTGTTCATTTTGGCTTGGAAAGGAAGGTGTAGTATTGGGAACTGTACTACTAGTGACTTGGCTTCAGGACACAAAGCTTGGGGACAAGCTGCAGAAGCCTCTGTTCTGTTATGCAGGGACAATGGAACTGGTTATGGACTAAAGAGCATCTTTGGGGACCAAAGTGACTTCTGTGCACCCTACTTCTGAGCAGTACTTATTACTCTGCCTTAACCAACTTTTGTCTTTGGTGAACCCAACTCAGTGATTATGTATAAATTCCATATTAGTAAATAAAACCTAGAAATAGCCAAGAGCAGCAAGATTTGTTTGGAAATATCTTTCATTCGACCAATTCTACACTTGCTCAAAGTTCTTTTTTACTCAAAAGCTTGTGTAACATTTTCCAAATACAGAGTTGCACCAGTAAAAATACTGTCAAATCAAGGCTGCTTCTTTCTTCATATTCCCCAGACCATCATGGAACCACTTCTGATTTTTTTTTTTTTACCCTGTTTCAAGGTTTGTAACTTTACCTGAAGAGCAGCTTTTGTGCGAAGAGCCAACCTCCTATACATCAGATGAAATTGAAGGTTCTTTATCTATAATTTTTAAATAGATTACTTACAAAAATCAGTGCAGAATATGCAGAAAAAATGTTTTTAAAGAAAGGTGTCTTAGCATGGTATGTATGAAACCAAAAGAACTAACATTGCACCAAACTGCTCTGTAGGTATGTTCAATATGTTCTGAGAATATGGTATATATGACCTGTTGCTTTGATCTAGGACATGTGCCAGATCCTTTTATGTTCTGTCAATAAAAGTCACATTTACTCTTCTAATGATATGTTCAGGTTCTTCTTCAATATCTCTCATGGATTGCTCCACTGTCCTGCAGAGAAGTTCTCCCCCTTCCTTCTACCACCTTTTTTCCTAGGTTGTCAAGTACTTGACCTTTTGGCACACCCCCAGGTTTTCATGCACAGGTCACATTGATTATAACACATTGGACAGTTGACTGTTAAAAACATAATCTCCAAGTGCAGATCACATCCACTTGTGTCTCTCCACAGTTAAAGCCATAACAGGAAGTTGGGGAGAGGAAAGGGAAGAAACTGAGGAAATGTCAAACACTGGCTTGAATGAGGTTCAATAAGAACAGCATCAAGCCAGTGCAGTCAGCAAACAGCAAACATGAGGTCCAAAACAGGAAAACACCAAAGCTCAGTTACATAGTAGGCTCCAGACATCTATGAATCCTACCCATGTAAAGGTAGATATTGTTCCACTCCAGCACGGAGCTACTTTAATGGCTCGATAATACCAATAAAGGAGACAGGCCGGGGCACCTTGATGGATGAGGGATACTGGTCCTGGCTTATTGGTTAAAAGTCCCAGAATGGAGTCAGGCAAGGGCCCAGAGCAACATGGTGCTCCAGGCAGGTAGATGGGCAGGCACCGCTGCTCCTGTACATAAGTAAAGTGTGCCATGTGCAGGCAGGGTGGTACCTGTTCCAGTCCACCTGTCTTGCTCCCACATAGTAGCAGAGATGCCTACCAGTTGCCTGCCTGGTGCACCATGCCACTCTCCATCCCTGCCAGACTACCCTGGGAATTTTGACTAAGTGTCTGGGACCGGACTGTGGAAACTGAGGATGTCCTGGCTTGCCCTGGATATATGGTCACCCTAGCTATAAATCTCCTAGTGCCAAAACATTGCCCGTAACAGATACTTTGGAATTTTCAGACACGCTTGTATATGTATCTTTATGGGCTGGCTAGTAGTTTCTGGCTCTTCTCCTTCACATAAGAAATGTGCCCTGCAGGAACTAAAGTCAATAATGCAGTAATTTCCAAAGGGTACGCTGTAAGAGTAGTGGAAGTGTGCCATGAAAAATGGGTGGATGGGGCCCCTGCCCCACTAGGCCCATACAGTAGGGCAGGGCCCACAGATCAGATTCAGCCCATGGAGCAGAGGGTGAAGTATGGCACCAATTTTAATATAAAAAAAAAAAAGGGGGGGGGGGAGAGGTGACCCTAGGTATCAAAAGTTTGGTGCACACTGCATTATGGGTAATTTAAACAAATCCTTAATACTGAAACAATGCAGGCGACAAATCTTTTGAATTTCAGCTCCCAAGTGAAAAACTATATAGACTGATTTGGGCCAACATATAGATCCTAAAACCATTTAAAAATAGCAGCCCCATCCTAGGAAATGATCATCTCTTCTCTATCCAGTGATCATTCTAATTGTCAGAGACAGCCCCTCTGAGAGGACCTGAAACAGTTTACATCTGCCAGAGGCTCCATGTGGAAACTGGAGCTTGCATCTAAAAGGTTTATTATATTTCAAATATTTTCTCTGAAGTACTTTTGATTTAATTAGCACTTTGCTTTATAAGGCCTGACTGGATGCTGGTTACCTCTGTCATTGCTCCTCCAAGAACAGATCTGCAGGACCTGAACTCATGTGAGACCTAATGACAGCATAAGTGAACTACACAGGCCTGCAGCTGAAGCTGGAGGGAGCAGGGATGCCATCCTAAACAGCACTGTGGCTAGAGGCCTTAGAGCTAAGTGAGGCACCTTTGATGGCACAATCCAGTGCCTTGCAGAGACATCTGAGATTTGCATACACTAGCTCTGGAACCTGAAGCCATATAGGCACAGCACTGTAGCACTGTACCAAAGTTAATGAGCCCTACTGAGCAAATTAGCTCAAATAGGGCATGTCTACACATGCATTTACACTGGCTTAAATTTTCTGCCCGGTAAATTACTGCACAGTAAGCAGGAACCTGCATAGTTTAAAACACATGCAGGTTTTAAAGCATATTAACACCGTGTGGACTGATTTAGGACTAAAGTTGGTCCTAAGTCAGGCCACACACATGGTATTACTGCGCAGTAATGCGCATCTACATGTGTATTATTTTGCAGTAACTAATCAGGCATAAATTTGGTAGCTGCATCATGTAGGTATCAAATTTACGCCCAAGCGGGTATAAGTTGCCATAGTTACTGTGCAGTACAGGCATGCACATGTAGCCATGTGCCTGTACTGTGCAGTAATTTATGTTACTGTGCAGTAAATGTGCACATGTAGATGTGCCCACAGAGTGTCATGGTAATGTAGTTATGCTGGCTGTGGAATCAGAGCTTGTCTTTCTACACAGTGCAGCACTTTTTGTGTGTGGATGTGCACACAAAGTGTAATGGAAGAAAACCATCAGTGGCAGAAAACATGGTGCTGTGAAAGAAACAAAGACCCTGCCTCTTGTCTGCCACAAAGGCAGCAGATGCATGTGCTAAAAAGTTTCTCAGGTGGCAATCCAAACTGCCCCCACTAATCTCTCCCCAGCCAATCAAGGCACTAACTGCAGGGAATGAATGATCTTTTTAGTTCGCTGAAAGATGTCACATCCAGCATGGTTTGATCAACTACCCAAAACAAGGATTTGGGGGAACAGACAAAAAGCAAGTATTTGTATCTTAAATGGTTAAGTGAATAACACTTATTTAAAAGGTCAGTGTTACCAAAATAAATTAACCCTTTGTGTTAACATAAGGATTTTGTTCAATGTTCCTTAGCAGCTGAAGATATTTTTGCTCATTGAGGATCACTGGCTATGTGAATAAACTGTGCTGCATTAGTCTGTCTTGCCATTGCTGGGCTTATGGTTTCTTTTATTGATAGATAAGCAAATTTACAGCAGGGCCTAATCTTCTGATGTGCTGAGAACCTTCAATGCCAATCAAAGTTAGTAGGCAGTATTGCAGCTCTTCGTATTAGAATCAAGTACTTAGCAAAAAGAGATAGAATTGTTTTATGACATCTGAACCTCCTTTGAGAGTTAATATTAGATTAGCTACCAGGTTATCTGCTCTGTCAGCCTGTTATGGAGAAACGTAGTCATAGAGCCAGCCTAGAGCAGGGCAGTAAAAAAAAAAAATGAACACAATCCAAATTTCATGGTGTCCTTACATGAAGTGCATGACAAGGAACTTTTTGTTATTTCTATACAAACAGTTAGGAGTTGCTTTTTATACTTTGACGCAGGGTCAAAATTCATTCTTTGCTTCCATATATTCCATTTTCAGAGGTAGTAATTGGTTTGCTGTATTTTTATTTTGAAGGTAGATAGGTATCTACAGTAGATAGATCAAAAGTTTAATTTCTTTTCTTGAAAGTATTCATAGTTCTGAATACTAATAGAAAGGAACAGTATGTGTGCTTTCCAAAGAATTGTTGCATCCAGATATCAGAAGGATGGCCACTCTAGAAAAAAAAATAGACAAATCAGAGGGCTAGATCCTCAGTTTGTATAAACTGACATAGCTTTGTTAATATTAATGTTTTTATGCTGATCTCCTTCAGCTGGGAATCTATAACCAAGCTAAAGTAATAATAAATCTGTTAAAAGTAAAATCCTGTTCAGTTTTACATCACTGATTCTGGGCTGGATCTTGTGACTCACCATAGCTTCAGTGGAGCCACTTCAGTTTATTTCAATATCAGCTGCAAATTATGGTCCTCATATTGTAATAGCAGCAGCAAGCATTAGTCACAATAGTTGAGGCTTACAGGATCAGGCCCAGCTCTTGAATTGCTGGGGAAAACCTATAAGCTGTCAGAGCACTTATACAAGTTACATTTTTTTTTTGCAATCTGCCCCCTGAAAGTACACTACAGCCATGATATAACACACTTTCATAGCAGCAGAGTGCTTTTAAAATGGCTGATTGTGCAAAACATTAACCCTTGATCAATCAGTTTTAGCTGAAGGTGCAATAAAGCAGAACACTTTAGGGAATTTGTATTCAGGTTCCCTTGAGGGTTAATTTTTCATGCCTTTGTGGGGTTGTCAGCGGGGGAGGAAGGGGGAGGGGGCAGCACAAGGCTGTTGGCTGGGCTTTTCCACAACTGGAGCTGGTGGGAGGGAGGTAGGGAGGACAGAAGGCAGGGTGGAATGGAGTCCCCTTGCCTCTCCACCTCCCCCCACCAGCTAGCCCAGCTCAGGTATTGGGAGGAACTGGTCCAGACCCACAAGGTGACAGGACTCAAGTCCACCCTGCTCTGCCTTGCTACCCAGCCCCAGCCACTACAAAGGCTAGTCAGCAACTGAACGTTGCCACTGTCAAAAAGCCTGGGTTGGGGATGGTGAAGAGACCCCCTTCTCTCGGGCCCAGCCCATCTCCACCCAATACCGCAGCCAGGGTAGCTGGTGGGGACCATGAGGCATGGGGGATCCATTCCAGTCCTTTCCCTGACATCCAGGTCCAGCCACAACAAAGGCCAGCCAGCAACTGCATACCACTGTGGTCAAGAGGCTCAAGCCAGGGGTGGGAGAAGGGAGCCCTCCTTTCCTGCACCCCCAACCTGAGCCCCTTGACAGGGACAGCATGTAGCTACTGGCTCGGCTCTGCCATGCCCTGAGTTGGCGGCAGGGGGCAGGACTGGGAAGAGGGACAGTTCAGCAGTGTCCTTGGAGGCTGGTGGAGTGCCAGCACCTGCTGTATAGGGCCAATGCAAGGAGGCTCCAGCCTCCACAATCCAACAGACAAACTTCTCTTGGGTCGGGGAGGGGACTCTAACTCAGTTTCATGTGCATGAAGGCCTCTAACACCTGAAGTTGGTCAGTATGAAAAGAATAGGTTCCTCAGGGGAACATTTTGTGGAAGTGACTCTCATATCCTGCTATGGTATACCCCTAATCTGATCTTCAGTTTTACCCAGCAGCTTTTTATCATGAGTAGCCATTAAGATTTCATATTGCTACATTTCAATTGTATTTCCTATTTACCAAGCAAGTGATTAACTATTTATGAAGTTGTTACAGTGCAAGGAACTTGAGGTTTTGAGGTTTCCACCAGTACAAACCATTAATTTCCTTATCTCCTTATTTCAGACAGGTTTCAGCCATTGAAAAGTTCTTACTGTCTCATAATTTGGTCAGCCAACCTCCATCCTACCCTCTGTTACCATTTTATTCCTGTAGTTAATATTTTCTCTTCTGTCCATTTGTTTGAATCACTTTAAGGATAAGCAGCAGAGGCAAAAACAAAAAAATGGAGAAGCCACCCTTTATTCTCATCACCAATTATTTTTTCCAGCAGTGTCTAGAGACCTCAGCTACACTGAAACCTCATTGTTCAAGGCCCTGTTCCAGCACAGCAAGAGACCAAGAACCTACACCATAAAGAGACAAAATATGGAATGGGATAGAGGCACAAATCTTGATACAGTCTTTTGATCCCGTTGGAAGGTTCTTTCTGCAGGCTGGTGAGTGGTGGTTTGCCTAACCAGTAGGTAGCTTCCAAACCGGGATCACAGGAACTAGACCTAGCTTCCTACTGGTGAAAAAAATGGTTTTCCAGGTCCTACTTTGAAAGAAAACAGAGTGACAATGGACACCCTCTGATGATGAGGGAAGAAGAAATGAAGAGCTCATAGGTCAGGGGCCATGGAAAGTGGCACTGTGGAGTATCCTAATTATTTGTGGATTGGTTCCCAAGCATGTCTTCAAAGTAAACCTCCTGTATCCCAATTCAAAAGTGACAGTGGCCACCGGTTGGTGTTTTGGCTGGACTCTCCTGGACCATCTCCACTGCTCAGTTTCTTTCTTTAGCTCACCTCTTAGTTGTTTTACTTTGGCTATCACCATTAAATGACACCCTAAGGTGAGAGATGCCCAACACCAAAAGTGTTTAAAGCCATGTTTAAAATCTTTGCCCCTCATATTAGTTTTCTTTTCAGAAACCTCCAACAGAATTATATATAATTTTCAAAGACAATTGGGCAACACCAGGGAGAGCATCTCACTGCTACCATAGAAACACTTGCTTTTAAACATTTAACATTTGCTTTGCTTTGCCCTTGCATTAAAAAGATTAAATGGGAAAAGTGTAATGCAATGTGTTGGTTTTATTCAACAGAACAGCTTGTTTCCATGACATTTATACAGTAAGCTTTTTCTAAATGACACGCAGATTGGTGGAAGATGTTATTTTCTATCTTTTTTTCCTTCTGATTTTGGTTTAGTTGATGTAATACAAAAAAGACACCTTCTTATATTGAGATTTCTTGTAACATATTAGGCTGCCAGATACACTTATTTCACTCTGGAATGATTGGGTATTAACTAGGATTAGAATAGCGAATTCAGGTAAATCCTTTGGGCTGGATTGTGACTTGCATGTCATACCCATGCAGCAAACTAAGGGATATAAAGAATGTACTTTGCATTCCCCAGTAGGCTTCTAGGCTTCAGGGAGTGACTCATTCTTCCCTATAGAGTGTAGGCTAGGTATGAGCTGGACCTTGGCTCAGGTGTCATAATTTGCTGGTGGTGTGTGCTCTCCCCTTTTCTCCACCCCAGAATGAAGGAAAGAGGGAAGCATACCTTCAAGCCAGAATGCTGGGATGCTGCAGTTTGTGCCCCTACTTGCTCTGTATATATATATAGATACATACATACACATATGTATACATACATACATATATATCTGTGTGTTTGTCTATATAGATATAAGTATAGAGAGATATAGATATGTATGTATGTATGTCTGTACTGACAACTGTACCTAAAGCCACAATTTAGCTCTGCCCGTCACTGAATTTCAAGACCCAGAAAAATCACTAATTCCTTACCTTTATTGTTTATTTAATGTGTTGTGGATATTTCTGGCAAACAGAAATTTCCATTCACACAAAGGACCTGGTCAGAGTGGCAGGCAGGCATTGCTTGTTGTGCATCCCAGACAAAGGGCCTCAATCCAGTTTTAGAAGATCCGCTTCTAGAGGTTAGATCTGTGTCAATATATATCTTATGAATCTAAAAGTCTGTGTCAGTCCTATCATGGGCCTCTTTACACAGGTTGTTTCATTGTTCTTGGGAAGAATGAAAACCAGGAAGAGATTTCAGGCTTCTTACTAATTTCAGCAAAGACACCTAAATCTCCTTGCATATTGCTCCCGTGAGGGCTTTGGTAAACTGTCTCCTAGAGAACTTCACATTATACATATACAGAAGGGTTTTTTAAAAAGGCGAATGGCAGGGAGGCACATGAGAAGGATGGGAAAAAAACCCACCCCTCTTTTTTGCCATTTCCTAGTGGTTAACTTAGATGGCTCCCTGCTTGGTGTACTGGCTTCTCTGAATCCCATTTTAGATACTTAGCTAGCCCCTTGCATTGTGCATGGATATGCATAGTGTGAAGGTGACAGTTCATCAAAGTCCCCCATTATGTACACCATTTTATTTTTAGTATTTTCTTTTCCTGTAGCTGTCACGGACATCACCCAATTTCACAAGTTGCGTCATCAATTTGAGTAGGCCCTACCTATAACCATGAATGCTATACCCAATGCAGCAGGCGTGTAGATTGTAGCTGTGTTGGTCTAAGGACATTGGGTGAATTTGATATCTTTTATTAGACCAACCCAAATAGTTGGAGAATAGTTATTAAGCAAGCTTTCGAGTTCTAAAACCCTTCGTCAGGCTAAGGACATTTCAGCAGTTGCCACCAAAAAAGGGAACTTCTTTTTTTTTATATGCATATTTCTAATACAAGCAAAATGGGACCTAGATTCCCAACTGGTATTTCTGTGACCACAACAGAAACAAACAAGAAACAGGGTGGCTACAGGGCCAGAAACATGACTAGGCACAGCAGCACCATTTTTTACAAACTGTTTCAGTGCACTAAATTCTGCAGACCTTTAGATTCATAAGATATATTTTACACTGTGAACTTAGATAATACATCGTAATCATATTAAAACAAATTCTTATATAAAAAACTCCCAAGTTATTTAACTTCATTAGGCTCCTGGCTTTCAGGAGTACACAAGTATCCTGACTATATTATATAATAGAAATCCATTTTAAATGTTCCCACAGCAAAGAAATTCAGGTAAAGGTGGAATAAACATCATATAAGTTACCTGAGAGAATGTATATTACCATAGGTGTTCTGTCTTGCGAATAGACCACTATGACATTGAGGAAACTCAGGGAAAGATGACAGGAAATCATAGATTACCAGAAGTAAAGTAGTTTTAGTAGAATTCCACAAAATGTATTTGTATTTTTTACTTTGTACTATGTTTAAACCACAGTAATTAATAATATTGCAGGTAATAAGTCAAAGCAGGTTATCACATTAACTGTAGTTGGCTGCAGGATAAAGCTGGCAATTTGGTACAAAATTAAACTGAATCCTATTCAAATTGTGGTTACAGGAAAGGTTAGCTCCATCAAGGTAAAAACTGTCCAAGCACAAGAATGTACAGAATAGCTATTTTTTGTGATAATTAAAGTCCCAAGGCATTAACTTGCTATTTTGCTGCAGATATGAATTGTCCAATTAGTTCGCCATAAGAAACATATTTTTCTTGTACAAAATGAAAACAAAGATTATTTGAACTGGTGTCTGATTTAAGAGGTGAAAGAATCAGAAATGTAGCATTTTGCACGTTGCTTTGAATATGCAGGCAGATTGACATGACACAACTGCAGTTCCTTTTAGAAATAAATATAGTATTTTCTTTGATAGAATCGCCTTGTGAACAAATGAGAGAATAAACCAGCCCTTCAGATTCTGTATTCCAATTCAGCTGTTGACTAAAGTCCATATTTCTCTACCAAATGTGAATGTTTAATTTTTTTCCTTAAATAAAATGCACATAGTCATCTGCACAATGAAGAGGGAAGATTAAGGATGATGGAAATTCCCTCTATATAAGGTACATGTTATGCCTTACTAGGCTTGAACTGAAGAAACATTAATTGAGACACTGGTTCTACCACGTATTTACTGTGGTGCCATGAATAAGTCACTCTGGTCTAGATCAAATAAAAGAATTCAAGTCTCATTGGGCCGTAATAGCACAGCTTCAACAGGAAGTGGGGAGAGGGCTGTGTTACACAGTATCTTTGGGCAGCTTCTGGAGCTCATTAACATCTGAAACTAGTTTTAAGCACTTATTAGGTAACTCGAAGTTATGCCACTTCAGGACAGGAGTACCTTGTGTTACACTAAAGTGTAGCCACTCTAGGCTTCACCTTAGTGCAAATGCCTCACCTCTCCTTCTGGCCCTGATTGGACCCACTGACTTCCCTACACCTTCCCTAGCACCCCAGATCCCCGCTCACTATCTTTCTGGGCCCCTATCACTTACTTGCGGCTGCCCACACTCCATCCCTAGGAAGCAGGTAGGGAAGGGTTAACCTGCTTATCCAACTGCTGCCACTACCACCACCACTGCTGCTGCTCTCTGGGCAGGTTAAGCCTGGAGAAGAGCAGCAGCCCAGCAGTGGTGGTGGTGGCCAGACAGGCAGGTTAACTTGTCCCTGCCTGCTTGCCTAGGACAGACACCATGGGCAGCCACAAGTAAGCAGGCAGGGAGATAGGAAAAAGCCCTGGGGGTGGGGGTACTAATACCAATCAACATTTGCATGGCTCAGTATATGATGACCTGTTCTGAGCCCAAATGCCAGACTTCCCAAAGCAGTATTCTCAAAAGATCAAAGGTGCTCGGAGTATCTGTTTCCTACCAGCCTCTGTTAGAAGGAGTGGAGACACTCAACAGATGGGAAGCCAGCAAAGTTCTCATTCAGAGACAGGGACAAGTGCAAGCAGAAAAGAGGTGCGCACTAGAGGTGTGTGAAGCAGGCCCTATTCAATTTGGATTTGGCCCAAATCATGGACAGCGATTCGATTTGTTGATTTGGATTGCTGCTCCCGAATCAGAAGATTTGATGCCGATTCAGAGGTAGACACAGCATTAAAAGTTTTTCTACATACCTCAAGGTACCAGCATGGTGTGTGAACACTACAATGCTGGAGCAGATGGACCATCCCACAGGAGTGTGGGGGGGGGCAGGGGAGGAGTGGGGGCCCATGTGCTCAGTGGTGAACCTGGAAGTGGACCAGAAGTACTTCCAGTCCACCTCTGGGTCTGCCAGAGAGCATGCAGGGGCCCCCCATGCACCTCCCAGCTCAGTAGTTGGCCATGGGGGGACTCCCAGGTGCCCCCCCTAGACCCAAGAGGCACCAGCTGCTGAGCCAGACGAGGCTGGGGGGGGCCCTCAGCGTGCTCCCCGGCGGACCCAGAAGTAGACCAGAACTACTTCTTGTCCACTTCCGGATCTGCTTCCAAATGCGCTGGGGAGCCCACCGTGCTTCTGTGGGACACTCCATGTGCCCCAGCATCGCAGCATTCATGATCCACCTGCTACCTTGAGTATGTAGAAAAATCATTTAAAGCTGTGTCTATGTCCAAATCTCTGAATCTTTTTGAATCTCTGAATCAATTCAGAGCATTCCAATTCTATTCGAAGAGATAAAAAGGTCTTCTGATTCAATTCAGATTTGGCGATTCAGCCATCAAATTGGGCCAAATCTCTGTCAAATCGAATCAGGGACCAAAGCTTCACACAGTCCTAGTGGCACATCCCATTATAACTGATACACTACAGCATGGGCATACCTAGTTTATGTACCTAATAAAGGAGCCATATCTGAAGATCTGAGCAGATCTCATCTCCTATATATATCAATCAGGCACATCATCTCAGCTGCCTAGATTCTTAAACACCTCTCTACACTTACCCATGTCCTCTGACATTTGACTATTACTTGCTTACTTCTCCCCATGTATTGTAGAGGCCTGGGTGTCTAACTTAGGGTTTAGGTTTCCACTAGGCTGAGATGTTGTGATCTTGCATGGAGTTAAATCTAAATATTGTTGAGAATCTGAGCTTTAAGTCTCTTTTTGCCTCAGTTCCTCCATTTATAAAAGGCTTATGATTAATTGACTACTAATATTTGCAGTAACTAGTCACTGGGCCTACATGAGACATTTACTGCAGAATAGACTAATAGCTCCTCAGTAAATGTCTTGGCTTCTATATGTGCAGTGCTATTAGACAGGAGTAAACTAATTAACTATGCAGCAGCACATGTGTAGACACTGATACAGTTGGCTGGGGCATGAGGGTGCTTCAGTGCAGGGGCTGCCTGCTGGCTAGCTCTGACCCAGTTCAATGTGCTGTGTCCAAGGTACACATTCTGTGCCACGCCTGGGAACGACAAGCTCTGGTGCAACCACTCCCAGGTGAGTAAAAGATGGCAGTGTTGTGAGACTAATTTAGGAAGGCTTGCTTGTGGGGTATAATTGCACAATGGTGTTGAATGCACCTCGTATATGGCATATGAAGAGAAACAAAAACAATATAATGTTATAGCAGTTTACAGTTCATTTAAAACACAGTAAAAAGTTAATGCCATGAAATGCATTAAGTGCTCTTCTTTTAGAAGAGATGCACTGTTTCAGAGGTAATTTATAAAAGATATCCACTTGTCCATTAACCAGCCACTTAAAAATAAGTTTACAAAGGGATTCACTGCTGAAATATTTATGTACCCTACTTGTTTGTGAGTATTCCTTCCTTTCTATAGACAGTATTCTGATTCCCTCTGATAAGTTGACAAGCTACATTTGAGCCGTCTTTCAGATTTGCATTATTTTAATATTCCTTGAATTATAAGTCTAGAGAGAGCAGAGAATTAAGTAGAGAAGACATTTTAATGCTGAATTTTCAGGTTGTTTTTGAGTGGGAAGTTCTTTAGTCTTGCACCAAATATTTTCCTACTGTATTATACGTGACCCACTTGTGTGAGCACCTGCAGACATTTGTCATAACTTGCTTGACAATCTTTAAGCAAAATACCTAGGCTAAAGTGAATAGCATCCACCAGCCTAAGTGCCTTGAAGCTGCCTTTTCCTTGAGATAAAATAACTGAACTAGAAGGCTGAAAATGTCATTAACCAGCAATTTTTTTTGCATTCACTGCTAAATACCATATTTAGGTCAATCCCTAGCAGTTGTAGAACGTGACAGCAAAAGTATACAGGTAGTAAGAAGCTCAAGCCTACTCTTACTGGGGATGATAGAAGAATAAGATTATACCATTTCCAGTGGCAGTCCTGGGCTCAAGTCTTGTCTTCTTTGTTACTACTCAGTGCATGCCAAAGCCTAGCAACTAGGCAGTGTAAATGACTTAAAGGGGTCTTAAGCACCTAAGAAGCATATTTATTTTAAACTTAACCAAAATACTTGTACTGTAAAATAAATAGAAATTAAAAGTACTATGGGCATGATGCACAAACAATTGAATTAAATGGTAGCCTTTAATGGATTGCTCCCCACATACTTGAAAAAGGACTTCCTGTTGTCCTTGATCCTAGTCGCCAGGCGAAGCATGACGCTCTATGTCAAGGAACGTTTCTCCACAGTGAACGTTAACTTGGGGGCGACTGAGGACCAGGTGGAAGCAATTTGGGTCAGGCTGCAAGGAGGACGAGGGGAAAGGGACTTAATGGTGGGTGTCT